>CM068771.1:201882-526717 GCA_035084275.1 Hydrolagus colliei | reverse complement strand
TCCACTCTCTCTCTGCTCTCCCCCTCCACACACTCTCTCTCTGCTCTCCCCCCTCCACACTCTCTCTCCTGCTCTCCCCCCTCCACACTCTCTCTCTGCTCTCCCCCTCCACACACTCTCTCTGCTCTCCCCCCTCCACACTCTCTCTCCCCCTCCACACACTCTCTGCTCTCCCCCTCCACACTCTCTCTCTGCTCTCCCCCTCCACACTCTCTCTCCTACTCCTCCCCCTCCACTCTCTCTGCTCTCCCCCCTCCACACTCTCTCTGCTCTCCCCCCTCCACACTCTCTCTCCCCCTCCACACTCTCTCTCCCCCCTCCACACACTCTCTGCTCTCCCCCTCCACACTTCTCTCTCTCTCTTGCTCTCCCCCTCCACACTTCCCTCTCTCTCTGCTCTCCCCCTCCACACTCTCTCTCTCTGCTCTCCCCCTCCACACTCTCTCTGCTCTCCCCCCTCCACACTCTCTCTGCTCTCCCCCTCCACTCTCTCTCTCTCTGCTCTCCCCCTCCACACTCTCTCTCTCTCTGCTCTGCCCCTCCACACTCTCTCTGCTCTCCCCCTCCACTCTCTCTCTCTTTGCTCTCCCCCTCCACTCTCTCTCTCTCTGCTCTCCACCCCTCCACACACTCTCTCTGCTCTCCCCCTCCACTCTCTCTCTCTCTCTCTCCTCTCCCCCTCCACTCTCTCTCTGCTCTCCCCCTCCACACTCTCTCTGCTCTCCCCCCTCCACACTCTCTCTGCTCTCCCCCTCCACACACTCTCTCTGCTCTCCCCCTCCACACTCTCTCTGCTCTCCCCCTCCACACTCTCTCTGCTCTCCCCTTCCACACTCTCTCTCTGCTCTCCCCCTCCACATTCTCTCTCTGCTCTCCCCCTCCACACTCTCTCTCTGCTCTCCCCCTCCACACTCTCTCTCTGCTCTCCCCCTCCACAGTCTCTCTCTCTGCTCTCCCCCTCCACACTCTCTCTCTCTGCTCTCCCCCTCCACACTCTCTCTCTCTGCTCTCCCCCTCCACACTCTCTCTGCTCTCCCCCTCCACACTCTCTCTGCTCTCCCCCTCCCACACTCACTCTCTCTCTGCTCTCCCCCTCCAAACTCTCTCTCTACTCTCCCCCTCCACACTCTCTCTCTGCTCTCCCCCTCCACACTCTCTCTCTGCTCTCCCCCTCCACACTCTCTCTCTCTGCTCTCCCCCTCCACACTCTCTCTCTCTGCTCTCCCCCTCCACACTCTCTCTCTCTGCTCTCCCCCTCCACACTCTCTCTGCTCTCCCCCTCCACACTCTCTCTGCTCTCCCCCTCCACACTCACTCTCTCTCTGCTCTCCCCCTCCACACTCTCTCTCTGCTCTCCCCCTCCACTCTTTCTCTCTGCTCTCCGCCTCCACACTCACTCTCTCTCTGCTCTCCCCCTCCAAACTCTCTCTCTGCTCTCCCCCTCCACACTCTCTCTCTGCTCTCCCCCCTCCACACTCTCTCTCTGCTCTCCCCCTCCACACTCTCTCTCTCTGCTCTCCCCCTCCACACTCTCTCTCTCTCTGCTCTCCCCCTCCACACTCTCTCTCTCTGCTCTCCCCCCTCCACACTCTCCTCTCTCTGCTCTCCCTCTCCACACTCTCTCTCCTGCTCTCCCCCTCCACACACTCTCTCTCTCTGCTCTCCCCCCTCCACACTCTCTCTCTGCTCTCCCCCTCCACACTCTCTCTACTCTCCCCCTCCACACTCTCTCTCTGCTCTCCCCCTCAACACTCTCTCTCTCTCTCCTCTCCCCCTCCACACTCTCTCTCTCTCTGCTCTCCCCCTCCACACTCTCTCTCTGCTCTCCCCCCTCCACACTCTCTCTCTGCTCTCCCCCTCCCACTCTCTCTCTCTTTGCTCTCCCCCTCCACACTCTCTCTGCTCTCCCCCTCCACACTCTCTCTCTCTCCCCCTCCTCTCTCTCTCTCTCCTCTCTCCTCTCCCCCTCCACTCTCTCTCTGCTCTCCCCCCTCCACACACTCTCTCTGCTGTCCCCCTCCACTCTCTCTCTCTCCTCTCCCCCTCCACACTCTCTCTCTCTGCTCTCCCCCTCCACTCTCTCTCTCTTTGCTCTCCCCCTCCACACTCTCTCTGCTCTCCCCCTCCACACTCTCTCTCTGCTCTCCCCCTCCACACACTCTCTCTGCTCTCCCCCTCCACACTCTCTCTCTCTCTGCTCTCCCCCTCCACACTCTCTCTCTGCTCTCCCCCTCCACTCTCTCTCTCTCTGCTCTCCCCCTCCACACTCTCTCTGCTCTCCCCCTTCACACTCTCTCTCTGCTCTCCCCCTCCACACACTCTCTCTGCTCTCCCCCTCCACACTCTCTCTCTCTCTGCTCTGCCCCTCCACACTCTCTCTGCTCTCCCCCTCCACTCTCTCTCTCTTTGCTCTCCCCCTCCACTCTCTCTCTCTCTGCTCTCCCCCTCCACACTCTCTCTGCTCTCCCCCTCCACTCTCTCTCTCTCTCTCCTCTCCCCCCACTCTCTCTCTGCTCTCCCCCTCCACACACTCTCTCTCTGCTCTCCCCCTCCACACTCTCTCTCTGCTCTCCCCTCCACACTCTCTCTCTGCTCTCCCCCTCCACACACTCTCTCTGCTCTCCCCCTCCACACTCTCTCTCCCCCTCCACACACTCTCTGCTCTCCCCCTCCACACTCTCTCTCTGCTCTCTCCCCTCCACACTCTCTCTCTACTCTCCCCCTCCACTCTCTCTGCTCTCCCCCTCCACACTCTCTCTGCTCTCCCCCTCCACACTCTCTCTCCCCCTCCACACTCTCTCTCCCCCTCCACACACTCTCTGCTCTCCCCCTCCACACTTTCTCTCTCTCTCTGCTCTCCCCCTCCACACTTTCCCTCTCTCTCTGCTCTCCCCCCTCCACACTCTCTCTCTCTGCTCTCCCCCTCCACACTCTCTCTGCTCTCCCCCTCCACACTCTCTCTGCTCTCCCCCTCCACTCTCTCTCTCTCTGCTCTCCCCCTCCACACTCTCTCTCTCTCTGCTCTGCCCCTCCACACTCTCTCTGCTCTCCCCCTCCACTCTCTCTCTCTTTGCTCTCCCCCTCCACTCTCTCTCTCTCTGCTCTCCCCCTCCACACACTCTCTCTCTGCTCTCCCCCTCCACTCTCTCTCTCTCTCTCTCCTCTCCCCTCCACTCTCTCTCTGCTCTCCCCCTCCACACTCTCTCTGCTCTCCCCCTCCACACTCTCTCTGCTCTCCCCCTCCACACACTCTCTCTGCTCTCCCCCTCCACACTCTCTCTGCTCTCCCCCTCCACACTCTCTCTGCTCTCCCCTTCCACACTCTCTCTCTGCTCTCCCCCTCCACATTCTCTCTCTGCTCTCCCCCTCCACACTCTCTCTCTGCTCTCCCCCTCCACACTCTCTCTCTGCTCTCCCCCTCCACAGTCTCTCTCTCTGCTCCTCCCCCTCCACACTCTCTCTCTCTGCTCTCCCCCTCCACACTCTCTCTCTCTGCTCTCCCCCTCCACACTCTCTCTGCTCTCCCCCTCCACACTCTCTCTGCTCTCCCCCTCCACACTCACTCTCTCTCTGCTCTCCCCCCTCCAAACTCTCTCTCTGCTCTCCCCCTCCACACTCTCTCTCTGCTCTCCCCCTCCACACTCTCTCTCTGCTCTCCCCCTCCACACTCTCTCTCTCTGCTCTCCCCCTCCACACTCTCTCTCTCTGCTCTCCCCCTCCACACTCTCTCTCTCTGCTCTCCCCTCCACACTCTCTCTGCTCTCCCCCTCCACACTCTCTCTGCTCTCCCCCTCCACACTCACTCTCTCTCTGCTCTCCCCCTCCACACTCTCTCTCTGCTCTCCCCCTCCACTCTCTCTCTCTGCTCTCCGCCTCCACACTCACTCTCTCTCTGCTCTCCCCCTCCAACTCTCTCTCTGCTCTCTCCCTCCACACTCTCTCTCTGCTCTCCCCCTCCACACTCTCTCTCTGCTCTCCCCCTCCACACTCTCTCTCTCTGCTCTCCCCCTCCACACTCACTCTCTCTCTGCTCTCCCCCTCCACACTCTCTCTCTGCTCTCCCCCTCCACTCTTCTCTCTGCTCTCCGCCTCCACACTCACTCTCTCTGCTCTCCCCCTCCAAACTCTCTCTCTGCTCTCCCCTCCACACTCTCTCTCTGCTCTCCCCCTCCACACTCTCTCTCTGCTCTCCCCCTCCACACTCTCTCTCTCTGCTCTCCCCCTCCACACTCTCTCTCTCTGCTCTCCCCCTCACACTCTCTCTCTCTGCTCTCCCCCTCCACACTCTCTCTCTCTGCTCTCCCCCTCCACACTCTCTCTCTCTGCTCTCCCTCTCCACACTCTCTCTCTGCTCTCCCCCTCCACACACTCTCTCTCTCTGCTCTCCCCCTCCACACTCTCTCTGCTCTCCCCCTCCACACTCTCTCTGCTCTCCCCCTCCACACTCTCTCTACTCTCCCCCCTCCACACTCTCTCTGCTCTCCCCCTCAACACTCTCTCTCTCTCTCCTCTCCCCCCTCCACACTCTCTCTCTCTCTGCTCTCCCCCTCCACACTCTCTCTCTGCTCTCCCCCTCCACACTCTCTCTCTGCTCTCCCCCTCCACTCTCTCTCTCTTTGCTCTCCCCCCTCCACACTCTCTCTGCTCTCCCCCCTCCACACTCTCTCTCTGCTCTCCCCCCTCCACACACTCTCTCTGCTCTCCCCCTCCACACTCTCTCTCTCTCTGCTCTGCCCCTCCACACTCTCTCTGCTCTCCCCCTCCACTCTCTCTCTCTTGCTCTCCCCCTCCACTCTCTCTCTCTCTGCTCTCCCCCTCCACACTCTCTCTGCTCTCCCCCCTCCACTCTCTCTCTCTCTCTCTCCTCTCCCCCTCCACTCTCTCTCTGCTCTCCCCCTCCACACACTCTCTCTCTGCTCTCCCCCCTCCACACTCTCTCTCTGCTCTCCCCCTCCACACTCTCTCTCTGCTCTCCCCCTCCACACACTCTCTCTGCTCTCCCCCTCCACACTCCTCTCTCCCCCTCCACACCTCTCTGCTCTCCCCCTCCACACTCTCTCTCTGCTCTCCCCCTCCACACTCTCTCTCTACTCTCCCCCCCTCCCACTCTCTCTGCTCTCCCCCTCCACACTCTCTCTGCTCTCCCCCCTCCACACTCTCTCTCCCCCTCCACACTCTCTCTCCCCCTCCACACACTCTCTGCTCTCCCCCTCCACACTTTCTCTCTCTCTCTGCTCTCCCCCTCCACACTTTCCCTCTCTCTCTGCTCTCCCCCTCCACACTCTCTCTCTCTGCTCTCCCTCTCCACTCTCTCTCTCTGCTCTCCCCCTCCACACTCTCTCTGCTCTCCCCCTCCACTCTCTCTCTCTCTGCTCTCCCCCTCCACACTCTCTCTGCTCTCCCCCTCCACACTCTCTCTCTGCTCTCCCCCTCCACACTCTCTCTCTGCTCTCCGCCTCCACACTCTCTCTGCTCTCCCCCTCCACTCTCTCTCTGCTCTCCCCCTCCACACTCTCTCTCTCTCTGATCTCCCCCTCCACACTCTCTCTCTGCTCTCCCCCCTCCACACTCTCTCTCTGCTCTCCCCTCCACACTCTCTCTCTGCTCTCCCCTCCACACTCTCTCTCTCTGCTCTCCCCCTCCACACTCTCTCTGCTCTCCCCCTCCACACTCTCTCTCTGCTCTCCCCCTCCACTCTCTCTGCTCTCCCCTCCACTCTCTCTGCTCTCCTACTCCACACTCTCTCTGCTCTCCCCCTCCACACTCTCTCTCCTCCTCCTCCACACTCTCTGCTCTCCCCCCTCCACACTTTCTCTCTCTCTGCTCTCCCCCTCCACACTTTCTCTCTCTCTGCTCTCCCCCTCCACACTTTCTCTCTCTCTCTGCTCTCCCCCTCCACACTTTCTCTCTCTCTCTGCTCTCCCCTCCACTCTCTCTCTGCTCTCCCTCTCCACTCTCTCTCTCTGCTCTCCCCCTCCACACTCTCTCTTTCTCTCTGCTCTCCCCCTCCACTCTCTCTCTCTCTGCTCTCCCCCTCCACACTCTCTCTCTCTCCCCCTCCACACTCTCTCTCTGCTCTCCCCCTCCACACTCTCTCTCTGCTCTCCGCCTCCACACTCTCTCTCTGCTCTCCCCCTCCACTCTCTCTCTCTCTGCTCTCCCCCTCTACACTCTCTCTCTGCTCTCCCCCTCCACACTCTCTCTCTGCTCTCCCCCTCCACACTCTCTCTCTGCTCTCCCCCTCCACACACTCTCTCTGCTCTCCCCCTCCACACTCTCTCTCCCCCTCCACACACTCTCTGCTCTCCCCCTCCACTCTCTCTCTCTGCTCTCCCCCTCCACACTCTCTCTCTGCTCTCCCCCTCCACACTCTCTCTCTGCTCTCCCCCTCCACACTCTCTCTCTACTCTCCCCCCTCCACTCTCTCTGCTCTCCCCCTCCACACTCTCTCTGCTCTCCCCCTCCACACTCTCTCTCCCCCTCCACACTCTCTCTCCCCCTCCACACACTCTCTGCTCTCCCCCTCCACACTTTCTCTCTCTCTGCTCTCCCCCTCCACACTTTCTCTCTCTCTGCTCTCCCCCTCCACACTTTCTCTCTCTCTCTGCTCTCCCCCTCCACACTTTCCCTCTCTCTTTTTCCCTCTCTCTCTGCTCTCCCCTCCACACTCTCTCTCTCTGCTCTCCCTCTCCACTCTCTCTCTCTGCTCTCCCCCTCCACACTCTCTCTGCTCTCCCCCTCCACTCTCTCTCTCTCTGCTCTCCCCCTCCACGACTCTCTCTCTGCTCTCCCCCTCCACACTCTCTCTCTGCTCTCCGCCTCCACACTCTCTCTCTGCTCTCCCCCTCCACTCTCTCTCTGCTCTCCCCCTCCACACTCTCTCTCTCTGCTCTCCCCCTCCACACTCTCTCTGCTCTCCCCCTCCACACTCTCTCTCTCTCCCCCTCCACACTCTCTCTCTGCTCTCCCCCTCCACACTCTCTCTCTCTGCTCTCCCCCTCCACACTCTCTCTCTGCTCTCCCCCTCCACACTCTCTCTCTGCTCTCCCCCTCCACACTCTCTCTCTGCTCTCCCCTCCACACTCTCTCTCTGCTCTCCCCCTCCACACTCTCTCTCTCTGCTCTCCCCCTCCACACTCTCTCTCTCTCCCCTCCACACTCTCTCTCTGCTCTCCCCCTCCACACTCTCTCTCTCTGATCTCCCCCTCCACACTCTCTCTCTGCTCTCCTACTCCACACTCTCTCTGCTCTCCCCCCTCCACACTCTCTCTCCTCCTCCACACACTCTCTGCTCTCCCCCTCCACACTTTCTCTCTCTCTGCTCTCCCCCTCCACACTTTCTCTCTCTCTGCTCTCCCCCCTCCACACTTTCTCTCTCTCTCTGCTCTCCCCCTCCACACTTTCTCTCTCTCTCTGCTCTCCCCTCCACACTCTCTCTCTGCTCTCCCTCTCCACTCTCTCTCTCTGCTCTCCCCCTCCACACTCTCTCTGTCTCTCTGCTCTCCCCCTCCACTCTCTCTCTCTCTGCTCTCCCCCTCCACACTCTCTCTCTCTCCCCCTCCACACTCTCTCTCTGCTCTCCCCCTCCACACTCTCTCTCTGTTCTCCGCCTCCACACTCTCTCTCTGCTCTCCCCCTCCACTCTCTCTCTCTCTGCTCTCCCCCTCTACACTCTCTCTCTGCTCTCCCCCTCCACACTCTCTCTCTGCTCTCCCCCTCCACACTCTCTCTCTGCTCTCCCCCTCCACACACTCTCTCTGCTCTCCCCCTCCACACTCTCTCTCCCCCTCCACACACTCTCTGCTCTCCCCCTCCACTCTCTCTCTCTGCTCTCCCCCTCCACACTCTCTCTCTGCTCTCCCCTCCACACTCTCTCTCTGCTCTCCCCCTCCACACTCTCTCTCTACTCTCCCCCTCCACTCTCTCTGCTCTCCCCCTCCACACTCTCTCTGCTCTCCCCCTCCACACTCTCTCTCCCCCTCCACACTCTCTCTCCCCCTCCACACACTCTCTGCTCTCCCCCTCCACACTTTCTCTCTCTCTGCTCTCCCCCTCCACACTTTCTCTCTCTCTGCTCTCCCCCTCCACACTTTCTCTCTCTCTCTGCTCTCCCCCTCCACACTTTCCCTCTCTCTCTGCTCTCCCCTCCACACTCTCTCTCTCTGCTCTCCCTCTCCACTCTCTCTCTCTGCTCTCCCCCTCCACACTCTCTCTGCTCTCCCCCTCCACTCTCTCTCTCTCTGCTCTCCCCCTCCACACTCTCTCTCTGCTCTCCCCCTCCACACTCTCTCTCTGCTCTCCCCCTCCACACTCTCTCTCTGCTCTCCGCCTCCACACTCTCTCTCTGCTCTCCCCCTCCACTCTCTCTCTGCTCTCCCCCTCCACGCTCTCTCTCTCTCTGCTCTCCCCCTCACTCTCTCTCTCTCCCCCTCCACACTTTCTCTCTGCTCTCCCCCTCCACACTCTCTCTCTCTCTGCTCTCCCCCTCCACACTCTCTCTGCTCTCCCCCTCCACACTCTCTCTCTCTGCTCTCCCCCTCCACTCTCTCTCTGCTCTCCCCCTCCACACTCTCTCTGCTCTCCAACTCCACTCACTCTCTCCCCTCCACACTCTCTCTCTGCTCTCCCCCTCCACACTCTCTCTCTCTCCACCTCCACACTCTCTCTCTGCTCTCCCCCTCCACACTCTCTCTCTGCTCTCCCCCTCCACTCTCTCTCTGCTCTCCCCCTCCACACTCTCTCCCTGCTCTCCCCCCTCCACACTCTCTCTCTGCTCTCCCCCTACACACTCTCTCTCTGCTCTCCCCCCTCCATACTCTCTCTGCTCTCCACCTCCCACACTCTCTCTGCTCTCCCCCTCCACACTCTCTCTCTGCTCTCCCCCTCCACGCTCTCTCTGCTCTCCCCCTCCATACTCTCTCTGCTCTCCACCTCCACACTCTCTCTGCTCTCTCCCCCCTCCACACTCTCTCTCTGCTCTCCCCATCCACACTCTCTCTGCTCTCCACCTCCACTCTCTCTCTCCCGCTCCACACTCTCTCTCTCTCTTTCTCTCTCTCTCTCTCTCTGCTCTCCCCCTCCATACGCTCTCTCTGCTCTCCCCCTCCACACACTCTCTCTCTCCCCCTCCACTCTCTCTCTCTCTGCTCTCCCCCTCCACACTCTCTCTGCTCTCCCCCTCCACACCTCTCTCTCTCTGCTCTCCCCCTCCACACTCTCTCTCTGCTCTCCCCCTCCACACTCTCTCTCTGCTCTCCCCCTCCACACTCTCTCTCTGCTCTCCCCCTCCACACTCTCTCTGTGCTCTCCCCCTCCACACACTCTCTCTGCTCTCCCCCTCCACACTCTCTCTCTGCTCTCCCCCTCCACACTCTCTCTCTGCTCTCCCCCTCCACACTCTCTCTCTACTCTCCCCCTCCACACTCTCTCTGCTCTCCCCCTCCACTCTCTCTCTGCTCTCCCCATCCACTCTCTCTCTCTTTCTCTCTCCCTCTGTTCTCCCCTCCACACTCTCTCTGCTCTCCCCCTCCACACTCTCTCTCTGCTCTCCCCCTCCACACTCTCTCTCTGCTCTCCCCCTCCACACTCTCTCTCTGCTCTCCCCCTCCACACTCTCTCTCTGCTCCCCCCCTCCACTCTCTCTCTCTGCTCTCCCCCTCCACACTCTCTCTCTGCTCTCCCCCTCCACTCTCTCTCTCTGCTCTCCCCCCTCCACTCTCTCTCTCTGCTCTCCCCCTCCACACTCTCTCTCTGCTCTCCCCCTCCACTCTCTCTCTCTGCTCTCCCCCTCCACACTCTCTCTCTGCTCTCCCCCTCCACACTCTCTCTCTGCTCTCCCCCTCCACACTCTCTCTGCTCTCCCCCTCCACACACTCTCTCTGCTCTCCCCCTCCACACTCTCTCTCTGCTCTCCCCCCTCCACTCTCTCTCTGCTCTCCCCCTCCACACTCTCTCTGCTCTCCCCCTCCACACTCTCTCTCTCTCTTTCTCTCTCTCTCTCTCTCTCTGCTCTCCCCCCTCCATACGCTCTCTCTGCTCTCCCCCTCCACACACTCTCTCTCTCCCCCTCCACTCTCTCTCTCTCTGCTCTGCCCCTCCACACACTCTCTCTGCTCTCCCCCTCCACACTCTCTCTCTGCTCTCCCCCTCCACACTCTCTCTCTGCTCTCCCCCTCCACACTCTCTCTCTGCTCTCCCCCTCCACACTCTCTCTGCTCTCCACCTCACACACTCTCTCTGCTCTCCCCCTCCAGACTCTCTCTCTGCTCTCCCCCTCCAGACTCTCTCTCTGCTCTCCCCCTCCACACTCTCTCTCTGCTCTCCCCCTCCACACTCTCTCTCTGCTCTCCCCCTCCACACTCTCTCTCTGCTCTCCCCCTCCACACTCTCTCTCTCTGCTCTCCCCCTCCACACTCTCTCTCTGCTCTCCCCCTCCACACTCTCTCTGTGCTCTCCCCCTCCACACACTCTCTCTGCTCTCCCCTCCACACTCTCTCTGTGCTCTCCCCCTCCACACACTCTCTCTGCTCTCCCCCTCCACACTCTCTCTCTGCTCTCCCCATCCACTCTCTCTCTCTCTCTCTCTCTCTCTCTCTGTTCTCCCCCTCCACACTCTCTCTGCTCTCCCCCTCCACACTCTCTCTCTGCTCTCCCCCTCCACACTCTCTCTCTGCTCTCCCCCTCCACACTCTCTCTCTGCTCTCCCCCTCCACACTCTCTCTCTGCTCTCCCCCTCCACACTCTCTCTCTCCTCTCCCCCTCCACACTCTCTCTCTCTGCTCTCCCCCTCCACACTCTCTCTGCTCTCCCCCTCCACTCTCTCTCTCTCTCTCTCTCTCTCTCTCTCTCTCTCTGCTCTCCCCCCTCCACGCTCTCTCTCTGCTCTCCCCCTCCACACTCTCCTCTCTGCTCTCCCCCTCCACACTCTCTCTCTGCTCTCCCCCTCCACGCTCTCTCTCTGCTCTCCCCCCCCACACTCTCTCTGCTCTCCCCCTCCACACTCTCTCTCTGCTCTCCCCCTCCACACTCTCTCTCTCTCCCCCTCCACACACTCTCTCTGCTCTCCCCCTCCACACACTCTCTCTGCTCTCCCCCTCCACACTCTCTCTCTGTTCTCCCCCTCCACACTCTCTCTCTCTGCTCTCCCCCCGCCACACTCTCTCTGCTCTCCCCCTCCACACTCTCTCTCTGCTCTCCCCCTCCACACTCTCTCTCTGCTCTCCCCCTCCACACACTCTCTCTGCTCTCCCCCTCCACACTCTCTCTCTGCTCTCCCCTCCACACTCTCTCTGCTCTCCCCCTCCACACTCTCTCTCTGCTCTCCCCCTCCACTCTCTCTCTGCTCTCCCCCTCCACACTCTCTCTGCTCTCCCCCTCCACACTCTCTCTCTCTCTCTGATGTCCCCCTCCACACTCTCTCTCTCTCTGCTCTCCCCCTCCACACACGCTCTCTGCTCTCCCCCTCCACACGCTCTCTCTGCTCTCCCCCTCCACATGCTCTCTCTGCTCTCCCCCTCCACACTCTCTCTCTGCTCTGCCCTCCACACTCTCTCTGCTCTCCCCCTCCACACTCTCTCTCTGCTCTCCCCCTCCACTCTCTCTCTCTGCTCTACCCTCCACACTCTCTCTGCTCTCCCCCTCCACACTCTCTCTCTGCTCTCCCCCTCCACACTCTCTCTGCTCTCCCCCTCCACACTCTCTCTCTGCTCTCCCCTCCACACTCTCTCTCTGCTCTCCCCCTCCACACTCTCTCTGCTCTCCCCCTCCACACAATCTCTCTCTCCCCCTCCACTCTCTCTCTCTGCTCTCCCCCTCCACACTCTCTCTCTGCTCTCCCCCTCCACACTCTCTCTCTCTCCCCCTCCACACACTCTCTTCTCTCCCCCTCCACACTCTCTCTCTCTCTCTGCTCTCCCCCTCCACACACTCTCTCTGCTCTCCCCCTCCACACTCTCTCTCTGCTCTCCCCCTCCACACACTCTCTCTCTCCCCCTCCACATACTCTCTCTGCTCTCCCCCTCCACACACTCTCTCTGCTCTCCCCCTCCACACTCTCTCTCTGCTCTCCCCCGCCACACTCTCTCTCTCTGCTCTCCCCCTCCACACACTCTCTCTGCTCTCCCCCTCCACACTCTCTCTCTGCTCTCCCCCGCCACACTCTCTCTCTCTGCTCTCCCCCTCCACACACTCTCTCTGCTCTCCCCCTCCACACTCTCTCTCTGCTCTCCCCCTCCACACTCTCTCTGCTCTCCCCCTCCACACTCTCTCTCTGCTCTCCCCCTCCACTCTCTCTCTGCTCTCCCCCTCCACACTCTCTCTGCTCTCCCCCTCCACACTCTCTCTCTCTCTTTCTCTCTCTCTCTCTCTCTGCTCTCCCCCTCCATACGCTCTCTCTGCTCTCCCCCTCCACACACTCTCTCTGCTCTCCCCCTCCACACTCTCTCTCTGCTCTCCCCTCCACACTCTCTCTCTGCTCTCCCCCCTCCACACTCTCTCTCATGCTCTCCCCCTCCACACTCTCTCTCTGCTCTCCCCTCCACACTCTCTCTCTACTCTCCCCCTCCACACTCTCTCTGCTCTCCCCTCCACTCTCTCTCTGCTCTCCCCCTCCACACTCTCTCTCTGCTCTCCCCCTCCACACTCTCTCTCTCTCTCTCTCTCTCTGCTCTCCCCCTCCACACGCTCTCTCTGCTCTCCCCCTCCACACTCTCTCTCTGCTCTCCCCCTCCACACACTCTCTCTCCCCGTCCACTCTCTCTCTCTCTGCTCTGCCCCTCCACACACTCTCTCTGCTCTCCCCATCCAGACTCTCTCTCTGCTCTCCCCCTCCACACTCTCTCTGCTCTCCTCCTCCACACTCTCTCTCTGCTCTCTCCCTCCACACTCTCTCTCTGCTCTCCCCCTCCACTCTCTCTCTCTGCTCTCCCCCTCCACACTCTCTCTGCTCTCCCCCTCCACACTCTCTCTCCCCCTCCACACACTCTCTGCTCTCCCCCTCCACACTCTCTCTCTGCTCTCCCCCTCCACACTCTCTCTCTACTCTCCCCCTCCACTCTCTCTGCTCTCCCCCTCCACACTCTCTCTGCTCTCCCCCTCCACACTCTCTCTCCCCCTCCACACTCTCTCTCCCCCTCCACACACTCTCTGCTCTCCCCCTCCACACTTTCTCTCTCTCTCTGCTCTCCCCCTCCACACTTTCCCTCTCTCTCTGCTCTCCCCTCCACACTCTCTCTCTCTGCTCTCCCTCTCCACTCTCTCTCTCTGCTCTCCCCCTCCACACTCTCTCTGCTCTCCCCCTCCACTCTCTCTCTCTCTGCTCTCCCCCTCCACACTCTCTCTCTGCTCTCCTCTCTCCCTCCACACTCTCTCTCTGCTCTCCCCCTCCACCTCTCTCTCTGCTCTCCGCCTCCACACTCTCTCTCTGCTCTCCCCCTCCACTCTCTCTCTGCTCTCCCCCTCCACACTCTCTCTCTCTCTGATCTCCCCCTCCACACTCTCTCTCTGCTCTCCCCCTCCACACTCTCTCTCTGCTCTCCCCCTCCACACTCTCTCTCTGCTCTCCCCTCCACACTCTCTCTCTCTGCTCTCCCCCTCCACACTCTCTCTGCTCTCCCCCTCCACACTCTCTCTGCTCTCCCCCTCCACACTCTCTCTGCTCTCCCCCTCCACACTCTCTCTCTGCTCTCCCCCTCCACTCTCTCTGCTCTCCTACTCCACACTCTCTCTGCTCTCCCCCTCCACACTCTCTCTCCTCCTCCACACACTCTCTGCTCTCCCCCTCCACACTTTCTCTCTCTCTGCTCTCCCCCTCCACACTTTCTCTCTCTCTGCTCTCCCCCTCCACACTTTCTCTCTCTCTCTGCTCTCCCCCTCCACACTTTCTCTCTCTCTCTGCTCTCCCCTCCACTCTCTCTCTGCTCTCCCTCTCCACTCTCTCTCTCTGCTCTCCCCCTCCACACTCTCTCTTTCTCTCTGCTCTCCCCCTCCACACTCTCTCTCTCTCCCCCTCCACACTCTCTCTCTGCTCTCCCCCTCCACACTCTCTCTCTGCTCTCCGCCTCCACACTCTCTCTCTGCTCTCCCCCTCCACTCTCTCTCTCTCTGCTCTCCCCCTCTACACTCTCTCTCTGCTCTCCCCCTCCACACTCTCTCTCTGCTCTCCCCCTCCACCACTCTCTCTCTGCTCTCCCCCTCCACACACTCTCTCTGCTCTCCCCTCCACACTCTCTCTCCCCCCTCCACACACTCTCTGCTCTCCCGCTCCACTCTCTCTCTCTGCTCTCCCCCTCCACACTCTCTCTCTGCTCTCCCCCTCCACACTCTCTCTCTGCTCTCCCCCCTCCACACTCTCTCTCTACTCTCCCCCTCCACTCTCTCTGCTCTCCCCCCTCCACACTCTCTCTGCTCTCCCCCTCCACACTCTCTCTCCCCCTCCACACTCTCTCTCCCCCTCCACACACTCTCTGCTCTCCCCCTCCACACTTTCTCTCTCTCTGCTCTCCCCCTCCACACTTTCTCTCTCTCTGCTCTCCCCCTCCACACTTTCTCTCTCTCTCTGCTCTCCCCCCTCCACACTTTCCCTCTCTCTCTGCTCTCCCCTCCACACTCTCTCTCTCTGCTCTCCTCTCCACTCTCTCTCTCTGCTCTCCCCCTCCACACTCTCTCTGCTCTCCCCCTCCACTCTCTCTCTCTCTGCTCTCCCCCTCCACACTCTCTCTCTGCTCTCCCCCTCCACACTCTCTCTCTGCTCTCCGCCTCCACACTCTCTCTCTGCTCTCCCCCTCCACTCTCTCTCTGCTCTCCCCCTCCACACTCTCTCTCTCTCTGCTCTCCCCCTCCACACTCTCTCTGCTCTCCCCCTCCACACTCTCTCTCTCTCCCCCTCCACACTCTCTCTCTGCTCTCCCCCTCCACACTCTCTCTCTCTCTGCTCTCCCCCTCCACACTCTCTCTCTGCTCTCCCCCTCCACACTCTCTCTCTGCTCTCCCCCTCCACACTCTCTCTCTGCTCTCCCCCTCCACACTCTCTCTCTGCTCTCCCCCTCCACACTCTCTCTCCTCTGCTCTCCCCCTCCACACTCTCTCTCTCTCCCCCTCCACACTCTCTCTCTGCTCTCCCCCTCCACACTCTCTCTCTCTCTGATCTCCCCCTCCACACTCTCTCTCTGCTCTCCTACTCCACACTCTCTCTGCTCTCCCCCCTCCCACACTCTCTCTCCTCCTCCACACACTCTCTGCTCTCCCCCTCCACACTTTCTCTCTCTCTGCTCTCCCCCTCCACACTTTCTCTCTCTCTGCTCTCCCCCTCCACACTTTCTCTCTCTCTCTGCTCTCCCCCTCCACACTTCTCTCTCTCTCTCTGCTCTCCCCTCCACACTCTCTCTCTGCTCTCCCTCTCCACTCTCTCTCTCTGCTCTCCCCCTCCACACTCTCTCTGTCTCTCTGCTCTCCCCCTCCACTCTCTCTCTCTCTGCTCTCCCCCTCCACACTCTCTCTCTCTCCCCTCCACACTCTCTCTCTGCTCTCCCCCTCCACACTCTCTCTCTGCTCTCCCCCTCCACACACTCTCTCTGCTCTCCCCTCCACACTCTCTCTCCCCCTCCACACACTCTCTGCTCTCCCCCTCCACTCTCTCTCTCTGCTCTCCCCCTCCACACTCTCTCTCTGCTCTCCCCCTCCACACTCTCTCTCTGCTCTCCCCCTCCACACTCTCTCTCTACTCTCCCCCTCCACTCTCTCTGCTCTCCCCCTCCACACTCTCTCTGCTCTCCCCCTCCACACTCTCTCTCCCCCTCCACACTCTCTCTCCCCCTCCACACACTCTCTGCTCTCCCCCTCCACACTTTCTCTCTCTCTCTGCTCTCCCCCTCCACACTTTCCCTCTCTCTCTGCTCTCCCCTCCACACTCTCTCTCTCTGCTCTCCCTCTCCACTCTCTCTCTCTGCTCTCCCCCTCCACACTCTCTCTGCTCTCCCCCTCCACTCTCTCTCTCTCTGCTCTCCCCCTCCACACTCTCTCTCTGCTCTCCCCCTCCACACTCTCTCTCTGCTCTCCCCCTCCACACTCTCTCTCTGCTCTCCGCCTCCACACTCTCTCTCTGCTCTCCCCCTCCACTCTCTCTCTGCTCTCCCCCCTCCACGCTCTCTCTCTCTCTGCTCTCCCCCTCCACACTCTCTCTCTCTCCCCCTCCACACTCTCTCTCTGCTCTCCCCCTCCACACTCTCTCTCTCTCTGCTCTCCCCCTCCACACTCTCTCTCTGCTCTCCCCCTCCACACTCTCTCTCTGCTCTCCCCCTCCACACTCTCTCTCTGCTCTCCCCCTCCACACTCTCTCTCTCTGCTCTCCCCCTCCACACTCTCTCTGCTCTCCCCCTCCACTCTCTCTCTGCTCTCCCCCTCCACACTCTCTCTGCTCTCCAACTCCACTCTCTCTCTCCCCCTCCACACTCTCTCTCTGCTCTCCCCCTCCACACTCTCTCTCTCTCCACCTCCACACTCTCTCTCTGCTCTCCCCCTCCACACTCTCTCTCTGCTCTCCCCCTCCACTCTCTCTCTGCTCTCCCCCTCCACACTCTCTCCCTGCTCTCCCCTCCACACTCTCTCTCTGCTCTCCCCCTACACACTCTCTCTCTGCTCTCCCCCTCCACACTCTCTCTGCTCTCCCCCTCCATACTCTCTCTGCTCTCCCCCTCCACACTCTCTCTGCTCTCCACCTCCACTCTCTCTCTCCCGCTCCACACTCTCTCTCTGCTCTCCCCCTCCACACTCTCTCTCTGCTGTCCCCCTCCACACTCTCTCTGCTCTCCCCCTCCACACTCTCTCTCTCTCCCCCTCCACTCTCTCTCTCTCTCTCTCCTCTCCCCCTCCACTCTCTCTCTGCTCTCCCCCTCCACACTCTCTCTGCTCTCCCCCTCCACACTCTCTCTGCTCTCCCCCTCCACACACTCTCTCTGCTCTCCCCCTCCACACTCTCTCTGCTCTCCCCCTCCACACTCTCTCTGCTCTCCCCTTCCACACTCTCTCTCTGCTCTCCCCCTCCACTCTCTCTCTGCTCTCCCCCTCCACACTCTCTCTGCTCTCCCCCTCCACACTCTCTCTCTCTCTTTCTCTCTCTCTCTCTCTCTGCTCTCCCCCTCCATACGCTCTCTCTGCTCTCCCCCTCCCACACACTCTCTCTCTCCCCCTCCACTCTCTCTCTCTCTGCTCTCCCCCTCCACACTCTCTCTGCTCTCCCCCTCCACACTCTCTCTCTCTGCTCTCCCCCTCCACACTCTCTCTCTGCTCTCCCCCTCCACACTCTCTCTCTGCTCTCCCCCTCCACACTCTCTCTCTGCTCTCCCCCTCCACACTCTCTCTGTGCTCTCCCCCTCCACACACTCTCTCTGCTCTCCCCCTCCACACTCTCTCTCTGCTCTCCCCTCCACACTCTCTCTCTGCTCTCCCCCTCCACACTCTCTCTCTACTCTCCCCCTCCACACTCTCTCTGCTCTCCCCCTCCACTCTCTCTCTGCTCTCCCCATCCACTCTCTCTCTCTTTCTCTCTCCCTCTGTTCTCCCCCTCCACACTCTCTCTGCTCTCCCCCTCCACACTCTCTCTCTGCTCTCCCCCCTCCACACTCTCTCTCTGCTCTCCCCCTCCACACTCTCTCTCTGCTCTCCCCCTCCACACTCTCTCTCTGCTCTCCCCCTCCACACTCTCTCTCTCCTCTCCCCCTCCACACTCTCTCTGCTCTCCCCCTCCACACTCTCTCTCTGCTCTCCCCCTCCACACTCTCTCTCTGCTCTCCCCCCTCCACACTCTCTCTCTGCTCCCCCCCTCCACTCTCTCTCTCTGCTCTCCCCCTCCACACTCTCTCTCTGCTCTCCCCCTCCACTCTCTCTCTCTGCTCTCCCCCTCCACTCTCTCTCTCTGCTCTCCCCCTCCACACTCTCTCTCTGCTCTCCCCCCTCCACTCTCTCTCTCTGCTCTCCCCCTCCACACTCTCTCTCTGCTCTCCCCCTCCACACTCTCTCTCTGCTCTCCCCCCTCCACACTCTCTCTGCTCTCCCCCTCCACACACTCTCTCTGCTCTCCCCCCTCCACACTCTCTCTCTGCTCTCCCCCTCCACTCTCTCTCTGCTCTCCCCCTCCACACTCTCTCTGCTCTCCCCCTCCACTCTCTCTCTCTCTCTCTCTCTCTCTCTCTCTCTCTCTGCTCTCCCCCTCCACACTCTCTCTCTGCTCTCCCCCTCCACACTCTCTCTCTGCTCTCCCCCTCCACGCTCTCTCTCTGCTCTCCCCCCCCACACTCTCTCTGCTCTCCCCCTCCACACTCTCTCTCTGCTCTCCCCCTCCACACTCTCTCTCTCTCCCCCTCCACACACTCTCTCTGCTCTCCCCCTCCACACACTCTCTCTGCTCTCCCCCTCCACACTCTCTCTCTGTTCTCCCCCGACACACTCTCTCTCTCTGCTCTCCCCCGCCACACTCTCTCTGCTCTCCCCCCTCCACACTCTCTCTCTGCTCTCCCCCTCCACACTCTCTCTCTGCTCTCCCCCTCCACACACTCTCTCTGCTCTCCCCCTCCACACTCTCTCTCTGCTCTCCCCCCTCCACACTCTCTCTGCTCTCCCCCTCCACACTCTCTCTCTGCTCTCCCCCTCCACTCTCTCTCTGCTCTCCCCCCTCCACACTCTCTCTCTGCTCTCCCCTCCACACTCTCTCTCTCTCTCTGATGTCCCCCTCCACACTCTCTCTCTCTCTGCTCTCCCCCTCCACACACTCTCTCTGCTCTCCCCCTCCACACGCTCTCTCTGCTCTCCCCCTCCACATGCTCTCTCTGCTCTCCCCCCTCCACACTCTCTCTCTGCTCTACCCTCCACACTCTCTCTGCTCTCCCCCTCCACACTCTCTCTCTGCTCTCCCCCTCCACACTCTCTCTGCTCTCCCCCTCCACACTCTCTCTCTGCTCTCCCCTCCACACTCTCTCTCTGCTCTCCCCCTCCACACTCTCTCTGCTCTCCCCCTCCACACTCTCTCTCTCTCTTTCTCTCTCTCTCTCTCTCTGCTCTCCCCCTCCATACGCTCTCTCTGCTCTCCCCCTCCACACACTCTCTCTGCTCTCCCCCTCCACACTCTCTCTCTGCTCTCCCCCTCCACACTCTCTCTCTGCTCTCCCCCTCCACACTCTCTCTCTGCTCTCCCCCTCCACACTCTCTCTCTGCTCTCCCCCTCCACACTCTCTCTCTACTCTCCCCCTCCACACTCTCTCTGCCTCTCCCCCTCCACTCTCTCTCTGCTCTCCCCATCCACTCTCTCTCTCTCTCTCTCTCTCTCTGTTCTCCCCCCTCCACACTCTCTCTGCTCTCCCCCTCCACACTCTCTCTCTGCTCTCCCCCTCCACACTCTCTCTCTGCTCTCCCCCTCCACACTCTCTCTCTGCTCTCCCCCTCCACACTCTCTCTCTGCTCTCCCCCCTCCACACTCTCTCTGCTCTCCCCCTCCACACACCTCTCTCTGCTCTCCCCCTCCACACTCTCTCTCTGCTCTCCCCCTCCACACTCTCTCTCTGCTCTCCCCCTCCACACACTCTCTCTGCTCTCCCCCTCCACACACTCTCTCTGCTCTCCCCCTCCACACTCTCTCTCTGCTCTCCCCCTCCACACTCTCTCTGCTCTCCCCCTCCACACTCTCTCTCTGCTCTCCCCCTCCACTCTCTCTCTCTGCTCTCCCCCTCCACTCTCTCTCTGCTCTCCCCCCTCCACACTCTCTCTCTGCTCTCCCCCTCCACACTCTCTCTCTCTCTCTCTCTCTCTCTGCTCTCCCCCTCCACACGCTCTCTCTGCTCTCCCCCTCCACACTCTCTCTCTGCTCTCCCCCTCCACACACTCTCTCTCCCCCGTCCACTCTCTCTCTCTCTGCTCTGCCCCTCCACACACTCTCTCTGCTCTCCCCATCCAGACTCTCTCTCTGCTCTCCCCCTCCACACTCTCTCTGCTCTCCTCCTCCACACTCTCTCTCTGCTCTCTCCCTCCACACTCTCTCTCTGCTCTCCCCCTCCACTCTCTCTCTCTGCTCTCCCCTCCACACTCTCTCTGCTCTCCCCCTCCACACACTCTCTCTCTCCCCCTCCACACTCTCTCTCTGCTCTCCCCCTCCACACTCTCTCTGCTCTCCTCCTCCACACTCTCTCTCTGCTCTCTCCCTCCACACTCTCTCTCTGCTCTCCCCCTCACTCTCTCTCTCTGCTCTCCCCCTCCACACTCTCTCTGCTCTCCCCCTCCACACTCTCTCTCTGCTCTCCCCCTTCACACTCTCTCTCTGCTCTCCCCCTTCACACACTCTCTCTCTGCTCTCCCCCCTCCACACACTCTCTCTCTGCTCTCCCCCTCCACACTCTCTCTCTCTGCTCTCCCCCTCCACACACTCTCTCTCTCCCCCTCCACTCTCTCTCTGCTCTCCCCCTCCACACACTCTCTCTCTCTGCTCTCCCCCTCCACACACTCTCTCTCTATCTAAATCTATCTCCCTCTGTCCGTCAGACACACACACAGAAACAGCAAGAGAGAGAGACACCAAGGGAGAGAGAGATAGTGAGAGAGACGTAGCAAGACAATGAGAGAGAGACAGTGATAGAGAAAGCAATAGAGATATAGAGTCAATCATAGAATCTTATGGCACAAAAGGAGGCCATTCGGCCCATCGAGTCCTGTGCCTAGAAGACCAATTTAATCCCACTCCCCAGCTCTCTCTCTCCCCCATAATCTCGCAAACCCGTCCTCCCCAAATAAATGTCTATCTCTCTTTTAAAAGTTGTTATCGAATCGGCCTCCACACCTTTTCAGGCAACGCATTCCAGTGAGAAAGAGAAACAGCGAGAGGGAGACAACGAGAAAGAGAGAGACCGCGAGAGAGACAGTGAGAAAAAGAGAGACAGTGAGAGAGAGGGAGAGAGACACTGAGAGAGAGAGAGAGAGACAGCGAGAGAAAGAGAGAGAGAGACAGTGTGAGAGAAAGAAACAGTGAAGAGAGATACAGACAGTGAGAGAGATAGTGAGAAGGAGACAGTGAGAGATAGTGAGAAAGAGACAGCGAGAGAGAGAGAGACAGTATGAGAGAAAGAGAGAGACAGTGAGAAAGAGAGGGACAGTGAGAAAGAGAGGGACAGTGAAAGAGAGAGTGAGAGAGAGAGAGAGACAGTGAGAGAGAGAGAGAGACACTGAGAGAGACAGTGAGAGAGAGAGACAGTGAGAGAAGGAGACAGCGAGAGAGAGACAGTATGAGAGACAGTATGAGAGAAAGAGAGGGACAGTGAGAAAGAGAGAGACAGTGAGAAAGAGAGAGACAGTGAGAAAGAGAGAGAGAGAGACAGCGAGCGAGAGAGAGACAGCGAGAGAGAGAGAGATAGAGAGAGACAGCGAGAGAGAGAGAGACAGTGAGAGAAACAACAAAAGGAGAGCAAGAGCGAGAGAAAGAGTGAGAGAGACAGCTAGAGAGAGAGAGAGACGGGAGGAGAGAGAGAGATATGTAATGAGACAGAAAGGAAGAGAAAGACAGAGAGACACACACAGTGGTAGAGAGAGAGACAGTGAGAGGGAGAGAGAAAGAGAGAGTCAGGGGGACAGAGAGAGAGAGATGGAGCCAGCGTAAACCACTCGCAGGGGAGACGAGAAAGAGATAAGGAGATTGAAAGAGAGAGAGACAGGAAGAGAGAGGGAGAGAAAGAGACAGTGAGAGAGAGGTAGAGAGACACAGAGAGAGAGAAAGAGAGGGAGAGACAGTGAGAGGGAGAGACAATGAGAGGGGGGAGAGAGACCGCAAGATAGAGAGAGAAAGAGAGAGAGACCTGGAGACACAGAGAGATACACACAGCGATAGAGAGAGATGGTGAGGAGAGAGAGAGACACAGCAATAGAGAGAGACAGTGAGAAGGCGAGTGAGAGAGAGAGACGAGAGAGAGACATATAGGGATAGTGAGAGAGATAGCAAAAGGATAGCGAGAGAGAGAGACGGAGAGAGACACACACACACAGAGAGGGAGAGTAAGACAGAGAGAGATTAGACAGAGAGAGATGAGGAGACTGAGAGAGATACACACACAGGAAGACAGAGAGAGACAGCGAGAGAGAGAGAGAGACAGAGAGTGTGAGACACAGGGAGAGAGAGAGCGACACAGTCAGATAGAGAGACAAGGAGTCTGAGACAGAGAGCGAGAGACACACAGGGAATCAGAGAGAGAGACAGCAAGAGAGAGAAACTGAGAGACAGTGAGAGGGGGAGAGAAAGAAAAAGAGAGAGTTGGGTGGAGAGACGTAGGGAGACAGAGACAGAAACAGCGAGAGAGACACACACAAACAAATACACACAGAAAGACAGAGAGAGAGAAAGAAACAGCGAGAGACAGAGAGAAAGTGAGCGGCAGAGAGAGAGACTAACACAGGGAGACAAGGAGAGACAGTGGGAGAGAGACCATAGAGACAAGGAGAGAGAGACATAGAGAGATAGCGAAAGGGAGAGAGAGAGAGACAGAGAAAGACAAGGAGACACAAGGAGAGAGAGAGAGTGAGAGAGACGTAGAGCGACAGTGAGAGAGAGAGGGGGAGACAGAGATTGGAGACTGTGAGAGGGAGAAGGAGAGAGAGGGAGTGAGAGGGAGACCGAGAGACTGTGAGAGGGAGACAGAGAGAGAGGGAAGAGAGAGGGGGTGGGGAGAGAGACCATGAGACAGAGAGAGGGAGAGAGAGAGAGGCAGGGAGAGAGAAACACACACACAGAGAGAGAGACAGCGAGAGGGAGAAAAAGAAAGCGAGAGAGAGAGAAAGACAGTGAGAAACTGAGGGAGAGAGACAGCAAGATAAGAGAGAGACACACACACACACGCATGCAGGGAGACACAGTTGGAGACATAGAGAGATAAAGAGACACGGAGAGATGGATAGCGAGAGAGAGAGGGGGAAACAGGGTGGCAGGGAAAAAGGGACAGAAGGAGAGAGAGAGACACTGGGAGAGAGAGAGAGTGAGTGAGTGAGAGACACACACACAGGAAGACAGACAGAGAGAGGGAGAGAGAGAGACACACACACAGGGAGACAAGGGTAGAGACAGGGAGAGTGAGTGACAAACACGGGGAGATGAGAGAGAGAGAGACATGTTGAGACAAAGAGAGAGGGAGACAGAGAAAGAAAGAGACAAGGAGAGAGAGACAGAGAGAGAAATGGGGAGAGAGAGACACACACACACAAGGAGACAGAGAAAGAGAGAGAGATGAAGACAGAGAGAGGCAGGGAGTCAGAGACGGAGGGAAGGAGACAGGGAGGGAAGGAGACACACAACTGAGAGATAGAGAGAGACAGAGAGAGAAATGGGGAGACAGAGAGAGAAATGGGGAGACAGAGAGAGAAATGGGGAGACAGAGAGAGAGAGAGAGAGACAGAGAGGTACAAACAGGGAGAGAGAGACAGAGACCCATGGGGCGAGAGAATGACAGATACAAATAGGGAGAGACAGGGAGACAAAGACAGAGACACACACACACAGGGAGAGAGGCAGGGAGACAGAGAAGAGGGAGAGACACAGTGAGATACACAGAGAGACAGATAGAGAGAGACACACACACACAGGGAAACCGAGCGAAGGACAGAGAAACAGGGAGACAGACAGTGAGGGAGAGAAATAGAGAGGGAGAGACACAGTGAGACAGAGAGAGAGAGACGGGGGAGACAGAGAGACTCTAACTCCATCCTACAGTCCCTTTGCCTCACTCTCTCCCTCGCCACCTTCAAGGCCAGTCTCAAGACTGTCCTCTTCGACCTTGCCTTCTGCTGCCCTCCCAACTCTCTCCCTCCCCTCCCAACTCTCTCCCTCCCCTCCCAACTCTCTCCCTCCCCTCCCAACTCTCTCCCTCCCCTCCCAACTCTCTCCCTCCCCTCCCCCCTGCCTTGCCCCTCTCCCTTGCTCAGTTCCCAATCTGACTGTTCAGCTCCTTGGGATGTCCTCCCAACGTGAAAGACGCTCTAGAAATGTAATTTTCTTTTTGTTGTTGTTGTTTCTCTGCCTCTCTGTCTCTATGTCGCTCTCCCAATCTCCGCCCTGTCCCTCTCTCTCTCTCCCTCTCTGTCCCTCACTCTCTCTCTCCCTCTCTCTGTCTGTCTTCCTCTCTCTATCTGTGTATGTCTCTCTCTGACTGACCCTGACTATCTGCCCACAGTGACCCCCGAGGTCTCTCTCTCCTCTCCGAGAGGGTCTAAGATCTCATGTTTGGCCACTGGTTTCTATCCCCGAGCGATCGAGGTGAAGCTGCTGAGAGACAGACAGACTCTGAGTGACGTGGAATCATCAGGGATTTTACCAAATGGCGACGGAACCTTCCAGCTCCGCAAATCCCTGGAGATCAACCTTAAAGACGCTGAGAGTTACACCTGTGAGGTGGACCACAGCAGCCTGACCACACCCATCACTGTTGTCTACAGTAAGTGTGAACTCACTCTCACTGTCTATTCCCCATCACTGTCTCCATTAGGGAGAGAACGTGAGGTGGGGAGAGAGAGTGAGCGGGGAGAGAGCGATGGGAAGCGAGTGAGGGAGAGATATAGTGAGCGGGAAAGGGAGTGAGGGGGAGACAGAGTGAGGGAGAGAGAGAGAGAGAGAGGAGAGAGAGTGTGGAGGAGACAGAGAGTGAGGAGAGAATGAGGGGGTAGAGATTGTGATTGGGCAGAGAGAGTGAGGGGAGAGACAGAGAGTGAGGGGTTAGTGAGTGAGGAGGGAGAGAGTGAGGAGGGACAGAGTGAGGAGGGACAGAGTGAGGAGGGAGAGAGTGAGGAGGGAGAGAGTGAGGAGGGACAGAGTGAGGAGGGAGAGAGTGAGGAGGGAGAGAGTGAGGAGGGAGGGAGTGAGGAGGGAGAGAGTGAGGAGGGAGAGAGTGAGGAGGGAGAGAGTGAGGAGGGAGGGAGTGAGGAGGGAGAGTGAGGAGGGAGAGTGTGAGGAGGGAGGGAGTGAGGAGGGAGGGAGTGAGGAGGGAGGGAGTGAGGAGGGAGAGAGTGAGGGGGGAGGGAGTGAGGGGGGAGGGAGTGAGGGGGGAGGGAGTGAGGGGGGAGGGAGTGAGGGGGGAGAGAGTGAGGGGGGGAGAGAGTGAGGGGGGGAGAGAGTGAGGGGGGGAGAGAGTGAGGGGGGAAGAGAGTGAGGGGGGGAGAGAGTGAGGGGGGAGAGAGTGAGGGGGGAGAGAGTGAGGAGGGACAGAGTGAGTGAGGAGGGACAGAGTGAGTGAGGAGGGACAGAGTGAGTGAGGAGGGACAGAGTGAGTGAGGAGGGACAGAGTGAGTGAGGAGGGACAGAGTGAGTGAGGAGGGACAGAGTGAGTGAGGAGGGACAGAGTGAGTGAGGAGGGACAGAGTGAGTGAGGAGGGACAGAGTGAGTGAGGAGGGACAGAGTGAGTGAGGAGGGACAGAGTGAGTGAGGAGGGAGGGAGTGAGGAGGGAGGGAGTGAGGAGGGAGTGAGTGAGGAGGGAGGGAGTGAGGAGGGAGGGAGTGAGGAGGGAGAGAGTGAGGAGGGAGGGAGTGAGGAGGGAGAGAGTGAGGGTGGTAGTGAGAGGATTAACCCTGAGGGGAGGGAGAGTTGATGGTGGAGCTGTGACCTTCCTGTGTTCACAGCTGGACCAGCTGGAGGAGGAAGAGGAGGAGGAGGAAGAGGAGGAGGAGGAGGAAACGAGGGGAGTCTGACCACCATCATTATTGCTGTTGTTGTTGTTGTTTTGGCGCTGGCCGCACTCGCAGTCGGGGGATTCTTTATTTACAAGAAGAAAGGTAAACTGTGTATGTGTGTGTGTGGGGGGGGGGGGGGGGGGGGGAGTGTGTGTGTGTGTGTGTGGGGGGGGGGGAGTGTGTGTGTGTGTGGGGGGGGGGAGTGTGTGTGTGTGGGGGGGGGAGTGTGTGTGTGGGGTGGGGGGGGAGTGTGTATGTTGTGTGTGTGGGGGGCAGTGTGTGTGGGGGGGTGGGAATGTGTGTGTGGGGGGGAGTGTTTGTGTGTGGGGTGGGGAATGTGTGTGTGTGTATGTGGGGAGTGTGTGTGGGGAGTGTGTCAGTGACATCACTAAGACTTGTGTCTCTCAGTTGCAGGAGGGAAGCCTGGCTATACCCCAGCCAAACGTGAGTTACTGACACCAGAACATTAACTGTAACTGTCCTGATCTCTGCCTGTAGCCTGTACAACATGTGCAATGCCTGTGTCTGGCCTGTTTCTGTGTGTGTGAATAGCCTGTAGTCTGGGTGTACATTTGAGACCTGTAGTCTGTGTGTGTGTGTGTTCGTCTGTCGGCTCAGCTCTAGAGATTCCCTCCTTGTCGGCCGCCCCAACTCTCCCCTCCACGAGCTGCAGATCATCCAGAACATTGGAGCCCAAGTCCCCCCCCACACCAGGCTCCGCAGGTACAGATTAATACAGAGTAGTGTGAGGTGGGTTTGGGTGATGAATGAGAAGAGGCAATGTACAAGACATGGAATAGGTTTAAAGGGGATCCAGGGGCTGACAGACCTGAGGGTTCAGAAAAACAGGTATTTAGAGTTGGCGGGACAGGTTGGTAGAGTACAACAGTGAGGAAGTTCTGCTTAACCTCTTTTAAATCACTGTTTAGGCCTCAGCTGGAGTATTGTGTCCAATTCTGAGAACCACAATTTGGGAAGGATATAATAATAATAGCACATTATCATGACTTTGAGACATCTTAAAACGCTTCACAGGAGAATAATAATAATTATCCTTGTGTTTGTGCAGCGCCCCCAACCCAGGCAGCGTCTCGCAGCTCTTAAATAGAGGAATTCAAAATGAGGAGGTGATTTGTTGGCGTAGAGAGCGAGAGACTATTTCCACTGGTGGGTGGGTTAAGATAATTGGTAAAGGGTCAGTCTTTTAGAACAGAGTTGAGGAAACATTTCTTCACTCAGAAGGCTGTGGATGCTCACTCCTTGAACATTTTCAAGGCTGAGACTGATAGAATTTTTGTTAAAATAGAGGGATTAGGGGTTTATGGGGATACGACAGGTAACAACACACAGTCTGGGATGCCTGAAAAGGGTCAACCTTCAAAAGCAAATTGGATGGATACCTCAAACATAAATATTGACAAGAGTTTACACAAAGAGTTGGGAGGGAACTGGTTGGGAAACTGTTAGAAATTGCCTCCTTCAGGGCGGTAATACTCACTGATCCCACTGTCGGTGTGGGTCTGATAGGGTTTAGTCTGTGCTTGGGGGGACAACCCAGGCCTCTCCCTCACACACATTCCCTCACACACAGCCCCTCCTCCCCCCCAGCCTCCCCTCCTCCCCCCCAGCCTCCCCTCCTCCCCTAGCCCCTCACACACAGCCCCTCCTCCTCCCGCAGCCCCTCCTCCTCCCCCAGCCCCTCTGACTGTCAGTCACTGACTGTCTCACTGACTTATCACAAATCCAAATATTATTCTGATCACATATTTCTGACGACTGATGAAGTCTGTGTGGGTGGCTTGGCACCAGTGTGTGCGTGTCTAGTCTGCTGTCTGTGTGTGGCCGGTAGTCTGAGTGTGTGTGTGTATGCAGCCTGTAATCTAGCTGCTTGTGTGTAGCCTGTATTCTGTGTGTTTATAGTCTGTAGGCTGGGTGTGTTTATAGTCTGTAGTCTGGGTGTGTGTTTATAGTCTGTAGTCTGGGTGTGTGTAGTATGTAACCTGTGTAACAAATGATTTATTTCATTTAGAAAATGGCGACAGGACGGACAGTTCATCAAACAACTCGTCCAACCCACCCGCTTGAGGTAATCACCACAGTGTGTGTGTGGGTAGTGTGTGTGTGTATAGTGTGTATGTGGGTACAGTGTGTGTGTACAGTGTGTGTGTGTGTACAGTGTGTGTGTACAGTGTGTGTGTCAGTCCCAGCATCTTGAGGGTGGTTTCGTGAGGTGGTGTTATGTGTTGTGGTTGTTGTGTGTGTAGTGTGTGTGTGTACAGTGTGTGTGTGTGTGTGTGTACAGTGTGTGGGTACAGTGTGTGTGTGTGTGGGTACAGTGTGTGTGTCAGTCCCAGCATCTTGAGGGTGGTTTCCTGAGGTGGTGTTATGTGTTGTGGTTGTTGTGTGTGAGATGTGGTTGTGACAATAATAATAATATTAGTGATTGTGGTGACACTGATTTCCCTGTTTCAGGGATTCCTGGTCTGGACTCCGAGCCCTCGGGAGGAATGTTGGCTCCACAGGATTGCGCGCATTAATTCCTCAATAGTTCAGGGCTCGGGGAGTTTGCTTTGTTTTTGCTTTAAAATTTCCTCTTCAAATAATTGCAAATCGCTGAGGGTGCGGCAGGGATGGGGTGGGTACAAGGAACTGATTAGCTGGGGTTAGATTCAGGGAGTTGTGGGGAGCTCAGGGGCTAAATATTCCAGTAACCTCGAATGTGGGGGGTAGTTAGTGATGGGGGAGAGTGGGAGGCAAGCGCTTTGTGGGGGAGTTAGTGATAGGGAAGACCGGGGGAGACAGGCACAGGGACTCTGGGGCTTTTGCTTTAACATACCAATTGAATGATTTACTGATTAATTACTTATATCATTGATACAATATTTTTTTGCTGATTTTGCTGCTGAGAGAAAACATTGCTTTGTGTTGAGACAGTGAGGCTGTCTCTGACTGTCATGGTGTCAGGGAGGCTGGGGAGCAGGTGGGGACTATGGGTGTGAGGGTGGGAGTGTGGATGTGTGGGAGGGTTTGGCAACTGACTGTCAGATGCTGTAACTGCTTCTTTAACTGAAATAAAAGTTTTAGTCTCAGATTGTGGTCTGGTGTTTATTCCCAGTGTTTGCTGGGTTTCCCCCCCTACACCCATATTAAAATTACTGACATTCATTTCATTAACACGTAGTTAAGAACGAGGAGCAGGGGTAGACTATTCAGCCCTTCAAGCCTGCCCCGCCATTCAATAAGATCATGGCCGATCTATTCTAACTCCACCTACCCACTTTATGGGTAGGTGGATCTTCTGACAGCATGTCTGTCCGACATCGAGTCATGGACGAGGGACAACTTTTTGCAATTGAACGTGAGTAAGACCGAGGCCCTCCTGATTGGCTCAAGCCAGCGCCTCCGCACATCGGGCGCTGCCAGCCTCAACATCCAAGGCTGCACTCTCCACCTCACAAAGCCAATCAGGAACCTCGGCATCATGTTCGATCAAAAACTTTCCTTCCTCCCCCACATCCGTGCCTTGACCGGCACCGCTTATTTCCACCTGCGCAACATTGCCAGGCTCCGCAACTATCTTACCCCCCGCGCTGCCGAAACACTTGTGCACACATACATCACCTCACGGCTGGACTACGGAAATTCTGTCCTCGTCGGCCTCCCCAGTTCCTCCATTCACAGGCTGCAGGTCATCCAAAACTCTGCAGCCCGTGTACTATCCCGCACCCGCCTCCGCAACCACATAACCCCCACCCTCACCCGTCTCCACTGGCTCCCCATCCTCCAGAGGATCGAGTTCAAGATCCTCGTCCTCATCTACAAGGCCTTACACGGCCTTGCCCCACCCTATTTAACCAATCTACTCTCCCCCTACATGCCCACCCGGACCCTCCGTTCAACAGGACTTGGCCTGCTCCAAGCCCCCCGCCCGAACCGCCCCACCATCGGAGGCCGGGCCTTCAGTTTCTCCGATCCCACCATATGGAATGCCATCCCTCAATCCCTCCGTTTCGTCTCTTCCCTTTCCTCTTTCAAGGCCGGTTTGAAGACTTTCCTCTTCGATCGTGCCTTTTGTTCCACCCCGAACTCTTTTACCCCCCCTTCGTGTTTCACCCCTTCCCAAACACTCCCCTCCCAACTCCCCCCCCCCCCCCACCGGGTCACACGCCTCCTGTGCAGCGCCTTGGGACGTCCTCCCGACGTGAAAGGCGCTCTATAAATGTAATTTGTTGTTGTTGTTTATCACCATATCCCTTAATCCCTTTATCCATAAGAAATCTATCAATCTCAGTCTTGAATATGTTCAAGGACTGAGCAGCACTTTGGGGAAGAGAATTCCATAAATTCACTACCCTCTGAGTGAAAAAATTGTTTCTCAACTCAGTGTGAAAGGGCTGACCCCCTAATCTTCAGACTGTGACCCCCGGTTATAGTTTCTCCAACCAGGGGAAACAGTCTCCCACTATCTACTCTGTCTTTCACCTTAACAATCTTATAGGTTTTTATAAGATCACCTCTAATTCTTCTATATTCTAGAGAATATAGGCCTAGATTGCTCAACCTACCCTCATAACTCATCCCCCTCATCCCACGTACCAACCTAGTGAATCTACGCTGTACCCTCTCCAAGGCGAGCTTTGTTTATGTTTAAAATGCTAACAATGTTATTTTAAATTATAATCCTTGCACTTTATATTATGCTTTTCACGTCTTCTAGACATCTCAAAGTGCTTCACAGAATATTAATCCTAATCCTTGCATTTGATACAGCACTTTTCACATCTTATCGACGTTCGAAGCGCAAGAAAGATGTAGGGTGGAGCGAGGTTGTGGAGGGCTTTGAATGTGAGGATCATGATTTTGAATTGGATCTTCTGGTTGATGGGCAGCCAATGTTGTTGGGCGAGGATGGGGGAGATGGGTTCACGGAGTTTGGAACAGCAGAGGACATGGGCCGCAGAGTTCTGGATCACCTGCAGCTTGTGGAGGGAGGAATTGGGAAGGCTGACAAGTAAGGCATTTGTATTGTCGAGCTGGGATGTAACGAAGGCATGAATGAGGGTTTCAGCAGCTTTGGGGGTGAGGTAGTCGCAGAGTCGGGCATTGTTACCAAACAAGCACCAACTACCAACCAACCAACAAACAACTCACCAACCAACCACCACTAAACATGCACCACCTATCGAACACCAACAACCCACCAACCAACTCCAACCAAACACCAACCATCCAAAACCCATCAATCACCATGAACCAACCAACAACCGCCTACCAATAAACTAACCACCAACCAACCACACACCAAACAACCACCAAAAAATCTGCACCCACTAATCACCAAGCACCTACTAAACAACAAGCCCCCAACCACCAAACAACTACCAACCACTCAACAACAACCAACCCACAAAACACAAACCATCCAAGATCCAGCCGCACCCACCCACCAAAGTCTCACCCGCCACCAACCAACCACCAGCCAACCTGCTACCAACCACCCACTAACAACCAGCCAACATCATACTACTCAACAACCAACCATCAGTCACTGTGCATCCAACCACCAAAAACCCACCAACCTCCCAACACCCACCAATAACCAAACCTTCCTTCCACCAGCCACCAATAAACCACCCACCAAACACATATCAACCAACCACTAACCAACCACTAACCATCCACCAACCACACACCAACAACCACCCAAAACCCACCAACAATGAACCAACCACCAACAAAGTCAGGGAGAATGGGGAGAAAGGGGGCTAAGAGGGAAGAGGGAAAAGGGGGAGAGAAAGTGGGGAAAGGGATGGAGAGAAGAATAAAAAGGGGTAAGGCCAGGGGGCAGAGGGGGGGGGGGGGGGAAATCAAACAACAATAATAAACAACAAAAGCAATAACAGCAACCAACAATAGTCCAGTAACCGCTCCTTGTCCTCATCGCTGCCCGAACCATCTTTAAAATGACGGGAAACAGAGCCCGGTGTGGTGACAGGCCCCAAAACCAACCGGGTACACCAGCTCCTCAGCTGCACGGTGTGTAGCTCTGCATCCTGTGCTTGTGACCTCAACCGCCCACCTAACAACAATCATACACCAACCACCTACCAAAAAGTAACCACCCACCATCCACCCATATAATAAACACCAACTGGCTGCTAAGTAAGTAGTAGGGTCTGTCGATATGGAAATTTTCCGATTTAGATATAAAGAAGGGCTCATATCGAGATATACCAAAATATCAATATTTTCAGGTTTTTTGTACTGCACATGCGAGCATTCGGGGTGCGCACACATTCGGGGTCTATCTCCTCAGGAGGTAAATATCTTTCTCTCTCTGTGTCTCCCACACTCACTCTCTCCATCTCTGTGTTTTCCTGTCTGTGTCGCTGTGTCTCTCTCCTCTCTCACATCCCCCCCCATCTCTATCTATCTGTATATTATCACATCCACCCCGTTTCTCCCCCCACCGCCGCCATTCCTCTCTCCTTCCCACCCCCCCACCGCCGTCCCTCTCTCCGCTCCCCCCCCCCCCGCTGTCTCTCTGCCCCCCCCTCCTCCCAGCCATCTCTCCCTGTCCACCCCCCCAGTGTCTCTCTCTCTACCCCCCCCAGCCACCTCTCTCCCCCTCCCCCACCCCCCAGCCGTCTCTCTCCCCCTCCTCCCCCCCAGCCGTCTCTCTCCCCCTCCACCCCCCAGCTGTCTCTCTCCCCCTCCCCCCCACCCAGCCGTCTCTCTCCCCCTCCCACAAATCCACAACCCCTTGCTTACCTGTATATTCTATTCGAGGACTATGAATACAATATGGCGGCTTTGCACCTCGGTCTGTGCATTGTGTATAGAGATGAGCATTCTGGGTCTTGTAGTTCAGTGTGTGCGCATTCCAATTTTTTACCTCGTTCCGATATTTCGATATCTTTGAAATGTCTATATCGGCATATCAATTTGAAAATTATATCGAGTTTTAGCGATATATCGATATATTCCCGGACCCTACTGAGCAGTAACCACCAATAACTGCCAGCCAACCACAAACAACACAACAACAAACCACCAATAAGCCTCCAACCAAAAACCACTCACCAACCACCAAAAAACTAACATGCAATTATTATTATTAATCATCACCATCCACCAAACACCACGCATCAACCTCCCACCAACCACTCACCAACTGCCCACTAAACACCCACCAACAAACCAGCCAACAATCATCAACTCACCAACCACCCACTAACCACAAACCAACCATCCAGAATGCAACAACAACCCACCAACACCCAACATCCATCAATCACCTACAAAGCAACTATCCACCCACCGCCCAACAATCACCCACCAAGAACCACACCATTCACAAGCCACCCACCAGCCATCCAACAACCACACACTCACCACTAACCAACCACCCGTCCACTAACCAATCACCCATCCACCAACCAACCACCATCCACCAACCAACCGCCAACCAACCACCAACTACCAAACAACCACCCGGTAAACACAAACCAACCATTAATCACTGTCCAACCAAAAACCACTCACCGACCACTAAAGCCCTAATATGCAATCACCCACCAAACACTCCTCACCAACCACTCACCAAAACCAAACCACCCACCAACCAACTGCTCACTAACAATCCAACCATCACCAATCAACCACTAACCAGCCACCAACCAACTAATGACCACCAACCAACCATGAACCAGAAACCAACCAGGCGCCAACCACAAAGCACCCAACAACCAACCATCAATCACCTTCCAAGCAATCATCAACAACCCATGAACGCCCACTAACTACCCAAAAAGCAACCAGCCATCCCCCAACCAAAAGCCCGACAACAACCAACGAAACACTGAACAACCACAAACCATCCAACTACCAACCATCAATCATCCTCAAACCAATCCATGAACCACTAACCACCTACCAACCACCCGCCAACCACAAACAAACCACCTAAAACCCTCCAACCAAAAAACATTCAACAACCACCAACCACCTAACAAGCAACCACCCAACAACAATCCACCAAACACCTCTCACTAACCATCCACACACCAACAAGAAAATCACCCACCAACAACCAACCACCCACCAAACCACAGCAGCAACCAATCACCAACAACCAAAAACTACCCACCAACCTACCAACCAACCATTCAACAACCACACAACAATCTCTCAACATCCAACCACTAACCACCACCAAACACTACCCACACACCAACCACCACCCAAACATCTACCAACAACCAACCAATTAACAACAAACCAATCACCAACAAACTGCCAAGTGACCATCCACCAACCTCACAACAATCACCCACCAGATTGTATCACTTTCATCAAACTGAAAACAGCCTGAAACAATTGCTTATGTTTCTGACATATGACAGGCACGTAATTAGGTAATCTGCTTGATTTTCAGAGGCAGTAACGAAGATACCTGGCAAACCTGGGTCGGCCACAGAAATTTCATTAAGCATTCACCTGGAATACTGTGTGTGGTAATAACTCCCGAAGAAGGGACAACCCAAGGTTGATGTGGGAGATACGGGTTCAAATAGCCGAGGCTCTGGCCATTATATTTCAATCTTCATTGGACACAGGAGTGGTGCCAAGAGACTGGAGAGTGGCTAATGTTACCCCCCCTTCTAAACAAAAGAAGGGGGGGTAACATTAGACAAACCCGGAAATTACAGGTCAGTCAGCCTTACTTTGGTAATTGGAAAACTACTGGAGACCATAATCCGGGACAGAATAAATCTCTACTTAGAGGAACACGAGGTAATTAGAGACAGCCAACATGGATTTGTTAAAGGCAAATCTTTCCTAACAAATCTAATAGAATTTTTTGAAGAGGTTGACTGCGAGGGTTGATGAGGGAAATGCAGTGGATGTTATTTACATGGATTTCAAAAAGGCTTTTGACACAGTACCGCATAAGAGATTATTTAAAAAAATTGGAGGCCCACGGTATTAAGGAGACAATGGCAGTTTGGGTTAAGAACTGGCTGAGTGAGAGAAAGCAGAGGGTGGTGGTTAATGGGTGTTTCTCGAAATGGAAGGAGGTATGCAGCGGTGTCCCCCAGGGATCGGTATTGGGAACACTGCTCTTTCTAATGTATATTAATGATCTGGACTTGGGCATAAAGAGCACTATTGCCAAGTTTGCAGATGATACAAAGTTAGGTCGGGTAGCAAATAGTGAGGAGGACTGTAACCAACTGCAAGCAGACATACACAGATTGGAGGAATGGGCTGACATGTGGCAGATGGATTTCAATGTGGATAAGTGTGAGGTGATACACTTAGGTAGGAAAAATGATAGGAGGCAATATAGACTTGGTAGCTCAATCTTAAGGGGGGTGAACATACAGAGAGATCTGGGTGTTCAAGTAAGCGAATCATTACACGTAGCAGGCCAGGTAGATAAGGCAGTAAAAACGGCATTTGGTGCACTGAGCTTTATTAGTAGGGGCATAGAGTATAAGAGGATATGGTTAATCTATACGAAACACTGGATAGGCCTCAGCTGGAGTACTGCGTCCAGTTCTGGGCACCTTACTTCAGGAAGGACATTAAGGCACTGGAAAGGGTGCACAGGAGATTCACAAGAATTGTATCAGGAATGGGGAACCTTAGCTATGAGGACAGGCTGGAGAAGTTAGGACTTTTTCCATTAGAGCAGAGAAGGTTACACAGGGACCTGATAGAGGTCTTCAAGATCATGAAAGGTTTTGACAGGCTAGATAGGGAAAAGCTGTTTCCGCTGGTAGGTGTGTCTGTGACCCGTGGTCAAAGTCTTAAGATATCTACCAAAAGAAACAGAAGGGAAGTTAGAAGACATTTCTTTACTCGGTGAGTTGTTCGAATTTGGAATTATCTGCCTGAAAGGGTAGTGAGGTCTGATTCGATAGTAGCTTTTAAGAGAGAATTAGATAGGTATCTGGGGAAGATGGGTTTGGAGGGTTATGGGGTGATAGCTGGTGATTGGGGTTAACGAAAGTGACTTGCTCAGTCAAAGAGCCGGCACGGACTTGATGAGCCGAATGGCCTCCTTCTGTGCCATAACATTCTATGATTCTATGATTCTATGATATGAGCTAAAGGTACAGCAGTTGCAACAGACTTTAGCAGGAAAGGAAAGTGAGTTAACTGATCGGAAAACAGAATTATATTCCGAAAGAGAAAGATGGGAAAAGAAGAATGGCAGATAGAAGAAAGTGAAAGATGCTACATTGACAGAATAAGGGATTTAGGGATTATGTTAGATAGCCAGTTTGGAGCAGTAAATTTAGTTCCTTCACGCATCAGGAATGGTGCAGGCAGGAAACCAAGGCTTAAAGAGAGAGCTGGAGGATCATCTTGAAGTGAAAAGAAGACAGGAGGCAAATTATATTATAGATTAACTCAAGCTTGGAACCCAACTAGGATGGACGCTGTACGGAGCATCCACTATGCATTTCTTTTCCTACACAAGTTACTTAGTGGTACAGTCTATGTTAACAGTCGCTGTTAACAAAGAAGTTGATTGCGATATTATTATAAACAAAGCTGAACTAGTGTATAAGGGACAGAGCTTCTCTGTTCCAGTACCAATTAAGCGAGAGAACTAAGTTAATGAGGTAGAGGGACATGGACCCGAACCTAGCCAGAATGGGGGATGGAATAGTCGAGGAAGGGGATACAATGCAGGGAATTGCAGAAACTGGGGTAGTTACAGCAGAGGGAGGGGACGAGGATAGACATTTTGTTTCAATAAAGAAGAGGGGCAAAATTGACCAATTAATCTTTGCCAAGTTTGTGGGCAAAATGGACATTGGAACTGAAATTGTCCCCTCAAAGGTCAGTCAGCAACCCTGAGAAACCCACAAAATGATCAATTACTACAACAACTGTGCGCTATAATGAAACATGGGAGACCACTAATGCCCCGCTCACACCTACTACGTCCCCCACACCCCCACCCCCGCCGCGCCCAACCCTAACCTGCGCAATCACCAGGACATTTTCTGTACCTCTCTCCCGGAGGAAAAGCGATGGAGGGTACAAGCAAAAATGAACAGTGATGGGATCCAGCCCATCACCACAGATGATGCTGTATGTGGCTGACTTGTCCAATCCCCGTTCTGTAGTTCCCTGACCACCCGGTTTCCAAGACTCTGATTATATCTACTCAACAACAACAACTGGATGTCGTCAATGTAAACGTTGATGGATCTTCCTACCATGTTAACACATCACCACATATGGGCTTCGCTGTTGTGTTCCCTGATGTAACGTTACAATATAAATACACCCCACATTGAGCCCATTCTGCTCAGTTTGCTGCTATCACGGGATGGCCCAGAAGTCCTGTATTATATAGTCGGACAGCGCTTATGTAATCAGTATTGTTGTGTACACCTCACAAGACTTCTGTTGAGCAGACAACTGGACACTTAGTCATCAGACATTGCTCTGACAGTTATGGCTAACTGTAAAAGACTGTAATGGCTTTCTTCATATTGGTAAAGTTAAGGCACATTCTATCTCATCACCACGTAACATGGGTAATACTGCGGCTGACCGAGTGGCTAAAGAAGCAGCCCTGAGCAGAATTATGTAGATTTCCCCATCACCATCAATGTGCTTCAGTGACTCGCTCACACTCTCTCTGATCTGGGAGCTTTTCAAGCAACACATTTTCCATACAACTTCATTTCCTTATGGCATCACCAAGGCTGTACCTTACCCCAACCTGGGCAAATCATACCCATCTAGTAGCGATGACCTATTTGCTCCCATAGACATATGGGAGCAAATAGCAGAGACACTGGCCACAATCTTTCAATCTTCCTTGGACACAGGGGTGGTGCCAGAGGTCTGGAAGGTTTGCGACTGTTACTCCCCTGTATATAAATGGGCATAAGGACAAACCTGGGAACCACAGGCCCAAGTTTTCCCATTACCGTCTAACGTCGGTAGTGGGAAAACTTCTAAAGTCTATAATCAGGGACAAGATAGATCTTCACTTAGAAAGATATAGGCTAATAAAGGACAGCCAGCATGGATTTGTTAAAGGCAAATCTTGCCTTACAAATCTGATAGAATTTTTCGATGAGGTAATGGAATGGGTGGACGCGGGTAGCGCAGTTGACGTAGTTTTTCATGGACTTTCAAAAGGTATTTGACAAAGTGCCGCATGAGAGGCTTACTGGGAAAGTACAGGCCCACGGCGTTAAAGGGATTGTGGTAGTGTGGATCCACAACTGGCTGCGAGACAGAAAGCAAAGAGTTGTGGTGAGTGGCTGTTTTTCAGACTGGAGGGAAGTGTGCAGTGGTGTCCCCCAGTGGATTGGTACTGGGACCACTGCTCTTCTTAATATGTATCAATGATCTGGACTTGGGTGTAGGGAGCATAGTTTCCAAGTTTGCAGATGATACTAAGTTAGGGAGAATAGTAAATAGTGAGGAGGATAGTAACCATCTGCAGGAAGATATAGTTAAAATGGTAAAGTGGGCAGACACATGGCAGATGATATTTAATGGAGAGAAGTGTGAGGTGATACATTTTGGGAGAAGAAATGAGGGGAGGCAATATAGGCTAGATATAGATAGTACAATGTTAAGGAATGTGAGGGAACAGAGAGACCTGGTGTTTGTGTTAGTGACTCTTTGAAGGTGGCAAGACAGGTAGACAAAACCGTTAAGATACTAGGCTTTATAAATAGGGGTATAGAATAAAAAAGTCAGGAAGTGCTGACTAACCTCTATAAAACTTTGGTTAGGCCTCAGTTGGAGTACTGTGTTCAATTCTGGTCACCACACTACAGAAAGGATGTAAGGAAAGGGTGCAAAGAAGGCTTACTAGAATGGTACCAGGATTGAGGGACTTCATTTATGAGGAAAGGCTACATAGGCTGGTGTATTCTCTCTAGAACAGAGAAGGTTGAGAGGAGACCTAATAGAGGTTTATAAAATTATGAGGGGATTCGACACGGTGAATAAGGAAAAATTGTTTCCACTGGTGGTGGAATCTGTGACTCATGGTCACAGATATAAAATAGTTTCAAAATGAAGCAGAGGGGAGCTGAGGAGAAATGTTTTCAAAGGTGGTGGAGGCTGATTCAATAACAGCTTTAAAAGACAATTAGATCTTTATTTAGGGAGAACAGGTCTGTTAGGTTGTGGGGAGAGAGCTGGGCAGTGGGATTGAGTTGTTCTTTTTAAAGAGCCGGAACACACTAGGTGGGCCAAATGGCCTGCTTTTGTGCTGTACAATTTTATGATTCTATGATCTCCACTCCATAAAACTGCAAACCCGGATGCTCGAGCACAGATGGCAGAAAACCAGCCTCACGACTCAACTCCAGATGTGGCTCGAGCACCTTTACAGCTACCACCACTCCCTGTTGCATGCAAAATGGTGCACTATAACATTATTCCAAAGGCACTAAATCCCAAATCCTGTTCTCCATTACCCACAACACACCAACCACCCAAAACCCATCAAGCACCACCAACCAACCATCCACCAACCAACCAACAACAAAGCAACCAGCAACCAACCACACAACCAACGACAACAAATTTATACAGCCCCCTCCATGCCAGACGGCATCTCAGAGCACTTCACAATAACGGAACCTGGGCCCGAACCAGGGGGAGGGTGAAAAAGGTGACCAAAACACGGTAGTCGAAAAGAAAGGTCTTCAGCTGAGTCCTGAAATTAGGAAGAGAGGGGTTGAGATGACGGGAGTGAGGAAGGGAGTTCCAGAATTTTGTCCGTAATAACTGAAGGCACGGCTGTTGATAGTTGAGTGGAGGATTTGGGGGACATAGAGGAGACCAGAACCAGAGGAGTGAAGGCAACGGGTGCTGTGTTGGGGAGAGAGGAGGTCAGAGAGGTAGAGCAGTTCAGAGGAGTGGAGAGAATTCAAAACAAGAGTAAGAACCAACAACCAATCACATACAACAACCACCCAACAATCATCAACCAATGACTAGCTAACTATCAACAAACCAACCAACCAGACACCAAACTACTGCCAAAAAACCTCCTACCACCAATTATCAAACAACAACAAAATTGCACTTGTATAGTGCCTTTCACATCAGGAGGACATCCCAAGGTACGGAACAGTCACTTTCAGAGCCGAGCTGGAGACAGGGTGGGGATGGAATGGCGTATTAGGAGGAGGACCATCAAAGAGGAGAGTTTTTATGCAGGACCTGAAGGAGGCCAGGTAGGAGGTGAGGTGGAGGGACTGTGGGATGGAGTTCCAGTGGTTGGGGGGTAGAGTGGCTAAAAGCTTGCCTGCCAATGGTGGGGAAGATGGGTTGGGGGACATGGAGCAAGCTAGAGCCTGCTGAGTGGAGGGGATGGGCAGGTTGGTAAGGGGTTAGAAGGTCATGGATGTAGGTTGTGGTGAGGTTGTGGAGGGCTTTGAATGTGAGGACCGGGATCTTGAATTGGATCCTCTGGGTGAGGGGAGGAAATGCAGTTGGGCGAGGATGGGGGAGATGGGGTCACAGAGTTTGGAACATGGACCGCAGAGTTCTGGATCATCTGCAGCCTGTGGAGGGATGAATTGGAAAGGCTGACACGCTGGGCATTTGTATTATTGAGCTGCGATGTAATGAAGGTGTGAACAAGGGTATCAGCAGTTTTGCGGGTTAGACACAGAGTCGGGCAATATTTCCCAACAACCACCCACTAACCAACTACCAACTAACCAACAAACAACCACCAATCAACCATCCCCTAAACACACACCACCAACCAACTCCAACAACCCATTGACCACCACTCGCCCACCAAGTGCCAACCAAGCTCCAACCAAGCTCCAACTTCACACCAACCACCCAAAAACCATAAATCACCACGAACCAACCATCTACAAACCAACCAACCACACACCAAACCACCACCAAAAAACGTCCTACCATCAACCACCAAACAACTACCAACCACTCAACAACAACGAACCCACGAAACACAAACCATTGTTGGGATATGGAGGTACTGTAGTAAAACTTAATTATAGTTAGTTATAATTAACTAACTTAATTATAGTTAGTTCCAATCAGGCACCAATTATAACTATCTATCCATAAGATAGGCATGGTCAGCAACCTTGAGAAAAAGGGAGAGAAATAAGGTGTGTACACAAAACACCAGGTGCAGATTCCCCTGTGCTGAGACAACCTTGTGTACTGGTCCATGCCAATAATCCAAGGAGCACAATAATATCAGTAGCTTCTAGGATAAATAAAGAATTGAAGAAGAGCAGCTCAAGATATAGATAGGTCAGAGGACACAATTAACAAAGGAACAAAGGAATGTACTCATTTGAGAAATCGCCAAGTGAGTAGCTAGAGAGCCATCTCAAGGTCTGGGAAAACAAGGAGGCAGAGAAAACAGCGTAGGTAGATGGGGAGGTGTTTGAGAACCACTCTGCTCACCAAGATAAGCGAGGCTGGTGAGAAGTATAAAGATAGGAGAGAAAAAGTGGCTCATTACAACAGTTGGGGAGTGTCTCAGGGTAAACTGAGATCTCCAGCCTGCCACGTTGTCCAGAACCACTGGAACAGTTCATGATTCCAGTTGTTTTGTTTTGCAGGCAGAGAGGGGTCAGTTAGAGAAGGAGAGAGGGAATTACTGGTTGGTGTGAGTATATCGGAGAATTGACCATAGTACTGAACAAGACCTGGATAAATCAACCTTCTGCAGAATTCATTGGGTATTAGTATGAGTCTCAAATCATTTTATATCATATGTTGTATGTGAACCTATCATTTATGAATTTTCTATTACATAATAATCTTTAATGATTTGTGTATCTTTTAAATCATACTTATTGTAATAAAATCATTTACACTTTACCAAGGTTTGTTGGGTCCTGATTCTCGGGATTTGAAATCCCTACACCATCCAATAATCAACAACCACCCACCCACCATCTCACCAACCATCCATTAAGTGCCAAACTCCCACCAACAAACAACTAACCATCACCAACCAATCAACCAACCACCAACAATCATCCATCAAACACCCCCAACAAACTTCCTCCAATCAACTATCCAACCAGCTACCAAGCAAGCACCTATCAACCACCCACCAACCACACATGCATCAATCACCAACCTATCAACCAACAAACACCCACAAACCACCAGCAATCAAAAATCAAAAATCATTCACCGACGAAAATTCATCAACCTACCAACCAGCCAACCAACCAACCATCAACAGCCCAACCATCAACAGCCCACCAACCAACCAACCAACCACCACTCACCAACTACCCAACCAACCAACACCTATCAACCACCCATAAACCACCACCAACCAACCACCCACCATACATCAACCACCATACATCAACCACCCATAAACCACCAACTATCAAAGACGCACCAATCACTCACCCACCACCAACAACCAACCACCCACTAGTATAAGAATGATGATGAAACTACTGTTAATTCACATGACATTTATTACAGTTGATTACAGTGAGTGTACAACAAAGTGTGCACACTGACAGGTCACTGAATTGAGTGTGAACATTGACTGTGGTAAGGTTACTGAGAGAGTATGCACACTGGCTGACAGGTCACTCAGAGAAGAACTGGGGCAGTTTGTTGCCGGGAATAATGCTGCGTTCCACTCCATGCTCTGTCACGATCACCAGGTTCACCAAACCTCCACTCACGTTGTCTCGCTCCATGGCCAGAGCCAGTGCTGGAAACACACAACAAGAGGCTCAGTGCATGAGGTCAAAGATAAACATTCCAGTGATTCTTTGCTATCAATAAACTCTTTCATCAAATTCACCATTGAAACTACAACAATTATAGTCTGGACTATTCATTGTGTGAGAATCACTTACTATGGATGATTGAGTGTGCAAGACTCACTCATGATGGATTCCTGAATGTGAGACACTCACAGTGGATGATGGAGTGTGCATAGAATTATAGATTCATAGAGTATTGCAGCACAGAAGGAGACCATTCAACTCATCGTGCCTGTGCCAACTCTTTGGAAAAGCTACCAACTAGTTCCACTCCCCCATTCTTTCCATAAATCCTTGCAAATATTTCATTTTCAAATACTTATCTAATCACCTTTGAAAGTTGTTATTGAATCTGTTTCCACCATTCTTTCAGGCAATACATTCCAGACTGTAGCAACTCTCTGCGTAAAAATATTTCTCCCGATCTCTCCTCCAATTATTTTGCCAATTACCTTTAGTCCACATCCTCTGGTTACTGACCCAATGGCCAGTGCAAAGTTTCTCCCTATGTACTCCATCAAATCCCCTCATAATGTTGAACATCTCTATTAAGTCTCTCCCCAGCCTGTCGTAATTTTGTTTGTAATTTTGTTGATCTTGCTACAAGGATAACAACCCCAGCCTCTCTATTCTCTCCACATAATTGCTATCTCTCATCCCTAATTGGTAAATCTCCTCTGTACCCTCTTGAAGGCCTTGATATCCTTCCTAAAGTGTGAAAACCAGAATTGGACACAATACACCAGCTCAGACCTAACCAGTGACCTATAAAGATTTAGTATAACTTCATATTTTTTTTACTCTATGCCTCTATTTATAAACTCAAGCATCCCATTTTTTTTTTAACAGCTTTTTCAACCTGTCCTGCCACCTTCATTCGGATACCTGTGTTGAACCCCCAGTTCTCTCAGCTCCTGAATTCCCTTGAAAACTGTACTATGTCATTCAAGAATTAGATCTTTATTTAGGGAGAACAGGTCTGTTAGGTTATGGGGAGAGAGCTGGGCAATGGGATTGAGTTGCTCTTTTCAAAGAGCCGGCACAGACTAGATGGGCCGAATGACCTCCTTTTGTGCCGGAAAATTCTATGATATTATTACCGCTCTTCATTCTTCCTCGCCAAATCACCTCGTACTTCCCTGCATTAAATTTATCTGCTATGCGTCTGTCCATTTCACTACCCTGTTCATGTCCTCATGCAGTCTGCAACCATCTTCCTGTTTAACACCTTCCCAAGTTTTGTGTCATCTGCAAACTTTAAAATTTTGCTCTTTATACTTATATAGTAATAATAATAATAATCCTTGGATTAGATATAGCGCTTTTCACATCTTCTAGACATCTCAAAGCACTTCACAGAATATACCGTAAAGTGAATTGATTGTATATTTGTGAGCGAATCACGGCAACAAATTGCGCACAGCAATGTCCCACAAATAATCGTGGATTAAAATGACCAATTGTTTGTTGAGGGATTATTATTAGGCATGTGGAGTAAGGTTTTGCCTGGAATTGAATCGAGGGTCTCTCGCTTGCAAGGCGAGTGCTCTAACCATTGAGCTACAGGACTCATAAATATATGGGATAAATGGGAATCAATTATCAAAAGCCACTGGGCCCAATAGATTGCTATTCAGATATATAATCCACACTTGGTACAAACAAGAATGTTGGTGGGAGATGACTATAAAAGTAGAAAAGTTACCAAATTTCATACAAAAGCTAGGTTTGTGTTAATAATTGAAATCAATGCCAACTATTTTATGGTACTATTAAATTTCAGATCCAGAAATTCCAAGGGAATATACTGTACAAGTAAATGTACTTTACACTCAATTTCAAGTCCAAGGCTCACTTACAGTGGCTCACTTAGTGTGTAAAACTCACAGTGGGTTATTGAGTGTGTGAGGCTCAGAATGGATTACTGAGTGTGTGAGGTTCCCTCACAGTGAATTACTGAGTGTGTGAGGCTCACAATGGATTACTGAGTGTGTGAGACTCACTCACCATTGACTGTAAACTGTAAACATTCCTCTCGAGTCATCCCTCTCTTGAAAGCTGAGTCAACGTAACCATAAATATAGGTGCTGCCAGACCCTCCCACAGTGAAGGGTTGCTTTGTGATCATCCCTCCAAGAGACACTGTGTAAACCTGGGAGAGAAAGATACACACAGCGTGATCAGTAATAATCCTTGCATTTGTTATAGAGTCTTAACACATCTTCTAGACATCTCAAAGCGCTTCACAACGCTTTACTGTAAAGTTAACTCTATATTTTGTAGGTGAAACACGGCAGCCAATGGCGCACAGCAGTGTCCCACAAATCGTTGTGGATTAAGTGACCAAATTATTGGTGGGGGGGTTTATTCAAGGATTATTATCAAGCGCGTGCAGCAAGGAAACAAGGTTCACCCAGCCAGGAATCAAACCCAGGTCTCTAATTTGCGAGTACTCTAACCATTAAGCTACAGGATAGACACTGTCAAAAACCTGAGAGAGAGAATGATCACTGACAGACAGTGTGATGAACCTGAGAGTAGGGTTTGTCGACATGGAAATTTTCCGATATCGATATATCGGTTGGCTCATATCAATATATACCGATATAGCCGGATTGTTTGTACTGCGCATGTGTGCGCATTCCGATATGCGTGTGCATTCCGTACTCTAGGCCCAGGAGGTTTGCAATGCCGGCGACAAGGTAAATTGAAAAAGTTAGCATTATACTGATATATCGATATATCGCCGGACACAATATATCAATATTTGCGATATATCAATATGTTTTTTATAGACCGAATTTTTCGATATATCAATATATTTGAATTTCCAATATCAGCATCGATATGAAAAATTATATCAATATATCGATATATCGCCGGACACTATCTGAGAGAGATACACTGTGTGATCAGTAATTGACAGTGTAAATTTGTGAGAGAGAGTGACATTTGGTCTACCTGTGATGGAGATGTCATGTCAGTGAGATGTCACAGGTAACAGCAGGTATACAACAAGTAAACCACGAGAGAATATGATGACTGCTTGACACTGTGCAAATATGTGTGTGTGTGAGAGAGGACGCGAGAGAGAGAGAGAATGCGATTACTAATAGATACTATGTGTATCTGTGAGGGAGGGAGACAGTGTCCAGTGTCAGGATAGTGGGTCACAGTGTAATAGTGCGACTGTAGCCCTGTGTTGGAGGGCAGTCTGTACCTGGCCTCCTTTCTTTCTGTCCCACCCGGCCACAATGAATCCAGCTGCCATATCGTCCCGATGTTTGTAGCAGATTTCCTTCAGGATCGTCGCAGCCGAGAGCACGAGAGGCGGCTCCTCCATCTCCACACTGCAAACAGCACACACTGACAGTGACTACACAAACACTGTGAAACCTCCCCCATCTCCACACTGCAAAACATACACACTGACAGTGACTATTACCTTATACACACTATATCAAATGCGATATAGTTCTGACGAAGGGTTGTAGACCCGAAACGTTGACTAATTTTCCTTTCTCCATGGATGCTGTCTGACCTGCTGAGTTTCCACAGCAACTTCTGTTTATGTATCAAATTCGAGGCTTATTATTATTATGAAGGTCGTCGTATTGCGACGGGAAGGAAGTTATTTTGAGGTCAGGGGCTGGAAAGATTTCTGGGCCGTGTGTACACAATCTAGATACAACTTCCTCATCTCCACACAACAAACCGTACACACTGACAGTGACTACACCACCACTGGGCAACCTCCCCATCTCCACTACTGCAAACAGTGCATAGTGACTACATAGCCACTGTGCAAACCTCCACATCTCCACTCACTCACAATCAGAGTGTGACTGTGATTGATACCTGTCAGTCAGCGTTTCATTGTCGCCTATCAGACAGCAGTTCTAACCTGTGAAACGCCAGCTGGTATTTGGCAGCGTTGGTGACGGCCTGAGCATCAGCCAGGGAGCCGGCCATACAGCAGAACACTCGCTCGTCCACCTGTACCACCTTGTTAATGATCCGGGAGCAAACGTATGACCTGTAATATACAGACAGGAGAGGGTTAGAGGTCACAGGCAGGAGAGGATGGGAGGAGGAGGTTGAGCAGGAAGGGTAGGGTAGAGAAGGAGAGCAAGGAGATGGATGGGAGCAATGGGAAGGAGGAGGGAAGGAGGAGGGAAGAAGGTTGAGTATGAGAGGGGATGGGAGGTAAGGGGTGGAGTAAGAGGGGAGAAGGGAGAGGAGGAGGGAGAAGGCAAGGATAGGAGAAGAGGGAGTGATGGGAGGATGGGAGGAGGAGGGGAGGATGGGAAGAGAGGAGGATGAGGAGGGGAGTGGATGAGGATAAGGAGGGAAGGAGGGTTGGTGGAGAACAAGGGGGGTGAATGAGGAGAGGAAGAAATGAGGGGTTGAGGGGGAGCAGGAGGGGGTAGGGAAGGAAGAGTATGGGGTTGAGTGGAGAAGGAGAGGAGTTGGATGAGGAGGATAGGAGAGGAGGATGAGGGGAAGAAGGGATGAGGAAGTGTAGCAGGGAAGAGTAGGAGGGGCCTTTCTTCATCACTTACCCTCCCACAGACACACGTGAGTCCGAAGCAACAATCACCCCCCCATCGAACTCCACAGCAATGATGGTCGTCTGTGAAACAGGCACAAACAGAGTTAAACCTAGACCCACCTTCAGCCCCCCCACCCCACAACACACTTCCCTCCACACGCAGGTACACAGGAGAAGGAACAGGAGAAGGCTACTCACTCCAGCCACTTCCACTTTTCTACTAGATCATGGCTGATCTGTATCTCAACTCTAATTAACCTCTTTCACTGCATATCACAGTGGTTACAGCACTTGCCTCGTAAGTAATATACCTGGGTTTGATTCATGGCTGAGTGAAATTTGGGGCAAGTTTCCTTGCTCCACACACATGCCTCAGTTACCTAGCCATAAGTGGGAATCCGGTTGTTAGTCAATTGGTGGTTGGCTTTTCTGGGGGCAATAATTCCTTCAAAAATAATAATAATAAATTGGTCACCCGATAAACGACTGTTGTGGGACACAACTGTGTGACGCAGTCTGCTGCATTTCATCCAAAAAATATACATTCTACAATTACAATTCACTTTACAGTATATTCTGTGTAACATTTTGAGACGTCTCAAAGACATGAAAAGGTGCTATATCAAATACTTGTTCCAGATTCCCCACCAGAGGTAATAGTTCCCCTGCAGCTACCCTATAGATTCATTTCATTAATTTAAAAAGTCCATCAGATCACCCTTCAATCATAGAATCATAGAATCATAGAATTTTACGGCACAAAAGGAGGCCATTTGGCCCATCTAGTCTGTGCCGGCTCTTTGAAAAGAGCGATTCAATCCCACTGCCCTGCCCGCTCCCCATAGCCTAATAGACCTGTTCTCCCTAAATAAAGATCTAATTCCCTTTTAAAAGTTGTTATCGAATCAGCCTCCACCACCTTTTCAGGCAATGCATTCCAGATTCGAACAACTCGCTGAGTGAAAAAATTTCTCCTCAGCTCCCCTCTACTTCGCCTTGAAACTATTTTAAATCTGTGACCACGAGTCACAGATTCACCCACGAGTGGAAATAGTTTTTCTCTATTTGCCCTGTCGAAACCCCTCATGATCTTATAAACCTCTATTAGGTCTCCCCTCAATCTCTCTGCTCCAGAGAGAATAACCCTAGCTTATCTAGCCTCTCCTCATAGCTGAAGTCCCTCAATCCTGGCACCATCCTAGTAAATCTTCGTTGTACCCTTTCCAATGCCTTCACATCCTTTCTGTAGTGTGGTGACCAGAATTGAACACAGTATTCCAGCTGAGGCCTCACCAAAGTCCTATAGAGGTTAGTCAGCACTTCCTGACTTTTGTACTCTATACCCCTATTTATAAAGCCTAGTATCCCATATGCCTTCTTAACAGCCTTGTCTACCTGTCCTGCCACCTTCAACGAGTCACTAACACAAATCCCCAGGTCTCTCTGTTCCTTTACACCATTTAAAATTGTACTATCTAGCCTATATTGCCTCCCTTCATTTCTTCTCCCAAAATGCATCACCTCACACTTCTCTGCATTAAACTTCATCTGCCATGTGTCTGCCCACTTTACCAAATTGTCTATATCCTCTTGCAGATGGCTACTATCCTCCTCACTGTTTACTATTCTCCCTAACTTAGTGTCATCTGCAAACTTGGAAACTGTACTCCGTACACCCAAGTCCAGATCATTGATGTAGATTACAAACAGCAATGGTCCCAAAACTGATCCCTGTGGCACACCACTGCTCACTTCCCTCCAATCTGAAAAACAGCCGCTCACTACAACTCTCTGCTTTCTGTCTCGCAGCCAGTTGTGGATCCACGCTGCCACTGTCCCTTTTACGCCATGGGCCTTTAATTTCATAATAAGTCTCATGTGGCACTTTGTCAAATGCCTTTTGAAAGTCCATGTAAACTACATCAATCTTTGAATACTTTCTATCTTTAAATGCTCTAAATCTAAGGTGATAGACACCACGTTTTCATAATTTTAAGCCATGATACCATTCATGTGAATCTGCGCTGTACCATCCCCCCCACCGCACTTCACCCCTCTTCCATGAGCCAATATATCCTTCCTGAGCTGCAGTGCAAAAAGTGAATGCAGTCTCCAGATGGAGTCTGACCAATGCCATATATATTTGCAGCATCATGTCCTCCAACGCCCTCCACAAAGGGTAGCATCTCAGAGCACTTAACTGCGGCAGCTCGATTCCAAGTCGGGGGAGTGGTGAGTGGTGGGGAGGGGTGGGTGGGGGCAGGGACGTGACTGTAAGCACAGTCAAAGATAGAAAGTATTCAGGCAAGATTTGAAAGAGTGGAGAGAGGGGTCAAGGAAGAGGGATTGAGTTTGAGGGTTTCAGAGCTTGACGGCATAGTGGCTAAAAGCACAAACTCTGATGGTGGTTCAGAGGGTGTGAGGGACCTGTGCCAGTCGAGGGGAGGTGCTTGGGGAGTGAGGAGGTTGCAGAGGTAGGGAAGTGGCAGGGAAAGAATGGATGACCTCACACTTCCCCCTATCCCCACACTGAATTCAGTTTGCCACAGTTTTGCCCATTCATCTAATCTATTGAGTAGTTTGCAAAGTCCTGCTCCCACCCAGACAATTTACTGTGCTTCCTAACTTTCTTTTTTGTTATAAAATCGTTATTTGTCTTTTTGCTATAAAATTCTCTGTTCCTTCATCCAAGACATTTAAATATAAATATACTGTATACATGGTGAAAAGCTGAGGCCCTTGCGAAACACCACGTACCATGTCCTGCAAATCAGAGATGGTTTGTGCCTACTCTGTTTCCTGGTTCCCAAACAAATACTGAGCTAGATGCAAGGTTACCTGTGATTCCATAGATGTTCATAACCTCTTGTGGGGAACCTTATCAAATGCTTCTCAAAGTCCACAAACATAGACACTCTCTTATCCATAATGTTAGCAATCTCCTCAAAAAATGCAATTAGATTGGTCAGATATGACAACAGCTATTTGGATTTATATAGCACCCTCCATGCCGGACGGCATCTCAGACTTCACAATAATGGACCCCAGGGTCGAGCCAGTGGGAGGGGGACAAAGGTGACCGGAAGCATGGTCAAAAAGAAACGTCTTTATCCAATACCTGAAAATAGGAAGAGAGGGGGCGAGGCGAGTGAGGAAGGGAGTTCCAAAGCCAAATGACCTACCCCTTTCACAATCCCATGCTGACTATCTTTGATATCTATCTCAGTCACTCTGCCCTTGGTGAGAGATTCCAGTAACTTCCCATAACTGAGGTTAAGCTGACAGGTCTGCAGTTACCTGGTTTCTCCCTCCCTCCTTTCCTCCCTCCTATCTTAAATAATAAAGTGACTTTTGCGATTTTCGATTTTGTGATACAAGGGCACAATTCCCGAATGTAGACCTTTGGAAATTCATGCCAAAGGCACCTGTGACTCCCTGCCCTCTTTATTGTAATATCCTGAGGGCGGAATCCAGCAGATCCTGGAGATTTGTCTGTCTTTAATCACATTATTTTCCCCCTTTCCATTTTTAAAATTGATATTAACTCCCTGTAGTAATTCTCTTTGTCTTATTTTTAAGTTCCCTTGTACGGCTGCTATTTTGTCTTCTTCCTCTACAACATAGATTCGCTAGGTTGGTACATGGGTTGAGGGGGATGAGTTATGAAGATAGGTTGAGCAATCTAGGCCTATATTCTCTAGTCTAGAATATAGAAGAATCAGAGGTGATCTTATAGAAACCTATAAGATTCTTAAGGGGCAAGACAGAGTAGATAGTGGGAGATTATTTCCTCTGGTTGGAGAAACTATAACCAGGGGTCACAGTCTTAGAATTAGGGGGTCAGCCCTTTCACACTGCGTTGAGGAAAAACTTCTTCACTCAGAGGGTAGTGAATTTATGGAATTCTCTTCCCCAAAGGGCTATAGATACTCAGTCCTTGAACATATTCAAGACTGTGATTGATAGATTTCTTGTGGATAAAGGGATTAAGAGATATGGGGATAAGGCGGGTAGGTGGAGATAGATCAGCCATGATCTTATTGAATGGCGGGGCAGGCTTGAGGGGCTGAATGGGCTACTCCTGCTCCTAATTCTTATGTTTGTATGTACAGTACTGTGAAAACGGAAGCAAAGTATTCATTTAACAAGTCTGCCATGCTCTTATTATCCTTAACAGTCACTTACATCTAACTTTAATGAGCCCACATTCCCCTGTCATTGTTGTGTTTCCCTCAACATATTTATAAAGAATAACTTCAGTGTTTCCCTTGAGATCCATTGCGAGATTTTTCAATATCAAATTTCCCCTTATTACTTTCGTTTTGTGTTTTAATGGTATGTACTGGTTTTGTCTTGTACCCGACATACTGGATTCACCCATGCACAGCTCAGCCCAGTTAACTCATTCTAGTTAACTCATTAACTGTAGTTAACTACAGGGGGGGTGGGGAGGAGTAAAATAGAGGGGGGAAGTGAGAGGAGTTAGGAGACTTAAAGAGAGAGAATGAGGGGAATGGGGAGAGGAAAGAGAGAGGGAGGGAATCGGGGAAAGACAAGGGGGAGAGAGAGTCAGTCAGTCAGTCAGAGAGGGGGGAAGTGAGAGACGGAATTAGAGCGCAAGGGGGAGAGGGGAGGGGGATTTAGAGAGGGGGGAGAGGGAGGAGAGAGGAGAAAGAGGGTAGGAGGGGTGGCGGGGAGAGAGAGAGAGAGACCCATATCTCTCACAGAGCCGTGTGTAGATGAGTTACATATGGGACTCACTATCTAGTAAAGCCGGAGGTAGACATCCTCCTCACCCAACCCCCCGCCCGTGTGTCAGACCCCACGCCATGACTTACCCCGGTGCTGGGGGCGCTGGATCGCCAGTCTGAGCTGTCGGAGTAACTGGACATTTCTGCGGGAAACGGTGGCTCCGGGAGAGACGGGAGGGAAGCCACTGATCTCTGCTCAGACTGAGGGAGCAGAGCCCAGTGACACACACTCACACACAGCGCCTCCTGGCGCCCACTCACTGACACTCTCTCTCTCTCACACACACATACACACACACAAGTGAGTCCCCGCTCCGCCAGCACTGACCGGGTTAATTCTGGAACCAGTCAGACATTGAAAGATAATTTTTCATAATTTACTGTTAAATAGAATTTCATATCAGCCTCCAGCACACAGAGGGACACAGGGTGTCACACACACACACACAGGCACAGGGTGTCACACACAGGCACAGGGTGTCACACACAGGCACAGGGTGTCACACACAGGGTATCACACACAGGGTGTCACACACAGACACAGAGTGACACACACACACACACAGGCACAGGGTGTCACACACAGGCACAGGGTGTCACACACAGGCACAGAGTATCACACACAGGGTATCACACACAGAGTGACACACACACACAGGGTGTCACACACAGACACAGGGTGTCACACACAGGGTATCACACACAGGGTGTCACACACAGACACAGGGTGTCACACACAGGGTATCACACACAGGGTGTCACACACAGACACAGGGTGTCACACACAGGGTATCACACACAGGGTGTCACACACACACACAGGGTGTCACACACAGGGTGTCACACACACACACAGGGTGTCACACACAGGCACAGGGTGTCACACACAGGCACAGGGTGTCATACACAGGCACAGGGTGTCACACACAGGGTATCACACACAGAGTGTCACTCACACACACAGGGTGACATACAGGCACAGAGTGACACACACAGACACGGGGTGTCACAGAGTGTCACAGCCACAAGATTGTCACTCAAACAGATACAAGAGAACCACACACACAGAGATACACACACAGAGATACACAGACACAGACAGTATCACATATAGAGACAGGTGTCACACACGGCACTGTGTATCACAGACACACAGTGTCACAGACACACAGTGTCACACAGAGACTGGGTGTCACACAAGGCGCAGTATGATACAGACACAGAGGACACAGTATCACACACACACACAGAGTCACACCAAGAGACACTGTGTGTGTGTGTGTGTGTCCCACACACGCAGAGCCCGGTGGCTGTGGGGCTGGGGGTGGGCGGCAGGAGGCGCTGGAGTCCGCGTGTCCCGGGCTCAGAGAGTGTGAAACCGAAACACAAAAACAGAAAGAGACAGAGAGAGAGACAGGGACAGGAATAGAGAAACAGAGAGAGACAGGGACAGGCAGAGAGAGGGACAGGGACACAGAGAGAGACAGGGACAGAGAGAGAGAGAGAGAGAGGCGAGGGAGCGACAGGGACACAGAGACCGGCTCTGGGTATAAAGATGTTCTCGGTGGAAGCGGCTGTCGGCGGATTTCAGTTTGAAAACTGCAGCAGGTAATGTCTGTGCCCAGCCCTGGCCGGGGGGGGAGGGGGGTGAGAGAGGGGGGTAGTGAGAGTCAGTGAGGGGGGTTAGGCAGGCAGGGAGGGTGGGTGTGGGGGGAGCTGGGGTAGTGAGAGTCAATGAGGGGGGTTAGGCAGGGAGGGTGGGTGTGGGGGGAGCTGGGGTAGTGAGAGGCAGTGAGGGGGGTTAGGCAGGGAGGGTGGGTGTGGGGGGAGCTGGGGTAGTGAGAGGCAGTGAGGGGGGTTAGGCAGGGAGGGTGGGTGTGGGGGGAGCTGGGGTAGTGAGAGTCAGTGAGGGCGGTTTAGGAAGTGGTGGTTTGGGTGGAGAGTGGGGGCAGTGAGGCTGGTGTTTCTGGGTGTCTGGCCACTCATTGAGTTTCTCTCCTTTAGGAATTGTTCCTTTTACTCTTCCTCTGACAAGAAGCTCGTCCTCCCGAGTGCAACCAAGACTGGGACCACCATCGGCGGGCTGATCTTCAAGGTACCGTTTCCCTGGGGTGACCCACCCCCTCCCCCGGGCTCCCCCTGGTACCCCCTGACCTGTAATACCCCCAACTTCCCATCTCACTGTGACAACCCTTGACTGACCCAAGATTTAGATCTCACCTGCACATCAGTGCAGGTGAGTCAACTATGTGCGGTGTGGTGAATGTATGCAGTTTGCTGACTCTCTGTGGTGTGTGACCATGTATCGTGTGTGACTGTGTGTAGTGTGTGAGTGTATTTGGTGTGTAACTGTGTGACTGTGTGTAGTGTGTGAGTGTATATGGTGTGTAACTATGTGACTGTGTGTGGTGTGTGACTGTATGTGGTGTGATACAGTTGACTGTGACTTTGAGTGACTGTGTGTTTGAATGATTGTGGGTGAGTGACTGTGTGACAGTGACTGTGTGAGCGTGACTGTGTGTGATGATGACTGTGGTTCCTGTCTCAGGATGGAGTTATCCTTGGAGCTGATACACGAGCCACGTCTGGTGAAGTTGTTGCCGACAAAAACTGTTCTAAGATTCACCGGATCAGCTCAAACATTTAGTAAGTGAACAAACCTCATGTTACATGGTCTGATGGTTACAGGATGTATGTGTTTGGCATGTTTGGAGGGATATAATGGTTACACGATGCGTGTGCTTGGCATGTTTGGAGGGGTATAATGGTTACACCATGCATGTGCTTGGCATGTTGCAGCTGCTGTGGTGCTGGGACCGCAGCCGACACAGAGAAGACAACAGAGATGCTGGCCTCAAACATGGAGCTTCATGCTCTGGCCACTGGCCGGAAGCCTAGGCTAGTCATGGCCAGTCGCTTCTTACAGGACATGCTTTTCAGGTAACACATGTAGTAACATGTCACAGCTTAACATAGGACATGCACAGTGTCATGTTACCCTAGAACATGCTACACATATCATGCCACAACCATGAAACTGTGTGACACATACACTGACCTGAAACCACAGAAAGCTTTTCATACCTCCAACCCTGACCTGGGAGTGTGGACAGACCACAGTGTGGAGGGAGCTTAACTGTGTCTCTAACCCTGATCTAGGAGTGTGGACACACAGTGCAGAGGGAGCTTTATTCTGTCTCCAACCCTGACCTGGGAGTGTGAATGAAAAGTGTAGAGGGAGCTATGCTTTATCTCTAGCCAATACGATGCAAAAACTAAGACTGTTCACTTAACCCCAAACCTCTGTGTTCAGGTATCATGGCCACATCAGTGCGATGCTGCTCCTAGGTGGAGTTGACTCTTTGGGGCCACACATTTATGAAGTTGATCCTCATGGATCAGTGCAGAAATTGCCCTTCAGTTCCATGGGTAAGTGTCCTCATGCTGGGTGATGGAGAGCTGGTCAAGGGTCACTTTGTTACAGTGATGAGCTGACATCTCTTTTCCACACGCCACAGGTTCGGGAAATCTTGCTGCGATGGGAGTCTTTGAGGACAGGTTCAAGCCGGACATGAATGTGAGTGTCTAATGTCATCACAATGTAACTCCATCTTACTCTTCTTGCATTTAATGAGATTCTGATTAATAAACACACAAGTTCACAATGCTGCAGCCAGAACAACAACAGCTCTTCTCTCCACTCCTTTGACCACAGCTCCCCACCATCTCTCACAAACATCATTACCAGTATCAAGCCTACATCCTCCTACCTTGAAACCGCTTCCCACCCAGCTCCCAGCTATCCAACTCTCCGTCTTTTGCCCACTGCTGGCCAATACAGTCAACCAGTCTCTCCCTCCATTCCCTTCTTGAGCCCCTTCAATCTGGTTTCCACCCACCCACAGCACAGAGATGGCTCTCGTCAAAGCTACGTTCATACTCTCTGTCACCAGGTCTCCCTCTGTTGTCTTCTCCTTCTGCATCTCTCCACTGTATTTGACATAATTAACCATGCCAACTTTCTCCACCCCCTCCTCCCTTGTCCATCACAGTCAGTGGAACTACAATTGGCTGGTTCAAGCCCCTTTAAATGTCATGGTTTTAGTTCCCAAAGTCATCAAGATGTCTTAAAGCCTTTGACATACTGCAAAGTGCAGTGACTAGTAAACAGTTTATGGTATTAAGGGGAAATGCAGGAAATAATGTCAAATTATACATATGGGGAGAGGAGGGAATGGGATTAGAGTGGAGAGCTCCTGTTAGGGTGGGTGGGTGGGTGGGTGGGTGAGTGAGTGAGTGAGTGAGTGAGTGAGTGAGTGAGTGAGTGAGTGAGTGAGTGAGTGAGTGAGTGAGTGAGTGAGTGAGTGAGTGAGTGAGTGAGTGAGTGAGTGAGTGAGTGAGTGAGTGAGTGAGTGAGTGAGTGAGTGAGTGAGTGAGTGAGTGAGTGAGTGAGTGAGTGAGTGAGTGAGTGAGTGAGTGAGTGAGTGAGTGAGTGAGTGAGTGAGTGAGTGAGTGAGTGAGTGAGTGAGTGAGTGAGTGAGTGAGTGAGTGAGTGAGTGAGTGAGTGAGTGAGTGAGTGAGTGAGTGAGTGAGTGAGTGAGTGAGTGAGTGAGTGAGTGAGTGAGTGAGTGAGTGAGTGAGTGAGTGAGTGAGTGAGTGAGTGAGTGAGTGAGTGAGTGAGTGAGTGAGTGAGTGAGTGAGTGAGTGAGTGAGTGAGTGAGTGAGTGAGTGAGTGAGTGAGTGAGTGAGTGAGTGAGTGAGTGAGCGAGCGAGCGAGTTTGCGTAGGTGGGTGGGTGGCTGGGTGTGGGTGGGTGGAGTGTGTCAGTGGGTGCATGGGTGGTTGAGTCAGTGGTTGAGTAGCTGAATGGTTGTGAGTGTATGGGTGAGTGGGTGAGTGGGTAGCTGTGTGGGCAAACAAGTGAGTGAGTGAGTGAATGAATGGTTGAGTCTGTGTTTAATGCCGCTGATTGTCAGGAGGAGGAAGCCAAGCAGCTGGTCAGAGATGCCATAAATGCTGGGATCATGAATGACTTGGGTTCTGGCAGCAACATTGACCTTTGTGTGATCACCAAGGACAAGGTTGACTACATTCGTCCACACGAGATGTCAAATTACAAGGGACAGAGGTTAGTCACACCTTCTCTGTTACAGAAAAATTAATCCTTCAACTTTCATCACCAATTCTCCCACTCCCCATCTCTCCCACCTATCCCTCCTACTACCCCTACCTCCCACTGCACTCCATCATCCCCATCACCTCCAACTGACCCTGCTTTCCCCCAACCATCCACCCATCTCCCTAACTGCCTCAACTCCCTATGGGATATCACAGGGGATATGTGGGAGGTGGGGTGGGTGGGAAGGATAGATAGGTTGTGAGGGTTGAATATGGAGAGAGTGTGTGGAGGGTAGATGAAGAGAATGTGAGGTGTAGGATGGATGGAAAGAGTATGAGGTGGAAGGATCATGGAGTAAGAGGTTGTGAGTGGGTATGAGGGTTGTAAAGGGGGTGATAGGGGGAGGATGGAGAAGATGAGTGGGGTGTAAGATAGGTGAGGATAGGAAACGGGGCTGTATGTGGGTGGTGAGGGGTATGTGGGGGCGGTGAGTAGGAGGATGGAAAGGGGAGAGGATGCAGAGAGAGGTGTGAGGAGTGTTGAAAGGGCAAATGGTGGTGTCAGTGGGGAGTGAGGTGGGTGAGTGGGTAGATGGAGGGGCTGAAGAGTGTCTGTAGGGAGTGAGAATGATGGAGGTGAGGGTGTTGAGAAGGATGATGGAGGTGGGGTGTGAGGAGGAGGATGGTGGAGTCTGTGCTGTATGGGGGGCTTTGAGGAGGTTTGAGGGGGGAGGTTGGAGTTGATGGACGAGTGCATGGGGTATGAGAGGGTTGAGGGGGAATGTGGTGGAGTTGATGGATGTGTGCGTGGGGTGTGAGGGGGAGAATAGTGTTTTGAGTGGGTGAGCGGGGTGAGCAGGAGGATGGAGAGGAGGAAGGTGTGAGTGGGATGAGAAGGTTTATGAGGAGGTGAGGGAGAGATTGGAGAGGACGGAGGAGTGTGTGGAGTTTGAGGGGGAAAATGGAGAGGATGGACAAATGTATGGGGTGTGAGGAGAGTTGAGGGAGAGAATGGAGAGGATGGAGTGGATTGTGAGGGGGGTAAGGGTGGGGATGTGGTTTCCTTGACGATGTGGTTCTGTTGCAGGTTGGGGAGGTATCGTTATGAGAGGGGGTGCACAGCGGTGGTGAGTCAAGATGTCACTCCCCTGAGCTTCCAACTGATACAGGAGGAGGTCCAGGAAATGCAGATCTCATAGAGTGACTATCAGCCTGTACAGCTCTGTGGAACAGCCTGAACTGTGTGCTGTGTGCTGTGTACTATGTACTGTGTAACAACTGGTATTGTGCATAGTGTAACTCAGCTTCTCCTGTGCACTTTGTAAGACAGCCTATACTGTTTCCTGGAGGTGCGAGTGGGATGACACAACTTCTACCTTGCACTGTGTAACACAGCCACTACAATGTTCTGGAGCCTGTACTATGCACTATGTAACACAGCCTGTACTGCACTGTGTAACACAGCCTGTACTGTAGGATGTAGAACTTTACAATTAATTTTCAAATTACATTAAAGTGTTTTTTTCTGAAATTATCCTGCATTTTGTTGACTTGTCAATTCCTAATAAACAATACTGATAAACTAGTCATTTGGTATATGTTACACTATCTATTCCATACAGCGTCCACTCTATAACATTCACTTTATCCTCCCTCCTTTCCCTTCCTGATAATTATTGCATTCCCTTCCTGTGTCTGGCACCTTAGCCATGACCGCTCAACCCCCATCTCCCAAGCCACTGGACCCACCATTACCTCCCTGCTGGGCATGCTCACTCACCCCACCAACCGTCACCAAAAGGCAAACACCCCTCCCCCCTTCTTCTCTAACTCTCCCTGCTCCGCAACCTCCACAGTCCGCCATTACCCCAAATCCTCCCTATAACATTCCCTACTCCACCCCACTGCTCCCTCCACCAGCAAACCTACCCATTTTCTCTCCACAATTGGCTGCAACCTCTGTAATAAAGCTGATACTGTCCTGGATGAGCACATCGATATTCTTGGTCTTATGGAAACCTATCTCTCCCCAATTCACCCCATCTCTCTCATTGATGTAAGTAGGGCAGTGTGTTTGCACTATGCAGTTGACTGTTATCAGTAACAGGTGATGGAGAGGTGTGTAAGAACATAAGAATTAGGAGCAGGAGTAGGCCATTCGGCCCTTCGAGCCTGCTCTGCCATTCAATAAGATCATGGCTGATCTTCTCACCTAACTCTGATTACCTGCCGTATCCCCATAACCCCTAATCCCTCTACTTTTCAAAAATCTATCAGTCTCAGCCTTGAAAATATTCAAGGAATGAGCATCTACAGCCTTCTGGGGTAGTGAATTCCATAAATTCACTACCCTCTGAGTGAAGAAATGTTTCCTCAACTCTGTTCTAAAAGGCTGACTCTTAATTTTAAGACTATGACCCCTGGTTATAGATTCACCTACCAGGTGAAACAGTCCCTCAGTGTCTACTTTATCCAGCCCTTTAAGAATCTTATATGTTTCAATCAGATCCCCACTAATTCTTCTGTACTCTAGAGAATACAGCCCTAGTTTATTCAACCTATGCTGATAGATCAGTCCCCTCATCCCAGGAACTAACCTAGTGAATCTACGCTGCACCCCCTCTATGGCAAGTATGTCCCTCTATGGCAGCTGCACCCCCTCTATGGCAGCTCGCCTCTGCTTCATTTCGAAACTATTTTACATCTGTGACCACAAGTCACAGATTTGCCCACTGGTGGAAACAGTTTTTCCTTATTCACCATATTGAATCCCCTCATGGTTTTATAAACCTCTATTAGGTCCCCTCTCAACCTTCTCTGTTCTAAAGAGAATAAACCTATCTAGGCTTTCCCCATAACTGAAGTCCCTTAATCCTGGTACCATTCTAGTAAACCTTCTTTGCACCGTTTCCAATGCCTTAACATTTCTTTCTATAGTTGGTGACCAGAATTGGATACAGTACTCAAGCTGAAGCCTAACCAAAGTTTTATAGAGGTTAGTCAGCACTTCCTGACATTTGTACTCTCTACCCCTATTTATAAAACCTAGAATTCCATATGCCTTCTTAATGGCTTTGTCTACCTGTCCTGCTACCTTGAAAGAGTCACTAACACAAATCCCCAGGTCTCTCTGTTCCTTCACACCCTTTAAATTTGTACTATCTAGCCTATATAGCCTCCCCTCATTTCTTCTCCCAAAGTGTATCACCTTACACTTCTCTGTATTAAACTTCATCTGCCATGTGTCTGCCCACTTTACCATTTTATCTATATCTTCTTGCAGATGGTTACTATCCTCCTCACTATTTACTATTCTCATTAACTTATTATCATCTGAAACTGTGCTCCCTTCACCCAAGTCCAGATCATTAATATATATTAAAAAGAGTAGTGGTCCCCAAACCAATCCCTGGGGGGCGCCACTGCGCACTTATCTCCAGTCTGAAAAACAACTGCTCACCACAACTCTCTGATTTCTGTGTTGCAGCCAGTTGTGGATCCACGCTGCCATTGTCCCTTTAACGCTGTGGGTCTCTACTTTCCTAATAAGCCTCTCATGCGGCACTTTGTCAAATGTCTTTTGAAAGTCCATGTAAACTACATCAACTGCGCTACCCTCGTCCACCCATTCCGTTACTTCATCGAAAAATTCTATCAGATTTGTAAGGCAAGATTTGCCTTTAACAAATCCATGCTGGTTATCCTTTATTAGCCTATATCTTTGTAAGTGAAGATCTATCTTGTTCCTGATTATAGACTCTAGAAGTTTGCCCACTACCGACGTTAGACTGACTGGACTGTAGTTCCCAGGTTTGTCCTTCTGCCCCTTTCTATACAGGGGAGTAACAATAGCAACCCTTCAGTCCTCTGGCACCATCCCTGTGTCCAATGAAGATTGAAAGATTGTGGCCAGAGTCCCTGCTATTTGCTCCCGTACTTCCCTTAGTAACCTAGGATGCATCCCATCTGGACCGGGTGACTTATCTACCGTGAGCACCATCAACCTTTTCAGTACTTTGTCTCTGTTTATACTAATCCTGTCCATTTCTTCTACCCTCTCCTCCAATTCTGTAGCATTGGCTGCATCCTCTTCTCTTGTGAAGACAGAGGCAAAGTACTCATTCAGTACAACAGCCATGCTCTCTGCCTCCACAATAAGATTTCCTCCTTGGCCCCTAATTGGCTCCACCCTACCCTTGACCAATCTTATATGTTTGTAAAATACCTTAGGGTTCCCTTTAATGTTATCTGCTAATTGTTTCTCATACAGTCTTTTTACCTCTCTAACTTCCCTTTTGAGTTCTCTCCTGCACTTCCTATATTCTGCTTGGTTGACCTCTGTATCTTGGGCCTGACACTTGTCATAAGCCTCCTTTTTTTGCTTTATTTTAACCTCAATTGCCCTAGTCATCCAGGGAGGTTTGGATGCCCTACCAAGCTGGGGAGACCTGTGTTAGAATCCAGGAAGGTCAGGGTGAAACCTTAGGCAAGTTTCCTTACTCCACATGCCTAATAATAATCCCTCAAAAAAAAATTTGGTTATTTCAATCCATAACTGTTTGTGGGACATTGCTGTGCGCAATTAGCTTCTATGATTCACGCACAAATATGTACAGTCAATTCACTTTACAGTATATTCAGTGAAGCGCTTTGGGACGTTGATAAGATGTGAAAAGCGCTATATCAAATGCAAGGATTATTATTGTTATTATTATTTTATCTTTGTTGGAATCCCTTGTAAAAAAAGTACTATCACCATAACCATGGTACTTTTTTTTCACAAGAGATTTTGACTTGTGCCCGAACTATCTCTTCTTTAAAGACTGCCCACTTCTCGTTAGCTGTTTTACCTGCCAATTGTTCTTTCCAGTCCACCTCAGCCAGGTCCCATTTTAAATCACTGAAATTAGCCTTCTTCCAGTTGAGTGTCTTCACCTTTGAGTGTTCCTTATCCCTTTCCATAATTACTCTGAATTTAGTAATGTTGTGATCGCTATTTCCTAGGTGCTCACCAACAGAAACTTGTTATACTTGCCCCACCTCATTTCCCCAAACTAGATCCAGCATTGCTTCCTTCCTTGTTAGACTGGAAACATGCTGATCAAGAAAGTTGTCCTGCACACATTTCAGGAATTCTACTCCATCCTTGCCCTTTGCACTACTATTCTGCCAGTTGATGTTGGGATAATTAAAGTCTCCCATTATCACTACTCTATTGGTTTTGCATCTTTCCGAAATCCGCTTGCAGATCTCCTCATCTATCTCCTTCCCACTATTTGGTGGTCTATAGTATACCCCTAACAGTTTAACTGCTCCGTTTTTATTCCTTATCTCTAATCAGATAGATTAGTTTTTTTGGCCTTCTTCCACCTCGTTCCTTTCGAAGGCTGTAACTGAGTCTTTAATTAATATTGCCAACCCGCTTCCTTATCTCCCTTCTCTATCCCTCCTGAATAAATTATAGCCAGGAATGTTCAGTTCCCATTCCTGCCCTTGTTTGAGCCAGGTCTCTGTTAGTGCTACCACATCATATCCCCTTGCAACAACTAGAGCCTGCAGCTCACCAATTTTATTTGTGAAACTCTGTGCATTTACATACATGCACTCCAAGACAGAATTCACAAGCTTTGTACTTTTATCCTCTCCCTTTGTCCCCTGTCTTACCCCTCCCTTATCTGAACTACTGTTTGCATTCCCATCTCCCCTCAAAATTAGTTTGAACACCCTCCTGCAGCATTAGACAATCTCCCTGCAAGGACATTGGTCCCAGCCTTGTTCAGGTGTAACCCATCCATTTTGTACGGTTCCACCTGCCCCAGAACCAGTCCAAACGATCCAGGAACCTGAAGCCTTCCTTTCTACACCACTTCTCCAGCCAAGCATTTATGTGTCTAATCCTACTGTCCTAGGAGACGCCGTATCGGCTAGATAGTACAATCTTAAGTGGGATTTGGGAGTGAATTAACAGAGGGACCTTGGGGTTCATGTAAGTAAATGTTTGAAGGTGACAGGACAGGTATGGCTGTTAAAAAAAATATACGAGATACTAGGCTATATAACTAGCAGCGTAGAGTACAAAAGTCAGGAAGTTATGATTAACCTATATAAAACACTGGTTAGGCCTCAGCTACTTTAGGAGGGTTGTTAAGGCATTGGAAAGGTTACAGAGGAGATTTACCAGGATGATCCCAGGAATGAGGGACTTCAGTTATGATGAAAGGCTAGAGAGGCTAGGTTTATTCCCATTGGAGCAGAGAAGGTTATGAGACATAATAGAGGTTTTCAAAATCATGAGGGGATTCGATAGGGTAAACAGGGAAAAAAAAATTCTACCAGTGGGTGTATCAGAGACTCAAGGTCACAGATTTAAACTACAACAACAACAACTTCAATTTATATATCGCTTTCCATACCGGATGGCATCTCAGAGCGCTTTTTCTAAAAAAAAATCTATTTTTACAAATATAGTTTCTAAAAGAGGTAGAGGGGAGGTCAGGATTTTTTTTTCACGCAGCTATCTGTTTGAATCTGGAATGTATTGCCTGAAAGAGTGATGGAGATAACAACTTTAAAAAAAGAGGTGGATGGTTATTTGGGGAGGATGGGTTTGCGGGGTTATGGGGAAAGAGCTGCGGAGTGGGATTGACTTTGAATAGCTCTTTTCACAGAGCCGGCATGGACTCGATGGGTCGAACGGCCTCCTTTTGTGCTGTAAGATTCTAGGATTCTATAAGATCAGCCATGATCTTATTAAATTGAGGGGCCGAATGGCGTGCTCCTGTTCCTACTTCTTATGTTCTTATGTTATATTCTTTGCTAAAGCTATGGAACATGTTGTCGCTAACCAACTTTGCGTTCACATTCACTTATCCATGTGTTTTCCAGCACCTTGGAATATCTTCCTGATGTGAAAGGCTCTATTTAAGTGGTAATTTTGTTGTTGTTTGTCACCTCCTCACGGGGCTTCTCAAATGCACTCTTTGCTAATCTCCCCGAGCTCCAAAACGCACAGGATCCAATTGATCCAAAACTCTGCCATCTGTACTAAACTCCACACAACAACAACAATTTACATTTATAGAGCGCCTTTCACGTCGGGAGACGTCCCAAGGCGCTGAACAGGAGGTGTGTGACCTGAGCTGGGAGGGGAGTGTTTGGGAAGGGGTGAAACACGAAGGGGAGGTAAAAGAGTTCGGGGTGGAACAAAAGGCATGATCGAAGAGGAAAGTCTTCAAACCGGCCTTGAAAGAGGAAAGGGAAGAGACGAAACAGAGAGATTGAGGGATGGCATTCCATAAGGTGGGAGCGGAGAAACTGAAGGCCCAGCCTCCGATGGTGGGGCGGTTCGGGCGCGGGGCTTGGAGCAGGCCAAGTCCTGTTGAACGGAGGGTCCGGGTGGGCGAACAGATCAGCTCTAACCAGGCTTCCCATTATCAAATGGGTCGATTTCAAGATCTTCACACTAATTTTCAAATCCCTTCATTCCCTGGCACCTCACTGACCTGCTGACCCACCTAACCCATAACCCACTGGCTCCACTCGACCTGCTGCAGGCTCCTGCAGTTCCCCCACTGACCACCGTTGTTGGCCTTGCTTTCGGCCACTGAGCCCCAAAAGTTTGGAACACTCTTCCTCTATACATGTGAAATGTTGTTGTTTTTGTTCATCCCTCCTCCTTGCCGCTTCATTGCCCATTTTCAGGTCGTGCCTGAAGACCTTCCTATTTGACCATGCCTAAGGTCACCTCCCCTTTCCCCCAGCTTGGAGTCGTGCTCCGCCTCAGTCAAGTGATCTGGGACACTACCCTACATGAGGGGTGTTGTTGCTGTTGTTGTTTGCTCAGAAGCTGTGCCCTGCCCCCACCTCCCCCACTCTTGCTTTCCTCCTGCAGGTTGGGACTTTCCAAAGTACAGTAATGTGCAGTTTGGCAGCAAACAAGCTGCGGGAATTCCCTTCTGAGGGTGCGGCTTCCTGTCACTGCTCAGAGCAAACAGTCTTCACAGGAGAAGCTGTGGCTGTGACCGAGGGCGGGAGCTGGTCTCCTCATCACCAGGAAACCAGGCCTCGCACAGCTCACAAAACCAGCCTGGCCTGTCAGTGCCGTGTGTTACTGACACCTACAGTACACGCTGCCCCATTCTCTGTTACATACACACACACACACACTCTGGCTCTCCACCTGCTACACACATACATTGTTCCACTGTCTGTAACACATGCTGCTCCACATCTCTTAAACACACAGCCTGCCCTGTGTGTATAAATGTAATTTTGTTGTTGTTGCCTCACCATCTGTTACACACACTACCCCATTGCCGGATCACACACAGTGCCTCCACATGTAACATATACTGACCACTGCTTGTTTTACACATATAAAAACAATGCCCCATCACCTAGACACCCCCCTCGCCCCCACTCTCCTACAGCACCACAGTAGCCTACACACACAGACAGGATGCCCCACTGCCTGTTAAAATCCACAGAAAATGACACACAGTTCCCCACTGCGTGTTATACACATCTACAGTACCCTAACACACTACACACTGCTCCATCACCTGTTACTGACACCGACAGTCACCTGCACACACACATCTCAACTGCCTGTTTTGCTCACATCTATTTTACGGGCAGATAGCTAGTTGTGCTCAGCAATGTAGAGATTAGCTATTTTACTTGAGGAATTGTTGGCCAGCACACATGAGAGAGAAGCTCCATTCTCTTTTTAAATAGTACCATGGGATCTTAATTGAATGCAACCTTAGCAGTTCAAGTGGGGTTTGAACCACAACCCTCTGAATCAGTGGTGAGAGAGCTAATCAGTGAGACAGGCTGACATATGTCAGGCTGGATCTATACTGTATATTTGCTATATATTTACTTGGTCTATATACTCCCTGTCAGCCTCCCCAACATTTCCTGCACAAGCTGCAGATCATCCAAAACTCTGAAGTTCGTGTCCTCTCATGCACCTAGCTCTATGACCATATCCTCCCCACCTTCGCCCGGCTCCACTGGCTCCCCGTTCCTCAGAGAATCGAATTCAACATCTTCATCCTCTCTTTCAATGCCCTCCATGGCCATACCTCCTACCTCTCTGACCTGGTGACCCCCTATCAACCTGACCACTCCCTCTGTTCAGCAGGCTCTGGCTTGCTCTATGGCTCCCACCTGACTCACCCTACCATCGATGGTGGAGCTTTGATCTCACTTCCCCCATGCTTTGGAAATCCATGCCACAATTTCTTCGCCTTACTCCCTCCCTTGCCTCCTTCATGACCGGTATCAAGACTCCTCTCTTCGACTGTGCCTTCAGCAGCCCTCCTGCCTCTCAGCTCTCCTTCATTGTATTTTTACTGTATATTTACATGATATTTACTATATATTTCAATGTTTACAGTATTTAAACAGCTCCGCTCCAGCTCCGCTCTTTCCTTTCAACTCACTCACTTTTTGAACCCCTCCAATCAGGTTTCCGCCCTATTCACAGCACAGAAACTGCCCTGGTTAAGGTTACAAATTACATCCTAACCGCCTGTGACCAGGGCTCCCTCTGCCTCCTCGTCCTCCTTGACCTGTTTGCTGCGTTCGACACAGTCGATCACACCATCCTCCTTCAATGTCTTTCCTCCCACCTCAACCTTCAAGGCACAGTCCTTGAATGGTTCCATTCTTATTTGACCCACCATTTACATTTTGTTTCTTCCAACGGTTTTTCTTCAAACCCCCGCACAGTTTCTCACGGCGTCCCTCAGGGCTCTGTTTTAGGCCCCCTCCTTTTCACCCTTTACACGCTCCCTCTGGGCGACGTCATCCGCAAACATGGGGTAAATTTCCACAGGTATGCGGATGACACCCAGTTGTACATTTCTGCCTCATCCCTCAACCCCCAGACCATCGATGTTCTGACAGCATGTCTGTCCGACATCGAGTCCTGGACGAGGGACAACTTTTTGCAATTGAATGTGAGTAAGACCGAGGCCCTCCTGATTGGCTCAAGCCAGCGCCTCCGCGCAGCCAGCCTCAATATCCAAGGCTGCACTCTCCACCTCACAAAGCCAATCAGGAACCTCGGCATCATGTTCGATCAAAAACTTTCCTTCCTCCCCCACATCTGCGCCTTGACCGGCACCGCTTATTTCCACCTGCGCAACATTGCCAGGCTCCGCAACTATCTTACCCCACGCGCTGCCGAAACACTCGTGCACACATACATCACCTCACGGCTGGATTACGGAAACTCTCTCCTCGTCGGCCTCCCCAGTTCCTCCATTCACAGGCTGCAGGTCATCCAAACTCTGCAGCCCGTGTACTATCCCGCACCCGCCTCCGCGACCACATAACTCCCACCCTCGCCCATCTCCACTGGCTCCCCATCCTCCAGAGGATCGAGTTCAAGATCCTCGTCCTCACCTACAAGGCCTTACATGGCCTTGCCCCGCCCTATTTAACCAATCTACTTTCCCCCTACATGCCCACCCGGACCCTTCGTTCAACAGGACTTGGCCTGCTCCAAGTCTCCCGCCCGAACCGCCCCACCATCGGAGGCAGTGCCTTCAGTTTCTCCGCTCCCACCCTATGGAATGCCATCCCTCAATCCCTCCGTCTCGTTTCTTCCCTTTCCTCTTTCAAGGCCGGTTGGAAGACTTTCCTCTTCGACCGTGCCTTTTGTTCCACCCCGAACTTTTTTACCTCCCCTTAATGTTTCACCCCTTCCCAAACACTCCCCTCTCAGCTCGGGTCACACGCCTCCTGTGCAGCACCTTGGGACGTCCTCCCGACGTGAAAGGCGCTCTATAAATGTAATTTGTTGTTGTTGTTATTTATGAGTTTCAGGCTGTAATGATGTGATGGTGTTGGTGTATATGTATTGTAAACAATCTTCACATTGGAGGCTGTAGAATGTGTTTGAAACAAAGCTTTAATCAGTTGATACACGCGGACACCATAACCAGGTCCACATTTTTGTAAATCAGAGGGTCAGTGATGATACTTGAATCCCACGGAGCCTCACTGGAGGAGATCAGACTGAGAGAAACTCAGCTCCCTCCCTCATTCTGCTGCGTACTTGTAGTGAAGATCACCCACATCCTCTTGAGAAACTTTAATCCAGCCTTCCTCTTGCATGTGATACACTGCAAACAGACACAGTCACCTGTCAGTCTATCACTGTGTTACACTGTAAACAGTCACCTGTCAGTCTATCACTGTGTTACACTGTAAACAGTCACCAGCCAGTCTCTCACTTTGATAAACTGTAATTATAGCGACTGTATAAATATGGTATCCTTGTCCCAGAGAGATTATGCTATTGCTGCTTTTAACGAATGCTGTCTCTTAAACTTTGATCTGGGATGGTGAGACCAGAACACACTTGTTCATACAAAGTCGCCATGAACCAATAAATTCATTGGTCGGTGGACAGACTTGATGGACAGAGTGACCTCCCCCTACTGTTTCTGTCCTGAAAGTAGGAATTGTTCAGCAGATGTTGGAGTTCTATCTGATAGCTTGCGGTTACTCACTGTTCACTATGCCCCCAGAGTAGGCATCGCGGTGCGTGGCATGGTAGATTGCTCTCTGTGCCAACTGATAGGCCTCCTCCACCACCATGTCCTGTTTGTGTCCACTGTCCAGAACACCATAGGCATAGCTGCTGCCTGACCCTGTGCAGAACCTTTCTCCTGAGAGTCTCAAGCCAGTTTCATCCACATAGTATAGCTCAGGGCCCTAAAGCGTAAAACAAAAATGTTACTCTTTATTTGATAACCACGATCAGATTGAAGGGTTTGCACCTGAACTAGGGGGGATGACATCACCGAATGGGAGCTTGTAGATATGAAAGAGGAGAGGACTGGGGATTGAGTCCTGAGGGAGATGTTGAAAAGGATAGAATGGGTAACAGTCACTTATTTCAATACTTTGGAGAGGAAAGACTGGTTGGAATGGGACAGTAGGTAATAATATAATGTGATAATCCTTGCATTTGGTATAGCACTTTTCACATCTTATCAACGTCCCAAAGCGCTTCACAGAATATACTGTAAAGTGAATTGACTGTAAATATTTGTGGGCGAATCATGGCAGCCAATTGCGCACAGCAGCGTCCCCCGTGCACAGCTGTGGATTGAAATTACCAATTTTATTATTGTGTTTTTTTTGGAGGGATTGTTATTAGGCATGTGGGTTAAGGAAACTTGCCCAAGGTTTTGCCCTGACCTGCCTGGATTCGAACACAGGTCTCCCCAGCTTGGTCTCCCCAGCTTGTAAGCCACAGGAGCTCCACAAAGGTAACAGTAGATTTTTCAGGAGGGGACAACAGGTGTATTGAATGGGTTGGTAATTGTGGACGGAGTAAGGCTAGGCCTTGGTAAGGATCATCTACTGTTTGGGGCAACCAGTGGAAAAGGCAGATTCACTGGGATGTCCTATGGAGGGTGTGTGAGTTGTGAAGAGAGTTGAGAAGTTGGGATGTGTTATTGTTGCTGAGAGGCTAAAGGGTGAGTTTGATGGAGGTGTTGCAGAAGATGAAGGGATATGATAGGGAGAGAGCTGCTGCCTGACACGATTCAGGTACACAATGACAATCACAAAAAGAGGAAGTTACAAACCTATTCCTTACACATGGGCTGGGGGTAATGTGTACCCCATGCTGGGTCAAGGTGATTTATGTACCTGGTGTGTGTGTAAACACAGTGCTGTGTACCTGTGTCAGGGTGCTGTGGTGTGTACACATACAATGCTGTGTACACATACAATGCTGTGTAAATGTGTCACAGTGGTTCTGTACACAGTGCTGTATACTGGGGTAGGATGGTGTGTGTGTACAATGTTTTGTACACACTGTTTCAGTGCCTTGTGGCACCTCCTGACATAAAAGGTGCTCTATAAATGTAATTTTGTTGTTGTATAATGGGGTGGTGTAGCCTCTCTGCTCCCAACCTGTGGAACTCCATCCGGCAATCTCTTCGCCTCACTTCCTCTCTTTCCTCCTTCAAGGCCGGTCTCCAGACCTTCCTCGTCGACCGCGCCTTCTGCTCCCCTCCCAATTCCTCCACCTCTCCTTCCCCTTCCTCCTACCCCGACCCTTCCCCCTGCGCTCGGGTCCCACCTGACTGTTCCGCGCTTTGGGATGTCCTCTTGACGTGAAAGGCGCTCTATTAATGTAATTTTTTGTTGTTGTTGTCAGGGTGGTGTGTGTACACACACAGTACTGTGTATTGGGTCAGGATGGGGCTGGTGTGTGTACACAGAGCTATGTACCACAGTGGGTGTACCTACCTTCTTGTCCCAGCCACATATCATGGTGCCCATGGACAGGCCCATGCCTCTGTACTCAGACACCATGTTGGCCAGTAGTTTGGATGCTGCACAAACCGAGATTCGCTGCTTGTTCCTCAGTCGGTAAATCCTAAACCACAAGTGTGAGGTTAGAGCAGGTGTCAGTGATACTGAACTATCCCAATCTCATCTGTCACTCCGGGTGTACTTCATCACGTTCACTGATCACATGTACCTGCAGTGCTCACTTACTGTCCAAACTCACTGCTCACACTCACTGGTCACACTCACAGCTCAGTCACTGCTCACACTCACTGCTCACACTCACTGTTCACACGTACCTGCATTGCATGGCTAACATGCGTTCCCAGTACATGCAGTCGGCTGCGCTGCCTGACATGGTGCCCAGTAAATAGGGGTTAATTTCGATCACCTTATTGGCAGCCTGGGTGTCTAACAGAGGTAAGACAGAGTTAGACAGTGAAGCTCAGACACAGATACAGTTAGAATCATAGAATCATAGAATCATAGAATCATAGAATTTTACGGCACAAAAGGAGGCCATTCGGCCCATCTAGTCTGTGCCGGCTCTTTGAAAAGAGCGATTCAATCCCACTGCCCTGCCCGCTCCCCATAGCCTAATAGACCCGTTCTCCCTAAATAAAGATCTAATTCCCTTTTAAAAGTTGTTATCGAATCAGCCTCCACCACCTTTTCAGGCAATGCATTCCAGATTCGAACAACTCGCTGAGTGAAAAAGTTTCTCCTCAGCTCCCCTCTACTTCGCCTTGAAACTATTTTAAATCTGTGACCACGAGTCACAGATTCACCCACGAGTGGAAATAGTTTTTCTCTATTTGCCCTGTCGAAACCCCTCATGATCTTATAAACCTCTATTAGGTCTCCCCTCAATCTTCTCTGCTCCAGAGAGAATAACCCTAGCCTATCTAGCCTCTCGTCATAGCTGAAGTCCCTCAATCCTGGCACCATCCTAGTAAATCTTCGTTGTACCCTTTCCAATGCCTTCACGTCCTTTCTGTAGTGTGGTGACCAGAATTGAACACAGTATTCCAGCTGAGGCCTCACCAAAGTCCTATAGAGGTTAGTCAGCACTTCCTGACTTTTGTACTCTATACCCCTATTTATAAAGCCTAGTATCCCATATGCCTTCTTAACAGCCTTGTCTACCTGTCCTGCCACCTTCAACGAGTCACTAACACAAATCCCCAGGTCTCTCTGTTCCTTTACACCATTTAAAATTGTACTATCTAGCCTATATTGCCTCCCTTCATTTCTTCTCCCAAAATGCATCACCTCACACTTCTCTGCATTAAACTTCATCTGCCATGTGTCTGCCCACTTTACCAATTTGTCTATATCCTCTTGCAGATGGCTACTATCCTCCTCACTGTTTACTATTCTCCCTAACTTAGTGTCATCTGCAAACTTGGAAACTGTACTCCGTACACCCAAGTCCAGATCATTGATGTAGATTACAAACAGCAATGGTCCCAAAACCGATCCCTGTGGCACACCACTGCTCACTTCCCTCCAATCTGAAAAACAGCCGCTCACTACAACTCTCTGCTTTCTGTCTCGCAGCCAGTTGTGGATCCACGCTGCCACTGTCCCTTTTACGCCATGGGCCTTTAATTTCATAATAAGTCTCTCATGTGGCACTTTGTCAAATGCCTTTTGAAAGTCCATGTAAACTACATCAACTGCGCTACCATTATCCACCCATTCCGTTACCTCATCAAAAAATTCTATCAGATTTGTAAGGCAAGATTTGCCTTTAACAAATCCATGTTAACTGTCCTTTATTAGCCTATATCTTTCTAAGTGAAGATCTACCTTGTCCCTGATTATGGACTCTAGAAGTTTGCCCACTACCGACGTTAGACTGACTGGTCTGTAGTTACCAGGCTTGTCCTTCTGCCCCTTTTTATACAAGGGAGATAGGAGGGATGTAAGTATACATGGGCAGGATTATAACAATAATAATAATCATTACCTTTGATGTAGTGCTTTTTCATGTCTTTGAGACGTCTCAAAGCGCTTCACATAATATAAAGTGAATTGACTATATTTGTGGGTGAAACATGGTTTTCCCATATGTAAAGCTTCCCACAAACAGTCGTGGATTGAAGTGACCAATTTTTTTTTTTTTTCTTGAGGGATTATGATCAGGCATGTGGAGTAAGGAAACTTGCCAAAGGTTTCACCCTGACTTGCCGGGAATCAAAGGTCCCAGGTCTCCTGCTTGTGAGGCGAGTGCCCTAACCACTGAGGACTTAATATGGAGCAGTACTGATAATACAATTGATTATACAATCAATTCTGGTGTCTCAGGGTGCACATGACCTTTACATGTGTGAACTTCACATGTGTGACCCTCGTGTGTAACCTTCACATAGGAATGTGTGGGATGAAGTGATCAAGGGGAAAAGGAAAAGTTGAGGACAAGGACAACCGGATTAAATATAATACATGAAGACAAATGGTTTTGCCCGGATTGACTGAGGGTGATTATGATTCAATGAGTATCGGACAAGAGTCTCTAAACTGAATACTGAGAGGAAAATCTCTGTTTGTCAAATACACATAGAAATGTTCCAATTGACACAGGATGGGTAGAAAGCCAGAGATTAGAGTAGAGAGCTCCAGTGCGGAGCGAGATACCGACCTATATAGGAACCCGCTGAGGCTCTGGAGTCCACGGCCACGATGACTCCATGTAGGAACTTGAAGGCCAGGGTTGTGGTCCCATGGTGTAGTTTGATCTGGACGCCATCCTCGCCCCCTGTGTATGGCTTTACAAACTCCACCGGCTGCAACATAATGATTACCGAAACAGTAAGGTCAGTTCAAACCCAGGGGGATAGGAGACAGGCCAGGGGGAGAGGGCAAGAGAAGAGGATAAGGGGATGGGCGAAGCCAGGGAGAGAGGCTTGGTGATGATGGAAGGGAATGGGAGAAAGGGGGAGGGGTAGAGGAATGGGTTTTGGGGCGGGAAGGGGGAGGAGAGCGTGTGGGGGAGAGTGGGTGATTGGATGTTGGTGAATGGAGAGGGGAAAGGGGAGAGGAGTGAAGGGAGAGGGCGTAAGTTGGGAGAGGAGAGGGTGAATGGGAAGGGGAATGGATGAAGGGGGAGTGAGTGGGCAGGGGAACGGATAAAGGTGAAGGAGTGAGTGGGTGAATGGGGATTGGGTGAAGGGGGAGTGAGTGAGGGGCAAGAAGAGTGGATGAAGGGAGTGAAGGGGGAGAGAACTAGGTAAAGGGGGATTGAGTGATGGGGGAGTGAGTGTTTGGGGGGCGGGCGGGGGAGAGTGAAGGGGGAGGGAAGCGGAGAGGGGAACCTTGCCCACACTGAGGGGGAGGAGGGGGAGAGATTGGTTGCTGATCCCAATCGAAGTTATAAGGTTTTTGCGGGTGACTGCCCCCAATTCACTGACATTGAAGTCCGGGTAACGCATGGTATATAATAACCCATTTCAATCTCCCCTCCACACACTCGTAGACTATCACGCGATCACACACTCGTTTTTCACACACTCAGACGATCGCAAACTCGTCCTAAGGAATATCATACACTTAACAGTCTTTCAATATCACACTCACAGACTATTATACTCATACACGCATAGACTCACAGACTCAGACACACACTCACAGGCTCTCGCAACCTCACGGTCTCTCATGGACTCACAGACTCGCACATACTGATAGATTATCACACACTCACCGACTCTCACTACCACAAACACGCCCGCGGACTCTCACACACTCACAGAGTCACACACACCAGACAGACTTACAGATTCTCATACTCTCACACTAACTAACGCACATTCCACAGCCTCAAAGAGACTCACAACTTCACAGACTGACATACTCACTCACAGACTTCCCCCCCCCCCACCCCCACAGACTGTAACAGAGGAGAGAGACTGTGTCCAGGGTTCAGCCCAGGCTGAGGACGGGGTGAATCGGACGCTCGTCGGGGTTGAAGTCAATGTGAGGTTGTATGAGGATCAGGAAATCAATGTCAGTTTGAGGAGCTGCTGGTGAAATACTCACATCGAGTCCCGCGGGTACAGCCCACCCCCCAGGCCCCCCCCACCCCGGGCTCTCTGTCCCCAGGGCTGGGGTTCCGCACACACACTGCAGCGCCATGTTACCCCCACACTGGCTGACGGGGGCTCTGAGCGGGAGATCTCATCCGGATACCAGCGGAGGCGAAACTGAAACTCTCGTCTGTTCACAGCGGTCACTGAGCGCCTCTCAGCGTTGAGTGTGTTAGTGTCTGTGTGTGTGTGTGTGTCTGTTACTCGTGTGTGCCTGTGTGTGTGTATCTGTGTGCATGTGTGTGTGTGTGTGTGTCTGTCTCTCAGGGTCCCAGTGTCTATAGGGTGATTGTCTCTCATTGTCCCAAGACTGAGAATTAACCAGATACAGAGGGTTACACACACACAGGGTTACACACACACAGAGACACAGGGTTACACACACACAGGGTTACACACACACACACAGACACAGGGTTACACACACAGACACAGGGTTACACACACACACAGACACAGGGCTAAACACAGACACAGGGTCACACACACAGACACGGGGTTACACACACACACACAGATACATGGTTAAACACAGACACAGGGTTAAACACAGACACAGGGTTACACACACACACACAGACACAGGGTTAAACACAGACACGGGGTTACACACAGAGCTGCTAGCAGTGGGGTGTGAGTTGGAGTTACGGCTGTCAGGTGGGGGATGTGAGGGTGGGGGGGGGGGGGGGGGGTATCAGCAGGAGGAGTGAGGAGGGGGGGTGAGGGTGTGGGGGGGTATCAGCTGGAGGAGTGAGGAGGGGGGGTGAAGGTGGGGGGGGGTATCAGCAGGAGGAGTGAGGAGAGGGGGGAGAGGGTGGGGGTGGGTATCAGCAGGAGGAGTGAGGAGGGGGGGGGGGGCTATCAGCAGGAGGAGTGAGGAGGGGGCGGGGTGAGGGTGGGGGGGGGGGTATCAGCAGGAGGAGTGAGGAGGGGGGTTGAGGGTGGGGGGGTATCAGCAGGAGGAGTGAGGAGGGGGGGTGAGGGTGGGGGGGGGGGTATCAGCAGGAGGAGTGAGGAGTGGGGGGGGGTGAGGGTGTGGGGGGGTATCAGCGGGAGGAGTGAGGAGGGGGGTGAGGGTGGGGGGGGTATCAGCAGGAGGAGTGAGGAGGGGGGATGAGGGTGGGGTGGGGGGTATCAGCAGGAGGAGTGAGGAGGCGGGATGAGGGTGGGGGGGGTATCAGCTGGAGGATTGAGGAGGGGGGGGCGGTTGGGGGGGTCTATTAAGTGGGGGTTATGTGGTGCTGGTCTCTCAGCCAATGGGCTGCTGGAATCCCCGCGTCATCAGTATCTGAGCAGATTCTCACTGTTCAGGTTTCATCTCAAACCAGCGGCAGCAGCGCCAGACCCCCACCAGGCGGCGCTGGAGGCCCGGGCCGCGTCCTCCTGATCCTGGTAACGTGAGGCGCGATCCCCCATCCCCGCTAACACACTGTGTGATCCATCATTGCAATCTCCGCTTCCCAGACAGTCACTCCCTCACTCACTCGGACAATCACTCACAGCCTCTCAGACATTTCCCCCCCCCCTACACACTGGCTCTGAGCGGGAGATCTCATCCGGATAAACTCTCGTCTGTTCACAGCGGTCACTGAGCGCCTCTCAGCGCTGAGTGTGTTAGTGTCTGTGTGTGTGTGTGTGTGTCTGTTACTTGTGTGTGTGTATCTGTGTGAATGTGTGTGTCTGTCAGGGTCCCCGTGTCTGACAGTCTGTAGGTGATGTCTATCAGTGACGCACTGTAACCAGGACAGGGTTAACCAGAGACACAGGGGGTTAAGCAGAGACACGGGGTTAACCAGAGACACGGGGTTAAACGCAGGGCTGCTGTGAGGTGGTGGGTATTGGGGGTTCGGGGGTCTGGGGGGGAATGTGAGGTGGGAGATTAAGTTGGGGTGCTGTCACTTGGGGGGAAGGGGGAGTTGGAGGGGTGAGGGGGCTAACAACTGGTGGGGGGGCTATCGACTGCAGGCTGTGAGGGTGGGGGCCTGAGGGTGGGGGGATATGTGAGGGTGGGGGACGGGGTGAGGGGAGTGTGAGGGAGGCAGTGAGAGAGATTGTGTGAGCGGGCTATCAGCTGGGGCGTGGGGGGTGAGGGGAGGTGACAGTGTGAGGGTTTGTGAGAGGGTGGGCTTGGCTTTGGGAGAGCGAGCTGTATGAAGTGTGGGTGTGAGTGGGCAGTGATGGTGGTGGAGGGGTTAGGGGTGGTGCGTGAAGTGATGGGGGAGCTGGGGGATGTGGTGTCTGTCACCTAGGGGTGTGTGAGGCGCTTGAGAGTGGTGGGGTGAGGAGTGGGGGGCTATCGGCTGACGGCGTGTGGGGTTGGTGAGGTGATGCGGCTATCATGGTGGAGGGGGGTGGGGGGCGGGTGTGAGGAGAGGGGGTTGGGGGTGAAGGGGGTGAGGAGGAGGCTATTAGCCCGGGGATGTGTGACATGGTGGGGGTGAGGGAAGGCTATCAGCTGGGTGTGTGGGAGGCGGGAGAGGGATGGTAACAAAAATGAGAGGAATCCTTGCATTTCACAGCTTCCAGACCTCTCAAAGGGCCTCACAGAATCTACTGCAAACTGAGTTAACTGCATATTTGTGGTCCCACAAACAGTCGTGAATCGAGTGACCAAATTATTATTATTTTTGGAGGGATTATTATTAAAATGTCCCAAAGTGCTTCTAAAAATGTTACTGTATATTTTGTAGCTGAACATCCCAAGATGACGTACGACGTGACATTTAAATATGTATATTGCAGTTTGCCCAATGTTCAGAATTATAAACTCCCATCTCGCAAAACCAGTCAGGAACCTGGGCGTCTTGTTTGACCCTGAACTGTCCTTTCTCCCCCACATCCGCACCATGACCGGCACTGCTTTCCACCACCTCCACAACATTGCCAGGCTCTGCCACTGCCTCACCCCTCAGGCTCCCCAAACTCCCTCCCATGCATTTGTCCCATCAAGGCTTGACTACGGATAGTCCTCGTCGTAGACTACGGATAGGCCTCATCGTCCTCGTTGTCGGGGGTTATCGGATGGGGGGGTGTGACGGGTTGTGTATGGTTGGGGGGAAATCAGCTGGGGGTGTGTGATTTTTTTGGGGGTGAGGGGAGTCCTATCAGCTGGAGGTATGTGAGGTGAGAGCGTAAGTGTGGTGGGCTATCAGCTGAGGATGTGTGAGGGTGGATTGAGGGTGGAGGGCTATCAGCGGGAGTGGTGTGAGGTGTGGGTTGAGAGGTGGGGGTATGTGAGGCACGTGGGTGAGGATGGGGTGCTATAAACTGGGGTTGTGTGAAGTGGGGTTGAGGGTGGGACGTCTAGTGCCTTGGGTGTCCTCCTGACATGAAAGGCACTCTATAAATATAATTCTGTTGTTGAATTTTGTTGTTGTATCATGCCTTCATTGCATCTTGGCTCGACTATGCTTGTCGTCCTTCCCAATTCCTCCCTCCACAGGAGGTCCAGAACTCTGTGGCCCATGTCCTCTACGGTTCCAAACTCCGTGACCCAATCTCCCTCATCTGCGCCCAACCCCATTGGCTCCCCATCATCCAGAGGATCCAATTCAAGATCTTGGTCCTCACATTTAAAGCCTCCACAACCTCGCCCCTCCCTACATCGGTGATTTTGTAACCCCTTACCAACCTGCCTGCCCCTCCGCTCAACAGGCTCTGGCGTCCTCCACACCCACCGGCCCATCCGCCCCACCATTGACGGATGAGCCTTCAGCCACTCTGGCCCCAACCTCTGGAACTCCATCTCACAGTGCCTCCGCCTCGCCCCCTCCCTAGCCTCCTTCAAGTCCCACCTCAAGAGTCTCTCCTTCGATGGTCCCATCGGCAACTCCTAATCCATCCCCTCCCTGATACAGAGACTGCCCAGCACCTTGGGATGTCCTCCTGATGTGAAAGGGGCTCTATAAGTGTAACTTTGTTGTTGTTGTGTCAGCTGGGGGGGTGTGAGGGTGGGGTACGTGATGGTGGGGAGCTATCAGCTGGGTGGGGGGGGAGTAGGCCATCCAAAACTCTGCAGCCCGTATACTATCCCGCACCCGCCTCCGTGACCACTTAACCCCCACCCTCGCCCGTCTCCACTGGCTCCCCATCCTCCAGAGGATCGAGTTTAAGATCCTCGTCCTCACCTACAAGGCCTTACACAGCCTTACCCCATCCTACTTAACCGATCTACTCTCCCCCTACACGCCCACCCGGACCCTCCGTTCAACAGGACTTGGCCTGCTCCAAGCCCCCCGCCCGAACCGCCCCACCATCGGAGGCCGGGCCTTCAGTTTCTCCGCTCCCACCTTATGGAATGCCATCCCTCAATCCCTCCGTTTCGTCTCTTCCCTTTCCTCTTTCAAGGCCGGTTTGAAGACTTTCCTCTTCGATCGTGCCTTTTGTTCCACCCCGAACTCTTTTACCTCCCCTTCGTGTTTCACCCCTTCCCAAACACTCCCCTCCCAGCTCGGGTCACACGCCTCCTGTTCAGTGCCTTGGGACGTCCTCCCGACGTGAAAGGCGCTCTATAAATGTAAATTGTTGTTGTTGTTGTTGTTAGGGGAGGTGATGTGAGTGTTTGAAGGTGGGGGGGGGCTATCAATAGGGTGTGGTTGTGTGAGATGTGGGGGTGAGGGTGGGGGGGGGGGCAATGAGCTGTGTGTTAGGTGAGTGTCGAGTGAGGGTGTGACATGTGAGGGTGTTATTAGCTGGGGTTGTGTGCGGTAGGGGGTGAGGGTGGGGGGGGATATCAGCTGGGGGGGGTATGAGGAGGGGGTGTGAGGATGGGGTGGGTTATGTGGTGCTGGTCTCTCAGCCAATGGGCTGCTGGACTCCCAGCGTCATCAGTATCTGAGCAGATTCTCACTGTTCAGGTTTCATCTCAAACCCGCGGCAACAGCGCCAGAGCCCCACCAGGCGGCGCTGGAGCCCGGGCCGCGCCCTCCTGATCCTGGGTCACTCCCTCGGACAATCACTCACAGGCTCTCACAGCCTCACAGACGCTCGCGAACTCACAGACTCACACCGTCAGAGGATATCGCACACTCACTCTCACACCCTCAAAAACACACACACTGAGAGCGGGGTGGGGGGGGTTGTTGGGGGAGTGGGGGGGCGGGGGCAGGGCTGGGGGTGTGTGAGGGTGTTGGGGGAGTGGGGGGCGTGGGGGGGCGGGGCCTGGAGTCCTCGCGTCATCAGTATCTGAGCAGATTCTGACTGTTCAGGTTTCATCTCAAACCAGCGGCAACAGCGCCAGACCCCCACCAGGCGGCGCTGGAGAATCAGAGCAGCTCAGACCGTTTCATTTGATAATAATAATAATTATTATATCTACAACAACGGCAACAAAATCACATTTCTATAGCGCTTTTCACGTTGGGAGGACTTCCCATTGGGTTGAACAGTCACAGTTTCAGACCCGAGCTGGGGTCCTGGACGCGGAGGGTGGAGGGAAAGGGGGGATCTGGGGTGACCGATGGGACCATCAAAGAGGATGGTCTTGACAATGGAAATATCAAGGCTCGACAATGGAAACTCCCTCCTCGTCGGCCTTCCTGGCTCTTCACTTCACAAGCTGCAGTTTACCAAGAACTCTGCAGCTCAAGTCCTCACTCCCCCAAGCTCCGTGACCACATCACTCCCACCCTCGCCTGACTCCATTGGCTCCCCATCCCCCAGACAATCCAATTCAAGATCCTTGTCCTCACCATTCATGGCCTTAACCCCCTACCTCTCTGACCTGCTGAACCTCCCCGCCCCCTCCATTCACTTTGTGACCTCCAGTCCCCCGATGTTCGTTCAGCCTGCCTTTTGAACATCAGGGGCTGGATGAGCACAAATTTCTTGCAGCTGAATGTTGACAAGATGGAGGCCATACTCCTTGGCTCTCGTCAACGTCTCCATTCGCACGGCTCTCACCTCCTCCACCTTCCCGCTCTGCCCCTAAAACTCACCGAACCTGTGCGCAACCTTGGCATCAGGTTCGACCCCCAACTGTCCTTCCTCCCCCACATCCGGTCCCTCACCAGCACTGCCTTCTACCACCTTCGACGGATCGCCCGTCTCCGGCAATACCTCACCTTAAAAGCCGCCGAAACCTTGGTCCACGCCTCTCGGCTAGACTATTGCAACGCCCTCCTCTCCGGTCTCCCCTCCACCACAATCCACAAAATCCAGCTTATCCAGAACTCTGCCGCCTGCATACTCACCCGCACTAAGCTTCGCTCCCCAATCACCCCAGTCCTTGCCAGACTTCACTGGCTCCCTGTCCCAGAGAGGATCGACTTCAAGATCCTCACCCTTCTTTTCAAATCCCTCCAATCCTCTGCACCCCCCTACCTCTCTGATCTCCTCTCCCCACAATCCAGCACCCACTGCCTTCGTTCCTCTGGGTCTGGCCTCCTCCATGTCCCCCGAGGCCTCCACTCCCCCCTCGGCGGCCTTGCCTTTAGCCACTACGCCCCGAGGCTCTGGAACTCCCTTCCTCACTCGCTTCGCCTCCCCCCCTCTCTTCCCAGTTTCAGGTCACAGTTGAAGACCTTTCTCTTCGACCGAGCTTTTGGTCACCTTCCTGCCCCTGCTCCTGGCTCAGTCCCGGGACCCGTAACCGTGAAGCGCTCTGAGACGCCATCTGGCGTGGAGGGCGCTATATAAATCAAAGTTGTTGTTGTTGTTGATGGGCTTTCAGCCTCCCTGCCCCCACACTCTGGAACTCCAGCCCAAGGTCCCTTTGCCTCACTCCCTCCCCCGCCTCTTTTAAGGCCCTCCTCTTCGACCATGCCTTCTGCTGCCCTCCCAATTCTCTCCCTCTCCTCCTAACTCTCTCCCTCCCCTCCTCCCTAAACCTGTCCCTCTCTCCTGCTCGGGTCACAACCTAACTGTTCAGCAACTTGGGATGTCCTCCCAATGTGAAAGGTGCTCTATAATTGTAATTTTGTTGTTGTTGTCTTGAGGCAGGACTTGAAGGTGGGGGTGTGGCAAAGGGACTGCGGGTTAGAATTCCAGAGGTTTGGGGCAGAGTGGCTGATGGTGTGGCTGGTGGGTCAGGGCCGGAGTCCACTGGGTGGAGGGAGCAGACAAAATAATGATGATGATAATAATTCTTGCATTTGATATACCACTTTTCACGTCTTCTAATCTAGACGTCTCAAAGCGCTTCACAGAATACACTTTAAAGTGAATTGACAGTGTATTTGTGGAGAAACAAAGCAGCCAATTACACCCAACAGCGTCCCACAAGCAATCGTTGAATGCAATGACTAGTTTAATATATTTTTTGAGAGATTATTATCAGGCGTGTAGAGTAAGGAAACTTGCCCAAGGTTTTACCCCCTGCCTGGATTCAAACCCAGGTCTCTCACATGCGATGCAAGTGCTCTGAACGTGGAGTTACAGGACAAAATCGCCACAATTATCACAGCCGTTTTCTGAGGGGCTGAGACAACAACAACAACAACAAAAGTACACTTGCAGAGTGGCCTTCACATTGGGAGTATGTCCCCAAAACAACAAAATTACATCCATACCGCGCCTTTCACATCGGGAAGATGTCGCAAACCCACAATTACTCTAACTTTCACTTTTATTGTTTGAACCCATCGTTACTGTCCTTGTCTGTTGGATGATCACTCACCATGTTCACTATTTGATGTGTGAGTCAACAACAAAAACAACAAAATTAGTTATCAGGCATGTGGAGTAAGGACGCCTTTCACGTCGGGAGGATGTCCCAAGGTGCGGAACCAGGACCAGAGCAGTGGGGGAGAGTTTGGGGTAGGGGGAAGAAGAGTAGGAGAATTGACTGTAGCTTTGTGGGTGAAACGCAGTAGTGAATTGTGCACAACAGTGTCCCACAAACAGTCATGGAAGTGGGAAGAAAGGGGAGAAAAAGAGTAAAGGGGGAAAGGTGGGATGGGGTAAAGTCAGGGAGAAATGGGGGAGAAAGGGGTAAGGAAGAAGGAGGGAAGGGGGAGAGGGAGCGAATGGGGAAAAGAGAGCAGAGGAAAGGAAGAGGAGGAGGGAAGAGACTGAGCGACCAGTCAACATTTGAGTGTAAACAATGAGTGTGAGCTGGATGCAAATATACAGACATTTACAGATCAGAGAGCGAGACGCACTGAGTGTCAGCCCTACCCCTCACACATGTGTGCCCACATCATGAGATGTTCACTCTGGCATATAACATGCTCATTGCTGGGAACAGCTTCACCGTATACTGTACCTTGTTCTCTTCTTTGATGGTCCCATTGGCAACTCCCCCCACACCCACCTTTCCAGTCCGCAGGTCTGAACAATAACTGTCCAGCACCTTGGGATGTCCTCCTGACATGAAGGGTGCGATACAAATGTAATTTTGCTGTTGTTATTGTTGTATGAAGATGTGAGTGAGCTTTGAGCAGGGCAAAACTTTGGGCAAGTTTCCTTACTCCACATGCCTGATAATAATCGCTCCCCCTAAAATAATTGGTCATTGCAATCCACGACTGTTTACGGGACACTGCTGTGCACAATTGTCTGTTGAATTTCTCCCACAAGTATACAGTCAATTAATTTTTCTGTGAACATCTAGATGTGGCAAGCGCTATATCAAATGAAAGGAATATAATTATTATTATTATAAAACCATAACAACATAAGAAATGCTGGACTATAAAAGACCGAGGTCCATCTAGTTCACCTTCCACATTCCCGTCGGTAGCATTTGTCCCATATGTCCCTAAGTACTTATGTAGAAATAAATAACATAATGTTTGCTAACAGAAAACAATCTAATCTGTGTTTTGAAGGATCAACAGTTTACGCTTCAACCATCTCCCTGGAGATTCTGTTCCACAGATTAGCTGTTCGCTGACTAAACTAGTATTGATTTGTTCTGAATTCAATGGCGGGCGGCGGCCGCTGATTTTACCATACTGCGAAGGCTCAACTTTCAATAAAAACGTCAGTTTCAATGATTGGTACAAAACTCTTTATTAATCCCATTTATTTACAACCTACTGTCTATGGTGGACCCTGTGGTGAGCAGCGGATATCCCGTCCTGGAGTCACTGGGTGGAAAGTGAAGGTTAAACGCTCTGAGACGCCAGCTTGTGTGTTTGGGGTTGGGGTAGTGGGGGAAGGGAAGGGGGTGTGTGGGGGAGAAGGGGAGTAGGGGTGGGGGGGATGGGGGTGTGGGGGGGGGGAAAGGAGGGGGAGCTTTGTAAGTGCAAGGTTGACATTGGAAGACATTGGAAAGAGTACAAAGAAGATTTACTAGGTTGGTGCCAGGATTGAGGGACTTCAGCTATGAGGAGAGGCTAGATAGGGTAGGGTTATTCTCTCTGGAACAGAGAAGATTGAGGGGAGACCTAATAGAGGTTTATAAGATCATGAGGGGTTTCGACAGGGCAAATAGAGAAAAACTATTTCCACTCATGGGCGAATCTGTGACTCATGGTCACAGATTTAAAATAGTTTCAAAGTGAAGTAGAGGGGAGCTGAGGAGAAATGTTTTCACTCAGCGAGTTGTTCGAATATGGAATGTATTGCCTGAAAAGGTGGTGGAGGCTGATTCGATAACAACTTTTAAAAGGGAATTAGATCTTTATTTAGGGAGAACGGGTCTATTAGGCTATGGGGAGCGGGCAGGGCAGCGGGATTGAATCGCTCTTTTCAAAGAGCCGGCACAGACTAGATGGGCCGAACGGCCTCCTTTTGTGCCGTAAAATTCTATGAATCTATGAAAAGGTGTTGTTGCTGTCATGGCTACTCGGCTGAGCCTGTGCCTATCACTGCCTCTGTCACCATGTCTCTGTTTTTCCCGAATCCCTGGAGCTGGTTCTGTCGGAGCCGCTTGTAAATCCCGTCCTCGAGGAGCAGCTCCTGGTGCCGGCCTCGCTGCACGATCCTCCCATTCTCCAGCACCAGGATCTGATCCGCGTTCTCCACCGAACTCATCCGGTGAGCGATGACCAGCAGCGCTCGATCACCAGAACGCTGGAAAACCGTCTCCTGAACCTACACATACAGGAGTGTCAGACTGGTCACCAGGGCTGGTAACACTTAACAAGCTCAGCATCACTCAGTTAATATTCACCACCCGACGCACTGATCAGTTAATATTGTCTGTGCACATTTGTGGTTGGCCATGATTGCCTGGGAAAAATGCAGCTGGTGAATTATCACCACATGCAGGGCTGTTTCATGTTGACCATATGACCTGGTGACTTGTCACAGTTTACCATGTAAATCACTGGTTGGTTGATGTGGTTGTGAGTTAATACTGTGTTTACAATGACAAGAGATACTTACCTATAAATAAACTAATAACCAATATAATTACTGGCCTGATTGACAGTGAGTTACCAGCTGATGTCTGGTTAGTTACTGTCTATCAGATGGTGTCTGGCTGGTCATTGTCTATCACTTGATGTCTGGCTAGTCACTGTCTATCAGGTGATGTCTGGCTGGTTACTGTCTATCAGATGGTGTCTGTCTAGTTACCATGTGCTCACTCTCCACATCCAGGGAGCTGGTGGCATCGTCGAGGATGAGGACACGAGGGTTGAGGATGAGGGCTCGAGCGATGGCCACTCTCTGTTTCTGTCCCCCCGACAGCTGAGCTCCTTTCTCCCCGGCATCTACAGCCAGAGTAGAACAAGCATCAGAGCCCAGAAACACTGACACACACCACACAACACACACATGCCACACACACTACAACATACACATGCCACATACACAAACACAACACAACCAACACACACATGCCGCACACACACACTGCAACACACACACACCACACAACACACACATGCCACACACACACACAACACCCTAACCCTAACCCTAACCCAAGGTTTCAGGGAATTAAACCCAGGTCTGTCGCTTGTAAGGCAAGTGCTCTAACCACTGAGCTACAGGACTCCACACAGCACGCACAAACCACATAACACACAGAGAGACACTGACACATCACATAACACACACACACCAACAACAGCTGTGATTGATAATAGTGCCCTTCATGTCAGACAGCATCTCAGAGTGCTTCACAATTACGGATCCTGGGGCCAAGCCAGGGGGAGGGAGAAAAAGGTGACCAAAACCATGCTCGAAATGTGTTTAGGCGCGACCTGAAAATAGGAAAGGAGGGGTGAGGCGAAGGGAGTGAGGGAGGGAGTTTCAGAACCCTGGGGCGTAGTGGCTGAAGGCATAGTTGTCAACAGTGGAATGGAGGATTTGGGAGACAGGGAGAAGGCTAGACCCGGTAGATCGAAGGCAACGGGTGCTGTTGTAAGGAGAGAGGTCAGAGATGTAGATGGGTGCAGAGGAGTGGAGGGATTTGAAAACAAGAATGAGGATTTTGAAATAAATCCGCTCCGAGACAGGGAGCCAGTGATATCTGGCAAGGACTGGGGCAATCGGGGAGCAAAGTTTGGTGCGGGTGAGAATGCGGGCGGCAGAATTTTGAATAACCTGGATTTTGTGAATGGTGGCAGAGAGGAGACCAGCCAAGAGGGTTTTGGATTAGTCCAGCCGAGAGGTGACAAAGGCATGGACTAGGGTTTCGGTAGGTTTTGGGGTGAGATATTGGCGGAGACAGGTGATGTATCGGAGATAGACGAAAGCGGTGCTGGTGAGGGACCGGATGTGGGGGAGGAAGTGTAATTGGGGGTCGCACCTGATGCCTAAGTTGTGTACGGGTTCGGAGAGTTTTAGGGGCAGGTCGGGTAGGTGGAGGAGATGAGAGCCATGGGGTTGATGACATCAACGGCAGCCAAAGAGCACGGCTTCTGTCTTGTCAACACATATACACAGCAAGACACTAACACTGACACTAACAGAACACACACACAACACACAGCCTCACACTAACACAACAACAAAAAAATTACATTTGTATAGCACCTATCACGTCGGGAGGATGTCCCAAGGCACTGCACACATACTGACACATACCACATAACACACCCACCAAACACAGGGAGACACTGACACAAACACAGACCTTGATATACTTAAAGCTCTCCATCCCGCAGTTGCTCCACCTTGCCCTCTCCCTGGCCTCCTTCAAGTCTCGCCTCAAGATTCTGCTCTTCGATGGACCCATCGGCAACTCCTAATCCCCCCTCTCACCCTTCCTATCACATATGTCCCTGTCAACCTCCCTCGTCCTCATCTTCCCACAAACATATATCTCTCTCACCTCTCACCGTCGTCCTGTACATAAATATTTGCCTTCCTCCTATGTCCATTCCTCTCTCTCCCTCCTACATCAATGACCTTCAACCACATCCTCAACATCACCCGTCTCCGTCACTGCCTCACCCTTCAGGCCGCCAGAAACCATTAGACTAGATTATAGCAACACACTCACTTTTCCCTTCTATTATCCATTCGCCCCTCTTTCTCTCGCTCCTATGTTCACGCCTTTCTGTGTGTCACCCTCAACCCTGTGTGTGTTGTATCCTCCTAAAGTCAACCCTCTCACTGACCTGTATCATATCTGTCCTTGAGATTGGAGATGAAGCTGGAAGCGTTTGCGCTCTTGGCCGCATTGATGACCTTTCGCAGGGAAGCGTCTCTCAGGCCATAGGAAATGTTCTTCTGCACAGAGCGAGCGAACAGCGTGGGCTCCTGACTGACCAGACCCACCTACACACAAATACAAGAGGTCACCATCCGACACACAGCACAGACACATGGGGCCCAGACACACACAGGTCAGACATTACTGTAAACACAGTGTATTTTGCAAACAGTGTGTATTACTGGATACACCAAGTCCACAACTGTATATATGAGCTACATCATTACTGGATACACAGGCTACGTTATTATATAGTAGTAGTGTGTATTATAATAACGTAGTCTGTAGGGAACGGCGATATGGGATTTTTCCGGATATGGATATATCGGTTTGCTCATACCTGCTTAAACCGATCTATCAAGTTTTTATACTGCGCATGCGCGTGCATTCGAAGTGCGCGTGCATTGATGGCGCGCGCGCATTTATGGTGTGCGCTCAGTCGCGGTGCGCGCGCATTGACGGTGCGTCCGCACTGACGATGCGCGCGCAGTCGCGGTGCACGCACATTTCGAAATGCGTGCTCTAGGTCCAGAAAGTTTGTAATGTTGGTGTCAAGGTCTGTTGAATTATACAATGTTGTTTGCTCCCTACCTCCCCCTCTCCTTCTCTCCCTCCTCTCCTCTCTCCTTCTCTCCCTCCTTCTCTCCCTCCCCCTCCACTCTCCCTCTCTCCTCTCCCTCCTGCCTGTCTCCTCTCCCTCCTTTCCCCCTCTCCTTCTCTCCCTCCCTCCCTCCCCTCTCTCCCTCCCTCCCCTCTCTCCTTCTCTCCCTCCCCTCTCTCCTTCTCTCCCACCCTCCCTCCCTCCTTCTCTCCCTCCTTTCCCCTCGCTCCTTCTCTCCCTCCTTTCCCCCTCTCCTTCTCTCCCTCCCTCTCCTCTCTCCTTCTCTCCCAACTTTCCCCCTCTCCCTCCCTCCCCTCTCTCCTTCTCTCCCTCCTTTCCCCTCGCTCCTCCTCTCCCTCCTTTCCCCCTCTCCTTCTCTCCCTCCCTCCCTCTCCTCTCTTCCTCTCTCCTTCTCTCCCTCCATTCCCCTCGCTCCTTCTCTCCCTCCTTTCACCCTCTCCTTCTCTTCCTCCCTCTTCTCTCTTCCTCTCTCCTTCTCTCCCAACTTTCCCCCTCTCCTTCTCTCCCTCCCTCCCTCCCCTCGCTCCTTCTCTCCCTCCTTTCCCCCTCTCATTCTCTCCCTCCTTCTCCTCTCTTCCTCTCTCCTTCTCTCCCAACTTTCCCCCTCTCCTTCTCTCCCTCCATCTCTAAACACAAAATAGAACACACACACACCAAAAACAAAATCTAGAGATTTATTCTCCTCCATTTCTTGCTTGAAAGAAGCATGTAATGTCTACGTGTAAATGAGATCTATTACAATACAAAAGAGAGAGACAGACAGTCTGACTGTTAGAGTTAGAAGCCAGATTATCACTGCTTCTATGTGTGTGTCTAGTCAGACACACACATAGAAGCAGTGATAATCTGGCTTCTAACTCTAACAGTCAGACTGTCTGCCTCTCTCTTTTGTGTGTGTCTAGTCAGACACACAAATCGAAGCAGTGATAATCTGGCTTCTAACTGCTTCTATGTGTGTGTCTAGTCAGACACACACATAGAAGCAGTGATAATCTGGCTTCTAACTCTCTCACACACAAAAATAACACTTACTGCCACAAAATGCCACTTATTTTTATGTAGCCTGAAGTCTGAATTAATGTCCTTCGCCATTGGCAAGCTCTCCTTTGCTATGCAGAAAGTGACAGCGTTCGTGATACTTTGCCACTTTTTGTCCCCTCTCTGGTACAATGTTCTCCTCTTAAATAAAGCAGGAATTGTTTGAGCTGCACTGGCCCCACTACCTGTCACTTGCTCCGAAGCGCTGGTTCGACTTCGTTCTGTTGTCGACAATGATTTCGCTCTGAGGGCAGCGTGCTGGGCGGGGTGGTGCTGCTTAATGTGATGTCGCAGGTTGCTCGTGCTCGAATCAGATGTCTTAACCAAGACCTTGCAAACTGTACATCTATACACACCATTACTGACTGCATTGTTTTCAAAGTAGTCCCATACTGGGCTTCTTTTCCCCATGATGAGAAAGGTAAATTTTCAAACTACAATTTTCAGCGATGCGACTTTGTTAAGACGCCACGACTCACGTTGAGTATACACAGTAAAGTGTGCGCGCGCATCGGATGTGCGCGCCCGTTAATTGTGCGCGCGCACCGAATGTACGCGCATTCCATGCTCTAGATCTAGGAGGTTGCAATGCCGGCGACAAGGTAAACTGGAAAAGATCGCATTACACTGATAATACCAACAATATTGATATATTGCCAGGAACGATATTAAAAATATAACGATGTATATTTTTAAAATCGAATCTCTCGATATAACGGTTTTTTTAGAATCACCATATCGGCATACCGATCTGAAAATCATATCGGGTTTAATCGAAAAACCGATACATCGCCGTTCCCTAGTAGTCTGACTGTACAGCTACACACACAGTCTGACTGTACACCATTCACTTTAGGTGCTGTTGGGAGATGATACAGCGTAAATAGCTTTGAAGTTACAAAATGAAATAGTGTGGATAATAATAATAATAATCCTTACATTTGATATCGGGATTATTATCAGGCATGTGGAGTAAGGAAACTCGCTCAGGGTTTCACCCTGACCTGCCGGGAATCAAACCCGGGTCTCTTGCTTGCAGTAGAGGGCTCCAATTACTAAGCTACAGGAATCCTCACACAGGCCTTATCGAGACGTCTCAAAGTGATTCAGGGAATAACACAGCAAAGGGAATTGACTGCATATTGGTGGCTGAAATTCAGCAGCCAATTGCGCAAAGCAATGTCCACTCCACGCGCTCTCCCCACAAATCTCTACTAGGGTCCAGCGATATACCGATATATCGCTAAAACCCGATATAATTTTCAGATCGATATGCCGATATAGGCATTTTAAATATATCGATATATCAAAAAATCGATATATCGAGGTAAAAAAACAGAATGCCGCACACACTGAACTACAAGACCCAGAATGCTCATCTCTAAACACAATGCACAGACCGAGGTGCAAAGCCGCCATATTGTATTCATAGTCCTCGAATACAATATACAGGTATGCAAGGGCTGGGGGGGAAGAGAGACGGCTGGGGGGTGGGGGGGAGAGACTGCTGGGGGAGGGGGTGAGGGGGAGAGAGAAGGCTGGGGGGGGGGGGGGGGGGGGGGAGAGAGACGGCTGTGGGGGGGTGACGGGGAGAAAGACGGCTGGGGGGGCAGGGGAGGGGGAGAGAGATGGCTGGGGGGGGGGAGGGGGAGGGGGAAAGAGACGGCTGGAGGGGGAGAGAGACGGCTGGGGGTTGGGTGGGGGAGAGACGGCTGGGGTGGTGAGGTGGAGAGAGATGGCTGGGGGGTGGTGAGGCGGAGAGAGACGGCTGGGGGGGGCGGTGAGGCGGAGAAAGACGGCTGGGGGGGGGGGGTGAGGTGGAGAGAGACGGCTGGGGGGGGTGAGGGGGAGAGAGACGGATGGGGGAGGGGTGAGGGGAAGAGAGACGGCTGGGGGCGCGGGGGGAGGAGGAGAGAGACGGCTGCGGGGGGAGAGGGAGAGAGACGGCTGGAGGGGGAGAGAGACGGCTGGGGGGTTGGGGGGGAGGAGAGACGGCTGGAGGGGGCGGGGGGGGAGTCGGACCCTAACCTCTACTATTATCATTGGCATCTCTTACCGCCTTGTGATAGTAGTGATGCTCGTATTCCTCAATGGGCGTCCCATCCAGAAGGATCTGTCCGGCCTGCGGCTGGTAAAACCTCTCCAGGAGACACACGCACGTGGTCTTCCCGCTGCCTGAGGCTCCAACCAGAGCCGTGATCTCTCCAGGTCGCAGCTCGAACGAGACGTTCTGAAAGAGAGAAATTGCGTGCGAGTCGGTCACTCGGGCGGCGTGTCGGTCACTCAGAGCTGACCCGGAACAGACGGGGAGGGAGACACGGACGGCAGGGAGTTCACAGACGGGGTTACCTTCAGCACTGGAGTGTCCGGTCTCTGTGGGTAACAGAAGGTGACGTCTTTGAACTCAATGAGACCGCGCAACGCTTGTGGAGCTCGAGTTCCCGCCGGGGGCTGGACAGGCTCCCGATCCATGTAATCAAACACCTTCTCCGAGGCTCCAACAGCCCTCCGCACATTAGGGTAAACAGAGATCAGCACCTGGAATACAGCAACATCTAATACAGTCACCTACAGTGGCTTGGAATAGCACAGGGGCTGTACTACATGACAACAACAACATTACACTTGTATAGCACCTTTCATGTCAGGAGGACGTCCCAAGGTGCTGGACAGTCATTGTTTCAGACCCGAGCTGGGGTCATGGACAGGGAGGGTGGAGGGAAAGGGGGCAATTTGGGGTGACTGATGGGACCGGCAAAGAGGGTCTTAAGGAGGCCAGGGAGGTGATGAGGTGGAGGGACTGTGGTTTGGAGTTCCAGAGGTTGGGGGCAGAGTGGCTGATGGTGGGGGCGATGGGTCAGGGGAACGTGGAGCAGGCCAGAGCCTGCTGAGTGGAGGGGGTGGTCAGGTTGGTTAGGGGTTAGGAGGTAGGATGGGGCGAGGCCGTGGAGGGCTTTGAATGTGAGGACCAGGATCTTGAATTGTATCCTCTGGGTGATGGAGCCAGTGGAGTCAGGCGAGGATGAGGTCACCTGTAACACAGGTAGCCAATTGCACACAGCAATTGGCTACACACAGTCTGGAATTGAAGCAACCAATTATTATTTTGGAGGAAGTACTTCTTACCCGCAGAAAAGCGATCCACTACTCGACTAACAACCAGTTCCTGCTGGGTAACAGAGGCATGTATGTGCACATGCGTGTGTGTGTGCGTGCGCACGTGTGCATGTCTGTGTGTGTATATGTGCCTGTGTGTACCTTTGTGTATGCCTGTGTGTGTATGCCTGTGTGTGTGTGCCTGTGTGTGCGTGTGCCTGTGTGTGTGCGTGTGCCTGTGTGTGTGCGTGTGGCCTGTGTGTCCGGGAATCAAACCCAGGTCTCTCACTCATGAGGCAAGTTCTCTTAACTACTGAGCTGCAGAACACCACATACACACACTTACCCCCCCCACCACAGCTACACACTGATTCCCCCCCATATATACACACTGACCCCCCACCCCCACATACACACACTGACCCCCGTCACATACACACACTGATCCCATCCCACATCTACACACTGATACCCCACATATACACACTGACCACCCCCCCACATATACACACTGACCTCCCCCCCCCAAATATACACAGTGGCACCCCCGCTCATACACACACTGAACCCCCCCCCCACATATACAAACTGACCCTCCACACATATACACACTCAACCCCACCCCAAACATCTACACACTGACCCCCACCCCCCACATCTACACACTGATCCCCCACCAACATACACACACTGACCCCCCCCCATCACAAATACACTCTGACACCCCCCCACATACACACACTGAACCCCCCCCAACAAATACACTCTGACACCCCCCCACATACACACACTGAACCCCCCACCCCACATATACACACTGACACCCCCCCACATACACACACTGAACCCCCCCCACATATACAAACTGACCCCCCCATATACACACTCAACCCCTCCCCGACACACACACACTGACCCCCCCCCCCACCCCCACGTACACACACACTGACCATCCCCACATCTACACACTGATGTGAAAGGTGCTTTATAAGTGTAATTTGTTGTAATTTGTTGTTGTTGTGGACCCAACTCCCCTCCCCTACATCTACACACTGACCCCCCCACACGGACACCCCCCCCATCAACATATACAGTGACCCCCACCCACCTGAACGGCCGACGTGAACTGCATCTCGTAGAGGATGAAGGAGACGAGGTCACCGCTGGTCACAGCCCCAGACGCCACCAACTGCCCCTCCATAGCACAGCACAGCCACCTTGAGGGCCAGACCAGACAGCTGCAGAGAGAGAGAGGGAGGGAGGGGGTGTGTGTGAGAGAGAGAGAGAGTGTGAGAGAGAGGGTGAGGGGGAGAGAGTTTGTGAAGGGGGTGTGGGAGGAGGAGGGGGAGAGAGAGAGAGAGAGAGAGAGAGAGAGAGAGTGAGCCCCTCACCCCCCCATAGCACAACACTGTCACCTAAAGCCAGGCCTGACAGCTGCAGAGAGAGAGGCGGGTGGGGGGTGGGGGAGACAGAGAGAAGGAAAGAGAGAGAGAAGTGGGGAGAGAGTGAGAAAGAAGTTGGGGAGAGAGAGAGCTTGAGAGTGAGTGAGCGAGGGAGCGAGGGAGATAGGGAGCGACGGAGATAGGGAGGTCGGGGAGGGAGCGAAGGAGGTCAATTGGGAAGGTGAGTGAATGAAGGGGAGGGAGGGAGGGAGACCTACGTTGGACAGGCACATGTAGCCAGCGTACGCTAGTGACTCCTTCTGGTTGAGTTGGAAGCTGAGCTGCAGTCGCTGTTGGTATCTCTGGGTCTCACACTCCTCCCCGGCCAAACTCCTCACCGTCCGCATCGCAGAGAAGGTCTCCATAGCAACCTGGCTCGCTGCCGCCAGGGAGCTCTGTACCTTAGCCGAGAGAGACTGCGGAGAGAGAAGGGGACAGAGGGCGTGTGAGAGAGAGGGAGAACATAAGAATTAGGAGCAGGAGTAGGCCATTCGGCCCTTCGAGCCTGCTCCGCCATTCAATAAGATCACGGCTGATCTTCTCACCTAACTCTGATTACCTGCCCTATCCCCATATCTCCTGATCCCTCTATTTTTCAATAGAGTCTGGGAAGAGAGAGAGAGAGTGACATAGAGGGCCTGTGGAGTGTAATAGATAGAGAGAGACGGAAAGGAAGTAGAGAGGGGGGCGGGGGGAGTGTGAATGAGGGAGAGTGAGAGAGAGTCTGGCTCGCAGCCTCCAGGGACCTCTGTACCCCAGCGAGAGTGTCTGTGGGTTAGGGGTAAAATTATTGCATTTGATGTTGTGCTTTTCACGTCTTCTAGACTGTGTCTCAAAGCGCTTCACAGAATATACTGTAAAGTGACTTGACTGCATATTTGTGGGCGAAACGCGGCAGCCAATTGTGGACAGCAGCGTCCCCCACAAACAGCCGTGGATTGAAATGAACAATTTTGTTTCGGGGATTATTTTCAGGTGTAAGGAAAGTTGCCGGAATCAAACCCAGGTCTCTCGCATGTAAGGCGAGGGATCTAACCACTGAACCACAGGACTCCAGGTGTAAATGAAAGAGGTGACTTTGAGTTAGTTGTTGTTGTTGTTGTGTAGCGGGTCAGTGCATTTCCCTGGGGAATCAATCGGCGGAGTGTGTGAGAGCATGTGTGTGAGAGCATGTGAGAGAGTGTATATGAGAGATAGTGTGTGAGTGATAGTGTGTGAGAGAGTAAGAGAGAGTGTGGTGTGAGGGAGAGAGTGTGAGAGTGTGTGTTAGAGAGAGAGTGAGTGAGTGAGAGTGTGTGTGAGAGAGAGGGAATGTGAGAGAGAGGCCTCTGTACCTGGTAGAAGTCGCCTGCGAAGTCAGGGATGAGCAGGATGATGGGGATTCCGAACGCTGTGAACAGGGAGAGACGGACCGACAGACTGAGCATAAACACAAACAGACACGCGATCCTCATCAGGTACCACAGCAGCAAGCTGAGCTGGTCTGACAGGGCCTCACTCATAGTGTTCGTGTCCGTGGTGATCCGAGAGGTGATGGCTCCTGGAGAGAGAGAGAGAGAGTGTGAGCGAAAGATAGTGTAAGTGATTCAGAGAGAGAAAGTGAGAATAGGGGGGCCACCAGCTCACCCCCCACCCGCCCTCGTCTCACTTCCCCCTCCATCCTCCTAACCCTCCCTCACCCCAACCCTCCCGCTAACCCTCCCCCTGCTCTCCCCTAACCCTCCCCCTCTCTCCCCTAAACCCTCCCCCTCCCCTCGCCCTAACCATCTCCCTAACCCCTCCCCCTCTCCCCTCTAACCCTCCCCCTCCCTCGCCCTAACCATCTCCCTAACCCTCCCCCCATAACCCTCAACCTCTCCCTCTCTCCAATTCCCTCTCCCCGCTACCACTCCCCCCTAACCATCTGCTCTACCCCTCTCCTGTCTCCACCATATCTCTTGCCCTCTCCACCCTACCCCTCCGTCTCCCACTACCCACCCACTCTCCCCTACTGCTCTCTTCACCCCTTCCCTCCTCTCCCCATTACCGCTCCCCCTCACCCCTCCCCTCTTTCCCCTACCCCTTCCTATCTCCACCATACCCTCCCACTCTCCACCGTACCCCTCCCCATCTCCCATCTACCCCTCCCACTCTCCGCTAGAGCTCCCCCTCTCCCCTACTCGCTCCCCTCCTCACTTACCTGTATGAACCGCGTCAAAGAACCCGATGTCCTGCTTCAGGACGGAGCGGAAAACATCGCTCTGGATCCGAGTGTGAATCCGACTCATAGTGACATTGTAAATACCATCACATAGAAACTCCATCACTGCACTGAGAGACAGACAGAGACAGACAGTCAACATGTGAGTGAGAGAGTCACTGTATGTCAGAGAAAGTCACTGTGAGAGTCACTGTGTGTGAGAGCGAGTCACTGTGTGAGAGAGTCACTGTGTGTGAGAGTCACTGTGTGAGTGAGAGAGAGAGAGAGTCACTGTGTGAGAGAGTCACTGTGTGAGAGAGTCACTGTGTGTGAGAGTCACTGTGTGAGAGAGTCACTGTGTGAGAGAGTCACTGTGTGTGAGAGTCACTGGTCTGTGTGAGTGAGAGAGAGAGAGAGTCACTGTGTGAGTGAGAGAGAGAGAGAGTCACTGTGTGAGAGAGTCACTGTGTGAGAGAGAGAGTCACTGTGTGAGAGTGAGAGTCACTGTGTGAGATGAGAGTCACTGTGTGAGAGAGAGTCACTGTGTGAGAGAGTCACTGTGTGAGAGAGAGTCACTGTGTGAGAGTGAGTCACTGTGTGAGAGAGAGTCACTGTGTGAGAGTGAGAGTCACTGTGTGAGAGAGAGAGAGTCACTGTGTGAGAGAGAGAGAGTCACTGTGTGAGAGAGAGTCACTGTGTGAGAGAGTCACTGTGTGAGAGAGAGTCACTGTGTGAGAGCAAGAGTCACTGTGTGAGAGAGTTGCTGTGCGAGAGAGTGAGAGTCACTGTGTGAGAGAGTCACTGTGTGAGAGAGAGTCACTGTGTGAGAGTGAGAGTCACTGTGTGTGAGAGTCACTGTGAGAGAGAGAGAGTCACTGTGTGAGAGAGAGTCACTGTGTGAGAGAGTCACTGTGTGAGAGAGAGAGTCACTGTGTGAGAGAGAGTCACTGTGTGAGAGTGAGAGTCACTGTGTGAGAGTGAGAGTCACTGTGTGAGAGTGAGAGTCACTGTGTGAGAGTGAGTCACTGTGTGAGTGAAAGTCACTGTGTGAGAGAGAGTCACTGTGTGAGAGTGAGTCACTGTGTGAGTGAGAGTCACTGTGTGAGAGAAAGTCACTGTGTGAGAGAGAGTCACTGTGTGAGAGAGAGTCACTGTGTGAGAGTGGGAGTCACTGTGTGAGAGAGAGAGTCACTGTGTGAGAGTGAGTCACTGTGTGAGAGTGAGTCACTGTGTGAGAGTGAGAGTCACTGTGTGAGAGTGAGTCACTGTGTGAGTGAAAGTCACTGTGTGAGAGAGTCACTGTGTGAGAGTGAGTCACTGTGTGAGTGAGAGTCACTGTGTGAGAGAGAGTCACTGTGTGAGAGAGAGTCACTGTGTGAGAGAGAGTCACTGTGTGAGAGAGAGTCACTGTGTGAGAGAGAGAGTCACTGTGTGAGAGAGAGAGTCACTGTGTGAGAGAGAGAGTCACTGTGTGAGAGAGAGTCACTGTGTGAGAGAGTCACTGTGTGAGAGAGAGTCACTGTGTGAGAGTGAGTCACTGTGTCATAGAGAGAGTCACTGTGTGAGAGAGAGAGTCACTGTGTGAGAGAGAGTCACTGTGTGAGAGAGAGAGTCACTGTGTGAGAGAGAGTCACTGTGTGAGAGAGAGAGTCACTGTGTGAGAGAGAGAGTCACTGTGTGAGAGAGAGTCACTGTGTGAGAGAGAGAGTCACTGTGTGAGAGAGTCACTGTGTGAGAGAGAGAGTCACTGTGTGAGAGAGAGTCACTGTGTGAGAGAGTCACTGTGTGAGAGAGAGTCACTGTGTGAGAGAGAGAGTCACTGTGTGAGAGAGAGAGTCACTGTGTGAGAGAGAGAGTCACTGTGTGAGAGAGAGAGTCACTGTGTGAGAGAGAGAGTCACTGTGTGAGAGAGAGAGTCACTGTGTGAGAGAGAGTCACTGTGTGAGAGAGTCACTGTGTGAGAGAGAGTCACTGTGTGAGAGTGAGTCACTGTGTCATAGAGAGAGTCACTGTGTGAGAGAGAGAGTCACTGTGTGAGAGAGAGTCACTGTGTGAGAGAGAGAGTCACTGTGTGAGAGAGAGTCACTGTGTGAGAGAGAGTCACTGTGTGAGAGAGAGTCACTGTGTGAGAGAGAGAGTCACTGTGTGAGAGTGAGTCACTGTGTGAGAGAGAGAGTCACTGTGTGAGAGAGTCACTGTGTGAGAGAGAGAGTCACTGTGTGAGAGAGAGTCACTGTGTGAGAGAGAGAGTCACTGTGTGAGAGAGAGAGTCACTGTGTGAGAGAGAGAGTCACTGTGTGAGAGAGAGAGTCACTGTGTGAGAGTGAGAGTCACTGTGTGAGAGAGAGAGTCACTGTGTGAGAGAGAGAGTCACTGTGTGAGAGAGAGTCACTGTGTGAGAGAGTCACTGTGTGAGAGAGAGTCACTGTGTGAGAGTGAGTCACTGTGTCATAGAGAGAGTCACTGTGTGAGAGAGAGAGTCACTGTGTGAGAGAGAGTCACTGTGTGAGAGAGAGAGTCACTGTGTGAGAGAGAGTCACTGTGTGAGAGAGAGTCACTGTGTGAGAGAGAGTCACTGTGTGAGAGAGAGAGTCACTGTGTGAGAGTGAGTCACTGTGTGAGAGAGAGAGTCACTGTGTGAGAGAGTCACTGTGTGAGAGAGAGAGTCACTGTGTGAGAGAGAGTCACTGTGTGAGAGAGAGAGTCACTGTGTGAGAGAGAGAGTCACTGTGTGAGAGAGAGAGTCACTGTGTGAGAGAGAGAGTCACTGTGTGAGAGTGAGAGTCACTGTGTCATAGAGAGAGTCACTGTGTGAGAGAGAGAGTCACTGTGTGAGAGTCACTATAAGCCAGCCAGCCAGCCACATGCACAGGCAGGGCAGGGAGGCAGAGCTCAGTACCTGACGATGGAGAGGAAGGCCATGGTGATGATGGCGGTTGTGAAGTTGGAGTGACTGTCTTTGTTGTTCAGCCAATCAGTCAAACGGCCGGTATAATAGGGGATAGCCATCTCTCCTGTCAGGGTCAGCGTCAGAGTCAGGGACAGCCTTCAACAGCATCTCACACTCACACACATACAGCCCTCCACACTCACACTGACTGCCTCCCACAACAACTCACACACACACACCCCTCATTCTCCTTTCCCCCCTGATTCTCACCCAGTGATGAGATGACGAGGAAAACGGTCATGATGGCGAAGCGGCCGAGGTCGGGTCTGAAGCAGGACAGTAACCTGGCCAGTCCAGCTGTGGCTGTGGCTTGGGGGCTGCCCGCACTCCCTCCGTTTACCACCTTTCCCTCCTCCTCCTCTTCCTCCTCCTCCTCCTCCTCTGGGACGAAGCGACGCCACACGAGAGCGGCCAGAGCGGTGACCAGATGGACGGGGATGATGAGCTGCCACCTCGCGCTCCCCCACAGCAGCTCAGGAGCCAACGGCCCGAGGCTCAGATACACAGGCACCACCAGACTCACCACCACTGTGAACCAATGCAGGTCTCTGGGCCTCAGGGAGCCCGGGCTCCCGGGCAGCTGAGCCAGTGCCCCCCGTCACCGTCAGGACAGACAAGCGCAGCAGGGAGACCACCCACAGCCCAGCCAGCGACACTCGCCAGCCTGACTGTCTGAGTCCCCAGTCCAGCAACAAACTGCATCCCACATCCAACACCGGCAGCCACAACACAGGATGAGCCAGAGACACCTTCATCCCCAGCCTGGAACACACAGAAATTATTATTATTACAACAGCAACAACAAAATCACATTTGTGGAGCGCGCTTCACGTCGGGAGGACGTCCAAAGGCGCTGGACAGTCAGGTCGAGACCCGAGGAGGTGGGGAAGGGTCGGGGTAGGGGCAGGGGGACAGAGAGTAGGAGAGTTAGGATGGGAGCAGGAGGCATGGTCGAAGAGGACGGTCCTGAGACCGGCCTTGAAGGAGGAAAGGGAGGAAGCAAGGCACTGAACCCGAGCAATGGGGAGGGGTAAGGTTGGAGAGGGAGAGAGTTGGGAGGGCAGCAGATGTCACCAAGTGGAGGGTCTTGAAACCGGTCGAGGAGAAGGTGCAGGAGGGAACGAGGCGAAGGGACTGTGGGATGGAGTTCCAGATGGTCGGGCGGGAGGGCCTTGCGGGGGATATGGAGCAGACCAGAGCCCGCTTAATGGAGGGCAGGGTTAGAGGGAGACAGCAGGTCAGAGAGACAGGAGGGGGCAATGGCCTTGAAAGTGAGTATACACACAGCTCATTCACACATACATGCCAGGCCCCCACACTCTGCGCACACACACACACACATATATATGGACACAAATATATAGACGCATATACACACACAACTATCCACCCATCTACCCACCCACCTACCTACCCCCCTCTCTCTCTGTGTTGGTGGATAAATATGGCTGCCCTAATAGAGCAGGACTGTCAGGGTTGGAGTATATTACTGGGGGATGGAGCGGGGGACTGGGGGGGGACTGGTTTCCTGGAGCTGCCAGGGGGGGTGAGAGCGGGGGTAGAGCTTGTGGGTGGAGAGTGGGGGGAGAGTGTGGTGGGGAGTGGGGGAGAGAATCGGCTGGAGGGGGGGTTGGGGAGTCTGGGCTGTGAGTTGACCATGTCCTGACTCACTCACAGATCAGGTAACTTAAAGTCAGCTCTTCACCTGAGAGAATTATAGTCAAACTTTTAACGGAGGATTCCAGGCTGGAGGTGAATTAGCAGGAGAGACAATATCTGAAATATACATTTATTAAACATAATATTTATTATAATTGATATAATGCATTTCACATTGTCTAGACATCTCAAAGTGCTTCACAGAATATAGTCAACACAATTCACTCTACAGCATATTCTGTGATTCGCTTTGAAACATCTAGATGATGTGAAAAGCACTAGATCAAATGCAAAGATTATGATAATTATTATTATTATTTAGCTCTGGCTCTGAATCGAAGCCAGTTCCAGCGATGGCTGTAACCACTGAGCTTCATACAGACACACACTGAGCACACAGACACACACATAAACACTGACACACACACAAACACTGACAAACACACACACACAAACACTGACAAACACACACACACAAACACTGACAAACACACACAGGCACACACACAAACACTGACACAGGCACTCACATAAACACAGACACTCACATAAACACAGACACAGACACTCACATAAACACAGACACACACAGGCACACACACACAAACTACCAGAGCGACTAATTACCTGTATCTGGGAGCTGTGCACACACTGTGACCACTGTCTGGGATTGTACTCAGCAGGCAGTCACTCTGTAGTGAATAGGACTGTGTACTCACACCGGGGGTCTGTGTAGACGGTGAGGGGGCTGTGTACAGGGTGTGGGGGCTGTGTACTCACTCCTGGAGGCTGTGTACAGGGTGGGGGAGGCTGTGTACAGGGTGTGGGGGCTGTGTACTCACTCCTGGAGGCTGTGTACAGAATGGGGGGGCTGTGTGCAGGGTGAGGGGGCTGTGTGCAGGGTGAGGGGGCTGTGTACTCACTCCTGGAGGCTGTGTACAGGATGGGGGGGCTGTGTACAAGGTGTGGGGGCTGTGTACAGGGTGAGGGGGCTGTGTACTCACTCCTGGAGGCTGTGCACTCGGTTGTGAAGCTGTTGCGGGTTGTTTTCTGCAGACGCCTCTGGAAATCCCCTCCAGCTCAACACGAAACCGAAACGAAACTGAGACAGAGACAGAACCACAGCGCCGTTTACTGGGGGGAGAGAGAGAGAGACTGAGACAAAGAGACACAGAGAGAGACAGAGAGGGGACTGGGGCAGCCGGAAACAGAAAGAGAAACTCACATCCAGACACGAACAGAGACTAGAGACAGAGTCAGAGAGAAACACAGCAATAGAGACAGAGACACACAGAGAGACAGACTTGAGAGACTGAGGGAGAGACTGAGGGAGAGACAGAGAGAGACACACAGCATTAGAGACAGAGACACACAGAGACTGGGAGAGAGGCAGTGAGAGCCTTTGTGGGTTGAGATTCGCGCCGGCTTTTATCGGTAAGTACAAGGGTGGGGGAGGGGGTGTGAGCATGGGTGTGTGTAACTGTGTGTATGTGTGTGTGTCTGTCACTGTGTGTGTGTCTGTGTGCATGTCTCTGTGTGTGTGCCTGTGTGTGCATGTCACTGTGTGTATATGTGTGTGTGCATGTCTCTGTGTGTGTGTCACTGTGTGTATATGTCTGTATGTGTTGTGTTTATGTCTGGGTGTCAGTCTAGGTGTATATATCTATGTGTTTGTCAGTGTGTCAGTGTGTGTGTGTCTGGGCATATGTGTGTGTATATATGTCTCAGTTACTGTGTTTGTGTGTGTGAGTGAGACTGTATCAGCAACTGCTGGTGTCTTAGGAACATTGAATTCCTGGAGATGTATTTAGGGAAATTCTGATGTGACTATTTCAGCCAAAGGGAAACTCCCACAGAGACCGACGACAGTCTGACCCATACCGACACCCCCCCCCCCCCCCCCACCCCCCCACTATTACACACACACAACCCTATACACAGGCACACAAAAATAGCCATTTATATTTCTGATTTTCTGCCAACTGCAAAGGCAGATTATCTCTGAAACCATCTCTACCTTTCTCATCTTCCATAACCTCTGTTTATTTTGAAATGGTGATGAGAATTAAATAATGAATAACAGCAACAAAATTATACTTGTTCTGTACAGCCCCTTTCAGGTCGGGAGGACGTCCTGAGGCCCGGGACAGTCACTGTTACAGACCCGAGCTGGGGTCGGGGAGGGTGGAGGGAAAGGGGGGGATTTGGGGTGACCGATGGGACCATCGAAGAGGAGGGTCATGAGGCGGGACTCGAAGGAGGCCAGGGAGGGGGCGGAATGGCGTTCCAGAGAACATAACACCATAAGAACATAAGAATTAGGAGCAGGAGTAGGCCATTCGGCCCCTCGAGCCTGCTCCGCCATTCAATAAGATCATGGCTGATCTTCTGACCTAACTCTGATTACCTGCCCTATCCCCATATCCCCTAATCCCTCTATTTTTCAAAAATCTATCAGTCTCAGCCTTGAAAATGTTCAAGGGCTGAGCATCTACAGCCTTCTGGGGGAGTGAATTCCATACAGTCACTACCCTCTGAGTGAAGAAATGTTTCCTCAACTCTGTTCTAAAAGGCTTAATTTTAAGACTGTGACCCCTGGTTATAGATTCTCCTACCAGGGGAAACAGTCCCTCAGTGTCTACTTTATCCAGCCCTTTAAGAATCTTATATGTTTCAGTAAGATCCCCCCCTAATTCTTCTGTACTGTAGAGGTTGGGGGTAGTGGCCGAAGGCTCGCCCATGGACAGTGGGTGAGTCAGGGTATCTGGAGCAGGCCGGAGCTTGCTGCGCAGAGTGGTCAGACAGGTTGTTTGGAGGTTAAGAGGTTGCAAAGGTAGGGTGGGGTGAGGCCGTGGAGGGCTTTAAAGGTGAGGACCAGGATCTTGAATTGAATCCTCTAAATGATGGGGAGCCAATGGAGTCAGGTGAGAATGGGGGAGATGGGGTCACGGAGCTTGGAGCGGTGGAGGACACGGGCTCCAGTGTTCTGGATGACCTGCAGCTTGTAGAGGGAGGAAATGGGAAGGCCGACAAGCAGGCCATTGGTGTAGTCGAGCTCGGAGGTGATGAAGGCGTGAATGAGATTTTCAGCGGCCTGGGGCTGAGCTAGCGGTGGAAGGTGAGGGATTGCTGTGGAGGTGAGGGAAGGCAGAGTGGGTCATGGTGTGGATGTGGGGAAGGAAATACTTTTGAAGATCCGACACAACATACACATCTCTGCACACAAACTCACCCCCCCGCCCCCCACCTTTACATATCACACACAACAGCCCCCACAGACACACACAACTCCCCCCCCCCACCCCCACACACAACTCCCCCCCCCCACCCCCACACACACTCTTCCCTCCCTCTCCACACACATATACACGCCCTCCCCCCATTCTCCCCTGACCACCCACCATTCTCACCACCCTGCCCTCCCCCCCCCCCCCCCCCCCACACACACACAACCTTCCCACCCACTGGGATAATCACGAGGACAAGGTGAAGGTGAGGGGTGAACAGACTTTTGTTTATTGATTGTTTTCCCCTTTTTTTTTCAGATGACATTTTTTCACCTGACTCCAGAAGAACGGATGCCAGCCTGAGCTTCCAATATTCATTGCAACCCAGCATCTGTGTGGCTCTGTGGGTGTCTCTGTGGGGCTCTGTGTGTGTGTGTCTGTTTGTGTATCTTTGTGTGTGTATCTCTGTGTGTGTGTGTGAGGGAGCTGTGGCAGGATGGCTGTGAGCTGGTGGGGGTGTTTGCTGCCTGTGTCAGCCTGTGACCTGGTGTTGAGTGTTTTGCTGCAGTGGTGGCCGTGGATTGTGAGTGTGGGCTGGGCCAGTTTGCTGGGCTGTTGGCTGGTCTCTCTCCTCAGACTAGCCTTACTGGGCAGCCTGGTCCTGTCTGTGTATGTGGTGTCTGGCTGGGGAGGGAGAGGCCAGGGTTTGCAGTGGCTGCTGTTTGCTGTGTGCGTGTCTCTCCTGGTCCCTCTCTATGCCAGTGTCCGGGTGTTACTGTCAGTCACGCAGCCCCTGCTCTCTCTCCCTGGCTCCTGGGCTCTGCCTCATGCTCTCTCAGCCTTCGCTGTTATCGCTGGAGAGACTCTGCTCCCCGTTGCCTCTGAGCGGCTCCCTGAAGCATCCTCGGCTCTCAGACAGACCAGCGACAAGGGCCCGGCCAAAGCCACTCTCAGCCGCGTCCTCTCCTACTCCCGGCCGGACGCCATCCCACTCAGCGGAGCGTTCATCTTCCTCACACTGGCAGTTATTGGTCAGTAGTTTAGTGGTCTCGCTATTACACACTCTGTCTCTCTCACAGTTCTCTCTGTCTGTCTCTCTCTGTCTCACCCTTTCTTACACACACACACACTCTTTCAATCTCGCTCTCTCTGTCACACACCTCTCTGTCTCATCCTCTCTGTGACACACTCTCGCTGTCTCACTCTCTGTCTCTCACACACACTCTCTGTTTCTCTCTCTCCCACCCTCTTTCTCTCTCACACACCCACTCTTTCTCTTGCACTCTCTTACACTCTCTCTGTGTCTCTCTCTCACACGCTCTTTGTCTCTCTCTTACACATTCTCTCTCCCTTTCCCTCACACTTTGTCTCATCCTCTCCCTGGCTGTGTTTCTCTCTGTCACTGTAAAGTGACTTCCGCCAATTGCCCAACACCGACCTACCTTACCCCAAATGCGGATTAAACCCTGGATCAAACTCTGTACCCACATCTCACCAGTTCTGGCTCCACTGGCTCCCCATCACCTCCATCACCTCCCTCCGTCCCTTCCACCGACCTCCTCAATCCAGCAGCCTGATACTGCTCGTCCCTTACGCCCTCCACACCATCGCAGGTCAAGCTTTCAGCCACTAGTCCCCAAAACTCTGGAAGGCTCTCCCTCAATCCCTCCACCGGGCCTCCCCTCTCTCTCCCTCAATCCCTCCACCTTGCCACCTCACTCTCTCGCAATCCCTCCATCTTGCCCCCTCTCTCTCTCTCTCTCTCTCCCCTTTTTCAAGTCCGGCCTAAAACCTTCCTTCTCAATCATGATTATGGCCCCTTCCCCCGCCCCCCCACCCCCCCCCGCCGCTCACTCCCAGCCCCGAACCCCAGGACTCTTTGTATTTCCCCCACCCCTGGTGACGGTCTCTCTCTCTCTCTCCGTGTATTTACAGGTGAGATGTTTGGTCCCTATTACACTGGGTGCGTCATCGATATCCTCTCCTCCACTCAATACAATCAGCAGAACTTCATGACGGCCATTTCCAACATGTTCCTGACATCCATGGGAAGGTGATGCCCCCCTCACACACACTGCCCCACTCACACACACACACTCCTCCACTCACACACACACTGCCCCCCTCACACACACAGCCCCCCTCTCACACACACTTCCCCCCCTTCACACACACACTCTGCCCCCCTCACACACACACACTGCCCCACTCACACACACACACTCCTCCACTCACACACACACTGCCCCCCTCACACACACTGCCCCCCTCTCACACACACTTCCCCTCCCTCACACACACACACACTGCCCCCCTCACACACACACACACTGCCCCACTCACACACACACACTCCTCCACTCACACACACACTGCCCCCCTCACACACACTGCCCCCCTCTCACACACACTTCCCCTCCCTCACACACACACACACTGCCCCCCTCACACACACACACACTGCCCCACTCACACACACACACTCCTCCACTCACACACACTGCCCCCCTCACTCACACACACACTGCCCCCCTCACACACACACACACTGCCCCCCTCACACACACACACACTCCCCTCCCCCACACACACTGCCCCCCTCACATACACACAGACACTCCCCCCTTCACACTCACTGACCCCCTCACACACACTCTCCCCTCACACACACTCTCCCCTCACACACACTCTCCCCTCACACACACTCTCCCCCCCCACCACATACACTGTGCCCCCCTCACAAACACACACACACACACTGCCCCCTCACACACAGTGCACCTCAAATACACACACAGCCCCCCTCACATACACACTCACACTTTGCCCCCTCACACACACTGCCCCACCTCACATACACAGTGCCCACTTCACATACTCTAACACACTGTGCCACTCTCACACTGCCCCCCCTCACACACACACACTTCCCCCCTACACACACACTCACCCCCTCACACACACACTGCCCCCTTAAATACACACTCATAAACTGCCCCCGTCCCACACACACACTGCCCGTCCTCACATACACTGCCCCCCTCATACACTATCCTCCCTCACAAACACAGGCCCCCCTTCACATACACTGCCCCCCCCTCACACACCGCCCTCCCTCACACACACTGCCCCCCTCACACACACTGCCCCCCCTCACACACCGCCCTCCCTCACACACACTGCGCCCCCCTCACACACTGCCCCCCCTCACACACACTGTCCCCCCTCACACACACTGGCCCCCCCTCACACACCGCCCTCCCTCACACACACTGCCCCCCCTCACACACACTGCCCACCCTCACACACCGCCCTCCCTCACACACACTGCCCCCCCTCACACACCGCCCTCCCTCACACACACTGCCCCCCACTTCACACACTGCCCCCCCCTCACACACTACCCCCCCACACACACTGCCCCCCCTCACACACTGCAACCCCGCCCCCTCATATACACTGTCCCCCACCACACACACTGCCCCCCCTCACACACACTGCCCCCTTCACACACACTGCACCCCACCTCACACACACTGCCCCCTCACACACACTGCCCCCCCTCACACACACTGCCCCCCACCTCACACACACTGCCCACTCACACACACTGCCCCCCACCTCACACACACTGCCCCCCTCACACACCACCCCCCCTCACACACACTGTCCCCCTCACACACACTGCCCCCCTCACACACACTGCCCCCCTCACACACACTGCCCCCCTCACACACACTGCCCCCCTCACACACACTGCCGCCCTCGCACACACTGCCCCCCTCGCACACACTGTCCCCCTCACACACACTGCCCCCCTCACACACACTGCCCCCTTCACACACACTGCTCCTTCACACACACTGCTCCCTCACACACACTGCCCCTCTCACACACACTGCCCCCCTCACACACACTGCCTCCCTCACACACACTGTCCCCCTCACACACACTGTTCCCCTCACACACTGCCCCCTTCACACACACTGCCCCCTCACACACACTGCCCCCCTCACACACACTGCCCCCCTCACACACACTGCCCCCCTCACACACACTGCCCCCCTCACACACACTGCCCCCCTCACACACACTGCCCCCTTCACACACACTGCCCCCTCACACACACTGCCCCCCACCTCACACACACTGTCCCCCTGCCCCTCACACACACTGCCCCCCCCTCACACACACTGCCCACCCCCCCCACCCCCACACACACTGCTCCCCCCTCACACACATTGCCTCGCCCTCACACACACTGCCCACAAAGCATAGAGACAGCCCTGGTGAAAGTCTCTAACAACATTCTTAACATCTGCTATCAGGACTCTCTTTGCCTCCTTGTCGTCCTTGACCTCTGTGCCGCCTTTGACACTGTCGACCATTCCATCCTCCTACACTGCCTCTCCTCTCTCCTCAATCTCTGTGGACCTGCCCTGGCCTGGTTCGACTCCTACCTCTCCCATTGTCTACACTTTATCACCACCAATGGCTTCTCTTCCGGCCCCCGCACTGTCACCTGTGATGACCCCCAGGGCTCTGTCCTTGGCCCCTTACTTTTCAACATCCACATGTTCCCACTTGGTGACATCATCCGCAGACTTGGGGTCAACTTCCACATGTATGCGGATGACATCCAACTCTATCTCTGCATCTACCCTCGACTCCAGGACTACCACTGTCCTGACAGATTGTATCAGACATCAAGCTAGATGAGAGCTAACTTTCTATAGTTCAATGTCAACAGGATCGAGGCCCTACTGATTAGCTCACACCAACGCCTTCTTGCATCAGGTGCTGGTATTGTCAACCTCCAGGGTTGAATACTAAGTCTCACCAAGCCAGTCAGGAACCTAGGTGTCTTGTTCGACCCTCAACTGTCTTTCCTGCCTCACATCCAAGCAATGACTCGCTCTGCCTTTCCTCATCTCCATAATATTACCCAACGCAGTCCCTGCACCTCACTCCCTCCCTCATGTCCGGCCTCAAGACTCTCCTCTTCAATGATCCCATCGGCAACTCTTAATCCCCCACTTCCCTCACCACCCTGTCCTCAGCTCGGGTCTGACACAGCGCCTCGGGATGTCCTCCTGACAGAAGTGTAATTTTGTTGTTGTTACTGTTGTTGTTGCCCCACTCACACACACACTGCCCCCCTACACACACAAACTTTTGCCTCGCCCCTATCCTGTCCCATCTTCAGGTTGCAGCTGAAGAACATTCTCCTCAACCGACTGTGCTTGTAGGCACCTTCCCTTCCCACTCGCTTGACCTCGGGCTTCGCTATTGTGAAGCGCTGTCTCGAGATGCCACCCAGTGAGTTTTCATCGCCCACCTGTCTCTGTGTTGCAGTTCCCTGGCTGCCGGCCTGAGGGGAGGACTCTTCATGTTCACATTGGCCAGATTTGTCAAGCGGCTCCGAGGGCAACTCTTTGGCTCCATCGTTCACCAGGAAATCGCCTTCTTCGAATCGACCAAAGCAGGTGAGGCATCTTCCTGCCCGGAGTCACTCCGTCAGTTACTCCCACCCAGGCCCTGTGAGGAGAAGAGGCACGAACAACAACTTGCAATGATATAGCCATTGCAAGGGTAGGGAGAGGGTAAGGGAGGTGAAGTGATGTGGAACCAGTGGAGCCAGAACTAGTGAGATGTGGACAGACGCCATGGGAGTCCTCCTGACGTGAAAAGCACTATACAAGTGTAATTTTGTTGTTGTTGTTGCGGATACACAGTTTGTTCCAAATCAGTTTGTGGGTGGCGGAATCTGAATGAACTGATCGTTTGAATAGTAGACCTGGGGAGACCAACGAGGAGTATGTTGAAGTGATAAACATATGCACGAGTGTTTAGTCTGTCTTTGGGGATTGGTGGTGGGAAATGTGGTTGAGGTGGGAGAAGATGATCCTGGTCAGGGACTGGATATGGGGGAGGAAGGACAGCTGGTGGTCGAACCGGACCCTAGATTGTGCACTGGTTTAGTGAATCTGAGGGGGAGCCCAGGGAGGTTGAGGGGTTTAGATAAATAATCCCGAAAAAAATAAACTATAATAATTTGATCATTTCAATCCATGATTGTTTGTGGGACACTGCTATGCATAATTGGCTGTGCGTTTCACCCACACATATACCGTCAATTCACTTTACAGTATATTCTGTTAAGCGCCATGAGACGTCTTGAAGACATGACAAGTCACTATATCAAATGCAACGATTATTATCCTTATTGTAAGAATATCAAGTGAAACAGAAAGCAAGGGAGACAGAAAGCAGAGAGTCACAGAAACTTTTGCATCTGCACCTGATCTTATGAACTTGTGACTGTGACCTAACCTACTGCTTGTTTATCAGGTGACATAATATCTCGTCTCTCCACGGACACCACCCTCATGAGCCGCTCCGTCGCCTTAAACATCAATGTCCTCCTGAGGAGCCTGGTCAAGACGATTGGAATTCTTTCTTTCATGGTCTCGCTCTCCTGGAAACTCACTCTCCTCACCCTGATCGAGACACCGCTGACAGCCATCATCCAGACACTGTACAACCAATACCACCAGGTAATTCCCAAATCAGTAGCTACTGCCTGGTAACCAGCAGGTCACTAGTTACTGCCCAGTAACCAGCTGGTCATCAGTATTTGGGATGGGAATTGAGGGATGATGGTGTTTTGGATGAGACAGAAGAACTAGTAAAGTTTGGGATGTGTCTTCAGGACTGGGAATGATTGGGATGAGATCTAGCACCTGACATGTTAGGAATGTTTCTGGGATGGGCTTCAGGGTTGGGATATCTCAGGAATGCCCATTGAAGTGAATGTCTCCATACTAGAAACTGCTGAGAGAGGTGCAGGATTCCATTGCCTTTTCCGGCGAGCTCGCAGCCGAGACCGTGGCTGGGATCAGGACGGTGCGGAGTTTTGCGATGGAGGAGGAGGAGTTTGGTCTGTATCACACTCGGCTCATGGTCACAGAGAAGCTGAAAAACAAGAGAGATCTGGTTCGGGCCGTTTATCTACTGTGTCTAAAGGTAAGTTCCTGGGTAGGATATCAACAATAACAACTTGTATCACAAAGGAGCAGGAGTAGGTCATTCAGGCCTTCAAGCCTGTTCCACCATTTAATTAGATCATGGCTGATCTGTACCTCAGCAAATCCTTTCAATTCCAATTTTCCTCTTTCTCCCCATATCCCTTCATTCCCTGACCTACAAAACATCTATCAACCTCCCTCAATTGGTAACCAGTGGAGCCTGGCGAGGGCTGGGGTTATAGGAGTGCGGAGTTCAGTGTGTGTGATAGGGAGCCAGTGGAGCCTGGCAAGGACTGGGGTGATGGAGTACATAGTTTAGTGTGTAATAGGGAGCTAGTGGAGCCTGGCGAGAGCTGGGGTGATGGGGTACAGCATTTAATATATGTGATGGGGAGCAAGTGAAGCCTGGCGCGGGTTGGTGTGATGGAGTACAGAGTTTAGTGTGTGTGACAGGGAGCCAGTGGAGTATGATGAGGGCTGGTGAGATGGGGGTATGGAGTTTAGTGTGTGTGATGGGAAGCCAGTGGAGCCTCGTGAGGGCTGCGGTGATAGGAGTACAGAGTTTGGTTTGTGTGATAGGCAGCTTGCTTCTGTGACTGTCCAATTCCTGAGCCAGGCAGATCCGCAGTATTCCAGGGCTCTTACTGCTGATGTCAACGCAGCCCAGCCTGGCTCTTCGGCAGGATCTGTAAGGACAGATTCCTCAGCTCCTGTTAACCCTGCAAGTCAAAGCCCTACCTACCTGACAGTCCTAACTACAACAACAAAATACAACAAAATTACATTTATAGAGCGTCTTTCATGTTGGGAAGACATCCCAAGGTGTGTACCTACCTAAACGGCGACCCACCTACTCACCCACCCACCCCACCAATACGTAGGTTGGTCCTAGCTGGGAATACTTGGCCAGACAGCATTCTTTCTCTCTCTCTCTGTGGACAAGCTATGTATGGGTTCATCTGATTAGACTCCAGCAGTTACTCTAACAACAACAACAAAATTACATTTATGGAGCGTCGTTCACGTCGGGAGAATGTCACAAGGCACTGAACAGTTATGGCAATGTGGAGCTCCTGTAGCTCAGTGGTTAGAGCGCTCGCCTTGCAAGTGTGAGACATGTGTTCGAATCCAGGCAGGTCAGGGACCTGGCAAGTTTCCTTATTCCACATTCATAATAATAATCCCTCAAATAAAAACACAATAACAAAATTGGTAATTTCAATCCACGACTGTTTGTGGGGACACTGCTGTGCGCAATTGGCTGCCGCATTTCGCCCACAAATATACAGTCACTTTACAATTTATATTCTGTGAAGCGCTTTGAGATGTTAAGATGGGAAAATATGCTATATCAAATGCAAGGATTCTTATTATTATGATATTGTAACACATAATCTTGGCCAAATTGGTATTGTGTCAAATACTCTCCGGCATTAGGATAGCAGGATGTGTCCCTTCATTGGGACAGAATTCCACCTCAATAAATATCTCTGGGATTTCCTTGTGTAGCTGTGATGCCTGTCATTCTGGAACCTTTTTTGTTGCTGTAAAAAAATGGTCATTATTTCCTGACTGTTTGAAGCTCATTGTAAATTGTGAGCCAGGATCTTCTCTGACTCAGTGTTGTGTACACAGCACGTCCAGCTGTTCACACAGTTCCTGATGCTGTACTATGGACTACACCTCATCCAGGCCCGTTCCATGACAAGCGGACGCCTTCTCGCCTTCATCCTGTACCAAATGGACCTTGGCCAATATGTGCGGGTCAGTGACTGAATGGAGGAGCAGCGAGTGTGTGAGGGACAGACAGGAGGCTTCACTGTGAGCAGTGTGTGAGAGTAGATGGTATATGTGCATATGGTGTATTGGTGAACATTGCATGTGTGTGTGTGAGCATTGCACAGCTGCATAAAAAGTTGATCCACAAGTTAAGGGCCCATGGAATTAAAGGGAATTGAAGAATGGCTAACGGGAAGAAAACAGAGAGTAGGGATAAACTGGTTCTTCTCAGATTGTCAGGATGTGACTAGTGGAGTGCCACAAGGATCAGTGCTTGGGCCTCAGCTATTTACAATCATCAAAAATCTAGATGAGGACATCAAACTTAAAATATCCAAATTCGCGGATGACACTAAACTAGGAGGGAGAGTAAACACCGAGGATTACATTTAAAATATGTAACACGATATAGGTGAATGGGCACGTAGATGGCAGATGACGTATAATGTGCGGAAGTGTAAGGTCATCCACCCAGGTGGCAAAAACAGTAGAGCAGATTATTCTTTAGAAGGGGAGAGACTAGATAGTGTTAGCGTTCAGAGGGACTTGGGTGTCCTTGTACACCGGTCACAAAAAGTTAATTTGCAAGTACAGCAAGCAATTTAGCAATTAGGAAGGCTAACAGTATATTGGTTTTCGTTACAAAAGGGTTTGAATATAAGAGTCGGGAAGTCTTGCTGCAAATGTGTAGGGCCCAGGTGAGGCCGCAACTAGAATATTGGTGTGCAGTTTTGGTCTCCTTATTTAAGAAAGGATGTACTCGCCTTGGAGTCAATGTAGATTCACTAGGTTGGTACCTGGGATGAAGGGGATGAGTTATGAGGATAGGTTGAGCAATCTAGGCCTATATTCTCTGGAATATAAAAGAATGAGAGGTGATCTTATAGAAACCTATAAGATTATTAAGGGGTACGACAAAGTAGATAGTGGGAGACTTTTTCCTCTGGTTGGAGAAACTATAACCAGGGGTCATGTCTAAAAATTAGGGGTCAGTCCTTTCGCACTGAGTTGAGAAAAAACTTCTTCACTCAGAGGGTAGTGAATGTATGGAATTCTCTACCCCAAAGGGCTGTGGATGCTCAGTCCTTGATATTCAAGACTGAGATCGATAGATTTCTTGTCGATAAAGGGATTCAGGGATATGGGGATAAATCGGGTAGGTGGAGATAGATACGAAGATCAGCCATGATCTTATTGAATGGCGGTGCAGGCTTGAGGGGCTGAATGGCCTACTCCTAATTCATAGAATCATAGAATCATAGAATTTTAAGGGACAAAAGGCCCACCGTGTCTGTGCCGGCTCTTTGAAAAGAGTAACTCAATCGCATTGCCCCGCTCTCTCCCCATAACCTAACAGACCTGTTCTCCCTGAATAAAGATCTAATTCTCTTGAAAAAGCTGTTATCAAATTGGCCTCCACCACCTTTTCAGGCAATGCATTACAAATTCGAACAACCCGCTGAGTGAAAAAAATTCTCCCCAGCTCTCCTCTGCTTCATTTTGAAACTATTTTAAATCTATGACCACGAGTCACAGATTGGCCCACCAGTGGAAACAGTTTTTCCTTATTCACCGTGTCGAATCCCCTCATGATTTTATATACCTCTATTAGGTCTCCTCTCAACCTTCTCTGTTCCAAAGAGAATAAACCTAGCCTATCTAGCCTTTCCCCATAACTGGAGTTTCTTATGTTCTTATCGGAGAGCCTGGAGTTGTGAATAATGGTGAGTGTGATGTGCAAGGTTTGTGAGTAGTAGTGAGCAGGGTGTGAGTAGTGGTGGCCTGGGATGTGTGATTGCAAGTAGTTGTGAGCAGGGAGTGTGACTGTGAGCAATTGTGAGCAGGGTTGTCAGTGTGAGTAATGGTGGGCAGGGTGTGTGAGTAGTTGTGAGCAGGGTGCCAATTCTGATTATTTGTGAGCAGTGGGTGTGAGTGTGAGCATCTCTCTCTGTGTTGCAGACTCTGGTCCACATTTACTCTGAGATGACGCACTCCGTGGGGGCAGCTGAAAAGGTGTTTGAGTTTCTGGATCGTGTTCCCACCGTGCCCACCCAGGGTACCAGAGCCCCAGACACGCTCAGCGGACACATCCAGTTCATCAACGTCTCCTTCTCCTACCCCAGCCGGCTGGGCATCCCTGTGTTAAAGGTACAACCACAACACTGCATATAACTTATAGTCATTAGACTGTAACATACAGGGCTTCAACCACTGAGCTATAGGACTGTGGCTTACGAAGCTTGGGCTCTAAGCACTGAGCTACAGAACTCCATTATCCTGTAAACACAAGTTGCAGGTCTCTGTGATATGCCCTATAGAAATGACAACCAAGCTATAGATGTTGGGGTGTGAGCTTGCCTGCGGTGTGGAGTCCTGTAGCTCAGTAGTTAGAGTGCTCGCCTCCCAAGCGAGTGACCTGGGTTCGATTCCTGGCCAGGACAAAACCTTTGGTAACTTTCTTTACACTTCACTCGTGTGTTTACCATCAGTCAATAAGAATCCGGTTGTTAGTCGATTCGCAGATCACTTTTCGGTTGCAATAATCCCTCCAACATGCATTAGCATAATAATAGTAATTTGGTCGCCCAATCCACGACTGTTTGTTGGACACTGCTGTGCGCAATTGGCTGCCACGTTTCACCCACAAAATCTGTAGTCGATTCAATATGTCCAGCAGAGAATGTATCGTCTAAATTCCCTGTTTTATTTCAGAATGTCTCGTTCGAGCTGCGACCTGGAGAGATCACGGCTCTGGTCGGAGCCTCAGGCAGCGGGAAGACCACGTGTGTGTGTCTCCTGGAGAGGTTTTACCAGCCGCAGGCCGGACAGATCCTTCTGGACGGGAAGCCCATTGAGGAATATGACCATCACTACTATCACAAGGCGGTAAGAGGAAAGTCTTCAAACCGGCCTTGAAAGAGGAATGGGAGGAAACAAGGCGGAGGGATTGGGGGATGGAATTCCATAGGATGGGAGCGCAGAAACTGAAGGCCCGGCCTCCGATGGTGGGGCGGTTCGGGCGGGGGGCTTGGAGCAAACTAAGTCCTGCTGATTGGAGGGTCCGGGTGGGCTTATAGGCGGAGAGTAGAACGGATAGATAGGGCGGGGCAAGGCCGTGTAAGGCCTTGAAAACGAGGACAAGGATCTTGAACTCTATCCTCTGGAGGATGGGGAGCCAGTGGAGACGGGCGAGGGTGGGGGTTTTGTGGTCACGGAGGTGGGTGCGGGATAGTACACGGGCTGCAGAGTTTTGGATGACCTGCAGCCTGTGAATGGAGGAGCTGGGGAGGCCGACGAGGAGAGAGTTTCCGTAGTCCAGCCGTGAGGTGATGTACACGTGCATGAGTGTTTCGGCAGCATGGGGAATGAGATAGTTGCGGAGCCTGGCAATGTTTCGCAGGTGGAAGTAAGCGGTGCCGGTCAAGGCACGGATGTGGGGGAGGAAGCAGAGTTTATGGTCGAACGTGATGCCGAGGTTCCTGACTGGCTTTGTGAGGTGGAGAGTCCAGCCTTGGCTGTTAAGGCTGGCAGCGCCCGATGTGTGGAGGCGCTGGCTTAAGCCAATCAGGAGGGCCTCGGTCTTGCTCACGTTCAATTGGAGGAAGTTGTCCCTCGTCCAGGACTCAATGTCGGACAGACATGCTGTCAGAACATCGATGGTCTGGGGGTTGAGGGATGAGGTGGAAAGGTACAGTTGGCTGTCGTCCGCATACATGTGGAAATTTACCCAATGTTTGCATATGACATTGCCCAGAGGGAGCGTGTAAATGGTGAAAAGGAGGGGGCAAGGACAGAGCCCTGGAGGACACCATGAGAAACTGTGCAGGGGTTTGAGGAGAAACCGTTAGAAGATACAAAATGTAAGCGGTGGGTCAGGTAGGAATGGAACCAGTTAAGGACTGTGCTTGAAGGTTGAGGTGGGAGGAAAGACGTTGGAGGAGGATGGTGTGATCGACTGTGTCGAACGCAGCAGACAGGTCAAGGAGGACGAGGAGGCAGAATATAATTTAGTAATATACCCTATACAACTTAGTAATGTACTCCCACTTCCCGTGAGGCTGGTGTGTTACTGTCCATGTATGACGTGCTGTGAGCTTGTTACTGGTGTTACAGGTGGGACTGGTGGCCCAGGAGCCCACACTCTTTGCTCGCTCTGTCCATGACAACATTGCGTATGGTCTGGCTGACTGTCCGACTAAGCGAGTGTTTGACGCTGCTAAGAAAGCCAACGCGAAGACCTTCATAGACAAGCTGGACAACGGGTACAACACAGGTAAGAACAGAGACTGACACACAGCCTCACTCACTGACGTCAGGGAACCAGGGACAGGCTCTGTACTGAACACAGGACACAGTGACCAGACATGTTCCATGTTAATGGGAGTCGGTCACTTACAATGATTATATTGAATATGTTAAGATGATCTGAATTAAAAGTTCGCCACCCCCAAGTATATCCCTCCCCACAGCCCTGTCACCCCACCCACAGCCTGCCCCAACCCACAAGCCTGCACCCCTCCCTCACCCCCCACGCTGCCCACCCCAACCAGAGCCCTGAGCCTGGTCTTGTCAGGAGCTGGTGTTTCAGTGGCTTGGGACATCCTCCCGACATGACAGGCACTCTACACATGTCATGTTGTTGTTGTTTGTTGTGTGATTGTTTTCTGTGGCTGCCGGACTGAGAACTGATATCTGAGCAAATATAATAATATTAATAATAAGAAGAATGGTACTAATTGTGATGATAACATTAATAATATTATTTATTATAATAATGATAATAATTAGAAAGCTAGTCAGGGGCTGGGAGTCTGGGGCTGGGAGTCAGGGGCTGGGAGATGATGGACTGTATGGGAATGTTTTGTTGATTTGTTGCTCAGAGGTTGGAGAGACGGGAGGACAGTTGTCTGTGGGACAGAAACAGCGAGTTGCCATTGCCCGAGCTCTTTTCCGCGATCCTCGTGTCCTCATCCTGGACGAGGCCACCAGCTCCCTGGATGTTGACAGTCAGCAAAAGGTAAACAGGCTACAACTGTAACACACACAACCCAAATCACTGTTAGAATGGATCAGTCTCTCTCTCTCTCTCGTCAGCAGCTCATTCAGTTTGGCTGAGTTTTGATGAGAGTGGGTTTATGGCTGAGTTTTGATGAGAGTGGGTTTATGGGTTAATGTATTGGTTCCCAAACTTTTTTTGACACAAATTAACCACCAGCAGGTCCTCACGACCCAAACTTTTTTTGCCACGACCCAAATTAGCTTCCACCTGGTCCTCGCACCACTAGGGGGCGATATTGAGCCTGAAGCTCAGCTCAGCCAAAACGTTATCTCAATCTGTTTTGTGGACTTAACGCAACTCATAAGTACGCTCTTTATACAAATTGGTCGGCTGTGTCGTATTTTTTTTTAGCAATAAAAGCTTTCTTTAGCGTTAAAAAAGCATTATCAACATAAAAAAAGAAAAAACATTCTGATGACCCTTCACCACCCTGTTGTGGACCCCCCCACGACCATGATTTGAGTCGGGAACCGAGGTTGGGAACCATTGGGTTAATGGATTTGAGGTAAAACTACGTTGTATTGTTACAGATACAGGAGGCAGTGTCAAGGCTTCCAGATCAGACAGTATTGGTGATCGCTCATCAGCTAAAGACTGTGGAGAGAGCAGATCAGATTGTGGTTATTGAGAATGGGATGGTGGTGGAGGTGGGTAATCACAGCAAGCTGATGGCAGCCGAGGGCTCCTATTTCCGCTTGGTGCACAGGCTGTTCAACAGCGAAAACAACGGCCAATCAGCCAACAAACCGAGCAGCTCAACACCCAGCGCCCCAGACACAGACAGCAGTCCTGAGTGAGCACTGAGCCATATGCTGCCTCAAAGCCTTAACATATCCATTGTCGCTCTGTCACATCTGGTTCACTTTGCCAGACTTCACCAAAACTTGATTTTATTTAGTCCAGGAATTCCAGGAAAATTAATTGGTCATCATTAAAAAATCTTTGTTCACTCAATTCACGACTGTTTGTGGGATGCTGCTATGTGTGATTGGCTGCTGCATTTCGCCCACAAATATACATTCAATTCACTTCACACAATATTCGGTGAAGTACTTCAAGACATCTAGAAGACATGATAAGGTATTAATTAAATGCAAGGATTATTACCATTATCTCTTCCAAATGAACACAGACCCTATTTCATTAATGTTTAATCCCAATCTCACACCATCATGCCACCAAATCCACCCTATTAAATCCTCATAAATAGATTTATCCAAATTACTCTACAACCGTCTCCCTAGTTTACACCAAGACACCTGTATTCGTCCACAATAAACTATGCACCTATTGCTGAGCTCCGACCACTTCCTATCTCCAAACAAATTGACTCCGATGTCCTTCTCATTGAATAATTTCTTCGTAAACCTAGTACCTCCTTCCCAACACTTCTGCTCACCTCCTCATCCATGCCATGACCAGTACTGCCTTCCACCACCTTCGCATCATTGCCCGACTCCATCACTGCCTCACCCTTCAGGCCACAGGAACCCTTACACAAATGTTTATTACCTCAAGGCTTGATAACAGCAACTCCCTCCTTGTCGCCCTCCCCAACTCTTCCTTCCTCTACCTGCAGATCATCCAATACTCGTGTCCTCTCCTGCACCAGCCTTTGTAATCTCATCATCCTGACCCTCGCCCGCCCATTCCTCAGAGGATCGAATTCAAAACCTTATCCGCACCTTCAAGGCCCTCCATCATGGCCTTGTTCCCTCTTACCTCTCTGACCTGCTGACCCCCTATCAACCTGTCTGCTCCCTGTGTACAGCAGTCTCTTCTGTTCCATGTTGCCCAACTCAAGACCCTCCTTTTCGACCTTCAGCTGACAGTCTACATTTCTGTCCTTCGTGAACCCCGCATTGCACCACCCCCCTCCCCACCTCCACCCCCCCCTCCCCACCCATGCTTGTGTCCTGAAAACTAACTATTCAGCGGCTTAGGACATCCTCCCGACATGAATCGCACTGTAAAATGGTAATGTTGTTGCTGAGCAAACTAACTCACTAACAGTGTGCTTTGTCAATACCTGGTGCTGTCCTCACAACGGCTAATCCTTCAACCATGATGATCTGAACCACTGGAATTCCATCCATGTTGTCCAACCTAATTCGATCAGATCTGAAACCTACCAATCGTCAACTCTCAGCCACCTCCCTCCCTCCCCCTCCCATCGCCCTCATCTCCCCTCCCCCTCGCCTCACCTACCCCTCGCCTCCCCTACGCCTCGCCTCCCCTCCTCCTCTGCTCCTGGCTGAGCATTCCTGTCTTTTGAGATTGTGTGTTCAAGTCCTACATTGGACTGAAAACCCAGATTGTCTAAAATGACACTCACAGTACATTGCTGGGGAAACCGTGTGTTGTCAGAGTTGTGGTCCTTGAGGTTGGTAATCCAAGGACTTATTCGCCTGTTCAGGTGGATATTAATAATTCAACAACAACAACAACAACAACTTTGATTTATATAGCGCTTTCCACACCGGACGGCGTTTCAGAGTGCTTAATTATTCAGCAGCAATATTTGAAAATAGAAGGGAGTTTCTCACCATGTCCTGGCCAACAAAACCCAAATAATTATATATCAATATTTATATATATTTATAATATTTATATATAGTTATTTCAATAAAGGCTGTTTTAGGGACATTACTGTGCAGATGAGATTCCCTATTTTGCCAGATCGCACAATTACTCCACTTACACTTAGCATAGAGTGATGGTGAAGCACTTTGTGACATCCTGCTTACTTGAATGACACAGTACTAAATGCAAGGATTCTTGTTATTACTAGATGTCTTAACCCTTCCTTGTGAGGCACTGAAATGGAAAGGAAACCATCTTGCTTTGTGCCAGGAAGATTATTAAAAAAGTAATAAAATGTTGATATTTGAATCCTTGTCAGATTCTTTTTATACGTGATGTATCCATTATATTTCAACAGTTATGCCTCATATATGATGTATATTACAAATTACGTTTGCACAGCACCTTTCACATCTGGGGTATTCCCCAAGCCACTAGAAGTCAGGGATTTGGACCTCAGTCGGGGTTCAGGAAGGGTGGAGACTAAGAGTGGCCAAAGACATGGTGGAAGAGGAGGGTCCTGAGTCCGGCCTTGAAGAAGGCAAAGGTTGGAGCAAGGAGAAGGGATTGTGTAATGGAGTTCCAAAGCTTGGAAGCAGGAGAGGCTGAAAGGCGCCATGGCCACTGACGGTAGGGCGGGTTGGGTGGGCAACATGGAGAGGCTAAAGCCTACCAGGGCAATAGAAACTGCAGTAAAATGTGTAGACTGTACGGAGAGAAAGAAATACCAAATGTTCCCGTCACCATCTAGTGGGTGCAATGTGATGTTGCTCCATCAAACGGGTTTGTTGAAATGATTTAGCTGTAGCTCACTGGTTAGAGCACTCGCCTTACATGTGTGAGACCTATGTTTGAATACTGGCAGCTCAGGGTGAAACCTTGAGCGAGTTTCCTTACTCCACAAAAAAAATTAAGAAATTGGTTATTTCAATGCACAACAGTTTGTGGGACACTGCTGTGTGCAATTTGCTGCTGCATTTCTCCCACAAAAAAAATGCAGTCAATTCACTTTACAGTATATTCTGTAAAGCGTTTTGAGATGTGGATAAGATGTGGAAAGCGCTATATCAAATGCATGGATATTATTGGGGCGGGGCCAGTGGGAGGGTGAACAAGGCGACCAAAAGCGCGGTCGAAAAGAAAGGTCTTTATGCAGGACTTGAAAATAGGAAAGGAAGCGACGAGGCGAAGGGAGTGAGGGAGGGAGTTCCAGAGCCTCGGGGCATAGTAGCTGAAAATATAGCCACGGATGGTGGAGCGGAGGATTTGGGAGAGAAGGAGGCCAGACCCAGTGGAGCAGAGGCAATGGTTACTATTGTGAGGGGAGAGGTCAGAGAGGTAGGGGTAATGCAGAAAAGTGTAGGGATTTGAATACAGGCATGAGGATCTTGAAATTGTTCCTCTCTGGGACTGGGAGACAGGATTGGGGTAATCGGGGAGGGGTGTTTTGTATGGGTGAGAATGCAGGCAGCGGAATTCTGTATGAACTGGATTTTATGAATGGTAACTAAGGGAATATTCAACTGGATAGAGAGATCACATGACACATCGCTGAACACTCACATAGTTGAGGCACACATGAGAGACAGATCTGATGGAATGAATGCCTTTTATTGTTGTCTTTCTGACCTGGTGAATTCTGATACCAATTAATACATGTTGCGATTGGAGGATGAATATCATATATTTCTGAAGGTTTCATGTTTCTGAATTAGTTTTAATTTGATGTAAACATTTTCTGAAAAATTTAACAATGAAACAAAATGGATATTTCATTACACTTTTTAGCTCCTGTCTGAACTTACTCTGAGTCAATGTATAAATACATGTGTTATTACAACAACTCAATCTTTGAATCATGATTCCAGTTTCTTGGACAATATAGCCAGTGTTGTTCGCAAATGATTCAGTGTAATTATAATTAGTTAATTGCCACTTTAATGAAAATACAACAGAAGTTATCCACAACAGTATAAAACTGCCGGATATGGCAAAGAGCAAAATAATGGATTTTCTTTGGTTTTCCATTTCTAGATCATTTTCCTTCTGATCATTTCTTTGGCTACGGAGTTTCCTGCGGATATTATTGGCCTCTAAAATGTGTCTGATAATCACAGCGTTGAACAAGCAAATGCAGGAGAAAGCAAGCAGGGGAATAAAAACACGAGTAACTTTCTCAAAAACTTTCCAAGTGAGCGACATGTAAACAATTGGTTTCAAGGTGCAATACCACGGTATATTGTTAATTATAATGGAGGGATCAAACACAAAGTAACATGGAATGGCCACTGAGCAGCTAAACATGGTCAAAGACATGATCACCGCACTCGCTGTCCTCCTGGTGCAATATCTCATTTTCAACTCATGGCAGCAAATGGCCACCAAACGATCCAGAGTAAAAGCCACAGTGAACCACAGAGAACATTGGAAAACAGCCACGAGCATCACTGTCCTGACCCTGCACACAGGGGTGTAGAATAGGACATTTAACGGGAAATAAAGGTTACTGATCCGATTCAACACAACATCATTGATGATAACCAGGAGGTCCGCCATTGCCATGGCCACCAGGTAACAAGTCATAAATTTGGAGAGACTGCACTTTCCTCTGGGCAGGACCACAATCGTCACTAAATTAACTACCAGGAGAAAAAAACAATTAAATCTTTGAATCATAATCTCAACAAAACGGACAAATATGACAGCTTTCATTTGCAGAGTCATCACAGAAGCTTTTACGATGAGCAGTGCTTGTTTCACGAGTGATTATCAAGAGCCTTGTCTGGAGAGACCTTGGTTTGATTGCAGTTCAGGGCGAATCCTTGGGCAAGTTTCCGTACTCCACATGGCTGGTAATAATCCCTCAAAATCAAAAATAATAATAATAATGGTCACATTCAATCCAGGGCTGTTTTTGGGACACTGCTGTGCACAATTGGCTGCCACATTTCACCTACACAAATATACAGTCAATTCACTTTACAGTATATTCTGTGAAGCACTTTGAGACGTCTAGAAGTTGTGAAAAGCGCTATATCAAATCAAGGATTATTAGTATTATGTGTTAGATGACATTGAATGGGATGGATTTGGTGGATCTGTCCCTGTTTGAGAGGATTTCAGCTGTTCTGTTGAGAGACTCACCTGATTCCAACATCTTGAACATTGAAACTTCAGTGGAATCATGGTACTGCATAGCTCAAGAGAAGAAAGGGAGGAGATTGAGTGGAAAATAAAGGGGGCAATAGGCATATGGTGTTCCCCAGGGCTCTACTCTCGGTCCCCTCCTCTTCAACCTATACATGATCCCACTTGGTGGCATCATCCTCAGACATGGGGTGAATTTCCACATGTATGTGGAAGACACCCAAATCTACCTCACTCTGAATGCCATCAAAAGAGCCTCACCATCCTCTCTCCTCTGCTCTGTCTCCTCTCCTATTCTCCAAATCCACCCCCACCATTGCTCCCCTGAAATGTCTCCACTCCAACTCCCCACAGCCACCCCAACTCTTCCTCTCCTGCTCTGTCTCCTCTCCCTAAAGCTCCCCATCGCACTCTCCATGCTGTGCACTGACTCCTCTCCCCTCCACAGAGCGCCTCACCCACCCTACCTCCGCTTCTCTGTCTCCTCTGCCTTTCCCCACAGACATCCTACTACACCCACTCCCCTGCTCTGTCTTCTCTCACCCTCCCCAAATCCCTCCCACATCCTCCCTCTCTTGCTCTGTCTCCGATGCCTCACTGATCCTTTCAATTCTCCCCATACCTGGTTTGGCTGCCGATCCTGACTGAGCTAGACCCTCCAAAACTGTTTAAGTTTGTACTTTTCATCCTTCACTCCCATCACTCAGTTATTGTCTCACTTTTTGATTCCTGGACCACTCACAGGCATCCGTCACTTCAGACTGGGACATATTATTTTCTTGAGGGAATATTAACCCCGCAAAAAAATGGTCTATAAATAGCCAAACAGCTTCCTGTTTACTTCTAGGCACGTGAAGTAGGAAATTTGTCCAGTATTTTGTTTTCGCGGGAATACAACCTACAACAAAAACAACTTCAATTTATATAGCGCCCTCCACTCCAGATGGCGTCTCAGAGCACTTCATAATAATGGATCCCAGGAGTGAGCTAGGGGCAGAGGAGAAAGGTAACCGAAGAGAAAGCCGAGACCTGAAACTAGAACAAGAGGGGGCTAGGCTTGGTGAGTGAAGAAAAGAGTTCCAGGATCTCAGGGCACAGTGGCTGAAGGCACGGCTGCCTATGGTGGAGTGGAAGATTCGGGGGATAAAGAGGAGGCCAGACCCGGTGGAGCGAAGGCACCAAGTGCTTATTTTGAGGAGAGAGGAGCTCAGAGAAGTAGGGGGGTGCGGAGAAGTTTCAAAATAAGGGTGAGGATCTTGAAATCGATCCTCTCCAGGACAGCGATCCAGTCTGGCACAGACTGGGGTAATGGAGGAGCAAAATTTGGTGCGAGTGAGAATGCGGGTGGCAGAGTTTTGTATGAGTTGAATTTTGTGGATTGTGGTAGAGGTGAGTCCTGTGAGGAGGGCATTTAGGAGGGCAATAGTCCAGCCGAGAGATGCCAAAGGTATGGACAGGACGCCACATCACTGAGCTACAGGATGCCTCACTGAGGACTCCACACCAGTGAGCTACAAGCCTAACACAACACTGAGCCACAGAATGTAACAGCACTGAAATATAGGACTCTACAGCACTAAGTTACAGGATTCTACAGCACTGAGGTACACAATTTCATCATCGATAAATACATTGAATGGGGTAGGTAATGGTGAGATAGGTAATTGAAAAGGAAAACATATCCAGGGCTATGGCATGTGAATGGGGGAGTTGGATTTCCATAGTTGCCTTTAGCCACTATTACCCGAGGCTCTGGAACTCCTATCCTCATTGCCTTCACCTCACCCCCACTTTTCCCACTTTCAGGTCGTAGCTAAAGATGTTACCTTTCAACTCACATTTAGTCACCTTTTTCCCCCCTTCCCCTGGCTTGGCCCTGGAATCCATTATTGTGAAATGCTCTGCGTAGCGGTTTGGCGTGGAGGGAGCTATATAAATGCAAGTTGTTGTTGTTGGATTATTTCTACCAGAAATCTGTATGCTGACTAGGACTGATATTTTCCACCTCAGCCACATGGCCAGCCTCAGCCCATACTTCAAAACCTTCTGTGCCCGTTCATCACTTCCCAGCTGGACTATTCCAATGCCCTCCTCACTGTCTTTCCAGTACTACTGTACACAAAATACAATTAGTTAAACACTGTGACACCCAGATATCACCTGCATGGAACACCTACCCTATCACCGCAGTTTTTGACAGGTTGCACTGGCTCCCATTCACAAAATATCAAGATCCTATCATTTGGCAGCCACGTTTCGCCCAATACACTTTACAGTATATTCTGTAAAGCATTTTGAGACATCTAGAAGATGTGCAAAGCAGTATATCAAATGCAAGGATTATTATTATTATTCTATTATTTTGAAATCCCTTTTTGCCTTCACACCTCCCTACCTCTCTGACCTACTTACCCCACTCCCCCTCCCCCACCCCCACCACCCCGCGATTCAACCACCCGCTGCCTCTACTCAGCTGTCTCCAAACTCCTGTTTCCCTCTCATCTCCTCCAATACACCGGCCAAGCCACTGCTGCCCGACATTCTGGAATTCTCTCTTCTCTCAATCTTCATTGCTCCCTCTGTCCCTATTTTCAAAACCTGCCTAAAGATCATTCTTTATGATGGAGCTTATGGTCACCTCCTCCTCTGGCTCACTGTTGTGCTCTGCCAAAGTGAAGTGCTCCGAGACGCTTCCCCACACGAAGGCGGCTGCAAAGTGTTGTTGATTTGCTCCTATAAAACTGTTTGGTAGAATTCAAGAAACTAAACTTGTGACCCAGAAACTGCAAATGCCACTAAACAAAACAAACGAGCGTAATGCCTTACCCGGAATTCCAACAGCTGCAAGAAGTGGATAATAAAGCAATGCTATCATATATAGCGTTTGAGATCCCATTCTACCCTATAATGTGGACACATGAAGAAGGGGAGGCTCCAAGTAATGCAGTAAGATACAAGGGAGGTTTATATATAGTGAATGCACACTCTGGTGGCTTGATAATGAATGTGATTAGTTACAGTTCACTGAACAAACAATTTAATTAGTATCATCACTTGGGCCTCTCCTTTCCCTCTGGGTGATGTCATCCACAGACAAACAACTGGTGAAGGTGATGTTGTCGTGCATTTGGAGCTCCGGTAGCTCAGTGGTTAGAGCACTTACCTTACAAGCGTGAGACCTGTGTTCGAATCCAGGCAGATCAGCGCAAAATTATGAGCAAGTTTCCTTACTCCATGTGCCTAATAATAATCCATCCCCCCAAAAAACACAATACCTGTAATAAAAATTGGTAATTTCAATCCCTGACAGTTTGTGGGTCACTGCTGTGCACAATTGGCTGCCATGTTTCGCCCACAAATAATTAGTCACTTCACTTTGCAGTATATTCTGTGAAGCACTTTGAGATATTGATAAGATGTGAAATGCACTACATCAAATGCAAGTATTACTATTATTATTTCACAAATACTACTTGCATTTTTAATTTTGAAATGTGAAAAAATACTAATAAGCAGAACAGAATTAACAATATTCAATGATGTCAACAGAAAATAGATACAACTTTGAGAGGGATCAAAACTTTTAAACATTTACCAATATGTTGATTTGACATTCACATTCCATTGTCTAGATTTATGATATAATAGTTCTTGGTAATACACTTGATGTTGAGTAATGCCCTCAGGGGAAATGACCAGTGGATAAAATAGATCTCGTGAAAATGGTAAACATTTAACGGTGAAGAAACTGCTCACAACGTGAAACAGCAACCGAAAACGGATAACAATAACAATAACAAATCCAGCTATTTAGGGGTTCTGACCAAATCAGAAGAACCCCAAACCTGTAACTGTGGTCAACCATAACACAACCATCAAACTCAGCGTCAGAGGGCAAGCAACTGAACGAGACTAACACTTGCCCGATCCTAACTGGAGCATTCTGTAAAGAGAAACAATGATTGATTTTTCACCTTCACATGTGATGATCACCAGGAAGATCTCTTTCCTCACCCTAACTATCTCTCTTCCTTTCTCAAAAAGTATCTGCTGCTCCCAGCCTCTTGGTTGTCAGACACGTTGTCAGACTGTTCAGCACTTTGGGACGTCCTCCCGACGTGAAATGGCTATACAAGTGCAATTTTGTGGTTGTTGTCTTTGGAAATGAAATGCAGCTTAGCAAACCAGAGGACATGGCTTCGATTCAGGCAGGGCAACATCTTAGGCAAATTTCCTTACTACATGAGACTCTCTTTACATTGGAACCCAGTTATTAGCTTTCCAAAGGTAATAGTTATCACAGCACCCCTCCTCTCCACGTAAAAATTGATCTCCCAATCCAACTCTAATTGTGGAACACTGTTTGCATATTTGGCTGCAAAGTTTCACCAACAAAAAAACAAAAATACAAAATGCATTTTACAATGTAATCTGGGAATGATTAAGATATTTCAGTGATGGTATAAGGCATTTGTAAAAATGAAGGGTATAATAAAATATTGTTATTATATTATTCCTTGATTAAGCACACAGTGTAATAAAATTCAACTATACAACTGATTAGCAAATTAATACAAGTACACATAGTAGGGTCCGTCGATGTGGAAATTTTCTGATATAGATATATCGATGGGCTCATATCGCGATATACCGAAATATCGATATTTGGGGGTTTTTCGTACTGTGCATGCGCGCAGAGCGTGCACATTCGGAGTGCGCGTGCATTCGGGGCCTATCTCCTCTGCAGGTAAATTTCTTTCTCTCTCTGTGTCTCTCACTCTCTCCATCTCTGTGTTTTTCTGTCTGTGTGTCTCCGTGTCTCTCTCCCTCTCTCCTCTCTCACATCCCCCCATCTATCTGTATATTATCACATACCACACTGTCTCTCCCCCCCCCCCCCCCGTCCCTCTCTCGCAACCCCCACCCCCGATGTCTTTGTCCCCCACCACCCCCCCAGCCGTCTCTTTCTCCCTCCCCCCCCTGCCGTCTCTCTCTTCCTCTCCCCCCAGCCATCTCTCTCCCCCCACGCAGCCGTCTCTCTACCCTCCCCCCAGCCGTCTCTCTCTCCCTACCCCCCCAGCCGTCTCTCTCCGCACCCCCAGCCGTCTCTCTCCCCCCCACAGCCATCTCTCTCGCCCTCGCCCCAGCCATCTCTCTCACCCCCCTAGCCATCTCTCGCCCCCTCCCCCCAGCTGTCTCTCTCTGCCTCCCCCCAGCCATCTCTCTCCCCCTCCCCCCAGCCGTCTCCCTCCCCCTCCCCCTCCCCCAAGTCGTCTCTGTCTCCCTCCCCCCAGCCGTCTCTCTCCCACTCCCCCATTCCCCCCAGTCGTCTCTCTCCCCCTCCCCCCAGCCGTCTTTCTCCCCCTCCCCCAAGCCGTCTCTCTCCCCCTTCCCTCAGCCGTCTTTCTCTCCCTCCCCCCAGCCATCTCTCTCCCCCTCTCCCCCCCGCAGCCGTCTCTCTCCCCCTTCCCCCAGCCATCTCTCTCCCCCTCCCCGCAGCCGTCTCTCTCCCCCCCTCCCCCTCCCCAGCCGTCTCTCTCCCCCTCTCCCCCCAGCCGTCTCTCTCCCCCTCACCGCCCCCTCCCCCCAGCCGTCTCTCCCCCCACCCCACCCCTTGCATACCTGTATATTGTATTTGAGTTCTATGAATACAATATGGCGGCTTTGCACCTCGGTCTGTGCATTGTGCATAGAGATGAGCATTCTGGGTCTTGCAGTTCAGTGTCCTCGCATCCCGATTTTTTACCTCGATATAACTATTTTTCGATATATCAATATTTTAAAAATGTCTATACAGGCAAAACGATATGAAAATTATATCGGATTTTAGCGATATATTGATATATCGCCGGACCCTACCGGCTAGTATCTCAGAGATTTTAACAATGGCTAAACCTTCTTCTGAGGCATGGATAGAAGAGATGGTCATAAGTACTGTGAAGGAGGGAGATTTTTAGGTGTGACTTCAAAACCTGGGTGGGGGTTGGGGTGTGGGGAGGTGGAACGATTGAGAAAAAGTTTTACAGAGTTTTGTGGCAAAGTGGCTGAAAGGACGACCTCTGATGGTAGTGAGGAGATGCTTGGGATGAACAGGAGGCTGGTGCCAGTTGAACAGAGATGCCGGGTGGTGGATTGGGGAGTGAGGAATTCCGAAACATAGGGAGGTCTCAGGGTGTGAGTGGAGGGTGAGGCTCGTTGTTGGATTCAGAAGAAATGGGAGTTTTCTCAAAGAAACGATCTTCAGTCATCACAGAGTTTTATGATCCTTTTATTCAGTACCACATCCTAGTTACAGTACATACACTCCTCTTGTGCTTCGAATAGTTACTTGTTAGTTCGAAGAGTAGTATCTTGGAGGACAGCCAACACATATATACTCAGTTGGCTTTCTTTGTCCTACAGGACCCAATCAGTTAAGACAGTGTTGCCCAACCAACATGTCCATATTAGGAGCGTTATCCAATGTCCAATGGTCACACACAATTGTTATCTTTCTACACTACAAAGTTATCTGGTCAAATGGTCACACACAATTGTTATCTTTCTACACTACAAAGTTATCTTGTCCAATGGACACACACACTTGTTATCGTTCTACACTACAAAGTTATCTGGTCAAATGGACACACACACTTGTTATCTTTCTACACTACAAAGTTATCTGATCCAATGGTCACACACAATTGTTATCTTTCTACACTACAAAGTTATCTTGTCCAATGGACACACACACTTGTTATCTTTTTACACTACAAAGTTATCTGATCCAATGGTCACACACACTTGTTATCTTTCTACACTACAAAGTTATCTTGTCCAATGGTCACACACACTTGTTATCTTTCTACACTACAAAGTTATCTGGCCAAATGGTCAGTCTAAACTGCCAGGTAAACACAAACGTGTTGTTACAGAGTCACACACAAACCTGCTACATTCCAACAATCCCCCCTTTTGTGACTCTGTCACAACAATCTAAACATAATACTGTTGATGTTGCTTATGTAAAAGCGACAACGAAACACCTGGTGCAACAGAGCCCAAACGATTAATGCAAACTTTTATACATTGTATTATTACACAAAATATTAATAACAATGCTATCACAATAACTAGTGCATGCATGAACCAGGCTCCCCATCCCTCCAACCAGGCTTTCCACCAGGCCGGAAGGGAACCACCGTATCTAAGTCTATTTACTTCTCTACGCATGTGAGATACTAGATTGGTAATATTTTCAGACTCATCGGGGATATAGGTACAACATTCAGTTCCAATCAAAGTACAAGTGCCCCCCTTCTCTGCTAACAAAAAATCTAATGCCATGCGGTTTTGCAAAGCAACAGTTCGAATTGCTACCATTTCTGCGTTTGCTGCTTGGAGAGTCTCGGCAGTGTCATTAGCTACCGACTCGAAAATGGTCTGCAATGCCTCCAATTCCCGATTAGTACTCCAGTGACCATATGTAGGAACAAACATGCCAAATAAGGTTTTGTACCAGGATGCACTCCTGCGAGACCTGTGGTCCGAACTGGATGAAGAAAGGACGTGAGTTAATCGTATATGGGGGACTATGTACGCCAAATAACAAGAACCGGACCAGTTAGAGGATAACCAGGGATAAGCCTTTTTTCCACATACCCAGTAGGTGCCATTATAGTTACCCATTCCCAAACGGCCTTTCCAAGACAGATACGTAACACCACCCCAAGGTCCCCCGCTTGTCTGATTCCTTAATCCTGAACTAGTTATATTAAACATCCCCACTTCAGGCCAGTTTGGTTTCCAGGAGCCCACTGGTACGATCTGTTTACAACTGCTATGTCCTACAGCGTGTCCCATCCTGTTCCTTTCGAAACAGACCGCACCTTCTCTTTCTTCTGTTAAGATAAAGGGGGGAGGGCTTGGTGAAGTATACTTATAGTCGGGGTGATACCATCCTGAAAACTGAGTCGAGGAATAACCAGCTGATTCCAGCTGTTTGGGCAAAACTGGCCCATTTGTGTCCATTTCCAACTCAGTAACATTACCAATATTGTTTTGAGACAATAACCACTGTAACATCATTGTGACATTAAAAGGAACAACCCTTATTGGAAAACCTTCCTTTGTACTATGGGGAATCTTAGTACAAACCCAACATTTTGTACGATTTGTGGCAATAGTGGTTTTAAGTGTCATTAACAAATAGGTATTAACTGCCGCATTGTGCTTAACGATAGCGTGGGCTTCTCCCTGTTGGGACGTGGTTACCGTTACCATCCCTATGCATATTGACAGAAATGCAAGTATTCTAAACATTTTAAAAAGAAAAGAAAAAAAAGAAAAAAAAAACCAACAACTTATAAACACAGTGTTTAAACAATAAAAGTTCTTAAACAGTGGAGCGTTTCACATGTGACGCGTGAATCCAAGCTTTCTTTCCTTTCACTTTTACTGCAGCAGGAGTTGTCAGCAACACCATGTAGGGACCTTCCCACTTAGCTCCCAACGGATTTTTGTGTATCTTCTTGATATACACTCGTTCTCCCGGGACCAAATCGTGTCCTCCCTTTGGTGAGTCTCCCCAAGCCGCCGACACCTGTCGAGAGGCAGGACCTACAGCATTTGTTAATTCACTACAATATTTTAACAAAGAGTCACTCAGGATATGGCAGTCCACCTGCCTTAGGTCAATTGACCCCGGTAACGACATGGGACGCCCCGTAATTACTTCATACGGACTGAGCCCAGTTATTCGGTTTGGAGTCGCCCTGATACTGCATAATACAATAGGTAGCGCTTGAGGCCAGGGAACACCTTGCAATTGGTATTTAGTTAATCGGTCTTTCAAAGTCCTATTCATTCTCTCCACTTGTCCTGACGACTGAGGGTGGTATGGACAATGTAACCTCCATTTGATGTTGAGTAACCGACAAACTTCCTTGCATACTGCTCCCGTGAAGTGTGTTCCTTGATCAGAATCGATTGTCCGGGGCACCCCCCAACGAGGTATGTAATCTTTACATAATATTTTCGCTGTTTGTGTAGCTGTCGCTCTCCGCACCGGAGAGGCTTCCACCCACCGAGAGAACTTATCCACTATCACCAAAACGTCCACATATCCCTGACTTTTGGGTAATGATATGTAGTCCACCTGTATTTCCTGAAACGGGCCAATGGGGGCTGGTGAACGTAATTGCGGCATATTAGTGACTGGGCCCTGGTTGACCTTTTGACAAGGCACACACCGGTCCACCACATTTTGCGCATACTTCTTAAACCCCTTTCCCCACCAATGTCCTGCAAATCTTGCCACCATTTTCTGCGGAGCCAGATGTCCCCAAGAGTGAATCTGTTGGGCCAAATACGGCATTAAAGATTGAGGAGCTACAGTCCGTTCCGTCCCCTTCTGTCGCCATATTCCATCTGAGCATAACTGCATCCCTTCTTCCATCCAAGTCCATATTTCTTCCTTGGGACTCTCTGCTTGCATCTTTGCAATTTCTGTTCGTAGGTTTTTTGTCTCCAGCATTCGAATCCTACTGCCGTCTTCTTGATCAGGAGGAGGCCTTTCCGCAGCTCTCTTGGCTGCCTCATCAGCTTTCGCATTGCCATTTGTTTCTTCTGTGTTATCTTTCGTATGGGCTCTACACTTGAGTATTGCTACCTGTGCGGGTTGTCCCATTGCTTCCAGCAATGCTTGTACTTCTTTTCCATTTTTAATCGGAGTTCCTGTTGCGGTGAGATACCCTCGTTGTTTCCATATTGAACCAAAATCATGGGCCACGCCAAAGGCATATCGAGAATCAGTATAGATGTTTACTGTTTTCCCCGCGGCCAACCACAATGCTTCAGTTAATGCCCGTAACTCTGCCTGTTGAGCTGAAGTATCCACCGGCAAACTCCCACTTCCTTCAATGCTGGTTAAAGTTGTTACTGCCCATCCCGCTCTGCGAACTCCATTCACCACCCGGGATGATCCGTCAGTGAAAAAGATCAAATCTGGGTTGTGTAAAGGTATCTCTTCAGCCTTTTCTTCGAAAGTTTCAAGGATTTTTACGCAGTCATGATCTTCCTCATCTTCCCCTATTCCTCCTTCCCCCCTATGCTCCCCAGGAACTGGGAGCATAACCGAAGGGTTGCAGGGAGTAGCTCGTACCAAATGTAGGTTTGGGGTTTGGAGAATTACTGTCCACCTAGTCCATCTAGCAGAAGTGACCCGAGACACTCGGTTCATGGATAACATGGTATAAACGGAATGAGGGCACTTCACCGTAAGTTGCTGATCCAGGACTAAATTAGCCGTTGCCATGACAGCACGACACGTAGCTTCCATTGCCCGAAGACAGCTACCCCAGCCACAAGCGACAGGGTCTAGCTTAGCTGAATAATATCCAATGGGACGTTGTTTGTCCCCGTGATCTTGAAGAAGGACGGCTGTCATAAAACCATTTTGTTCATTCACACACAATGTGTAGGGTCTTTCCGTATCAGGTATTCCCAGTGCTGGTGTCGTCGCCAACCGTTTACAAATAAGTTTGAATGTCTTAATTTGTTCTTGATTAAGTTCCACTGTGTCCTTAGATGCTTTTCTACCCTTTAACAGATCATTCAAAGGTTGAGTAAGTTCAGTGTAGTCTTCCACCCAAGTACGATTGAAATTACAAAGTCCAAGAAATGACCGTAAATCATGGATAGTAGTAGGTACCTTAGCATTTCGGATAGCTTCCGTACGGTCTTGAGTAATCTCCCTTTTTCCTTCCGAAATCTTTTGTCCCAAGTAAACAACAGATTCTTGGGCAACTTGAGCTTTAGCAAAACTGGCCTTATGCCCTTTTGAATGTAGATGATTTAACATAGCTTCCAAATCTCGGGTATGTTCGTCCTCTGTTCGTGACGCCACCAAAATGTCATCTACATACTGGATGATCGTGGAAGTGACTGGGGGCATCTCACGTAGGTGGTGCTGAAGTGCCATGTGGAATATGGTGGGGCTACTATGAAATCCCTGAGGGAGTCGCGTCCACGTGTATTGCTGCTGTTGTACGGTAAAGGCAAACCAGGGTTGAATATCCTTGGCAAGAGGTACCGACCAAAAAGCATTGGACATGTCAATCACTGAAAATATTTTGTCTTCTGGCTTCAGTAAGTTAAAAATTGTCGAGGGGTCGGCCACCAATGGAGCCTTTTGGTCAATGCATTTGTTGGCTTCCCGATAATCAATCGTGAGTCGCCATGTACCATCATGTTTCTTTACGGGCCACATTGGGCTGTTTGAGGAACTATGAATTTTGACCAACACTCCCTGTTGTTCTAATTCCCGAATATGAGGTAGTATTCCCTCAATTGAGGTTAGACTAATCGGATACTGGCGGGTACACGGGGGAGCTCTTCCCGTAAAGGTAGCTGGTTCCATGTCTAAATTCCCACAGTCAGTTTTTTTTTGTGACCAGATTGGGTGATCCTTCAATTGCTCCTTCCGAAGGGACCGGAAGGACCATGTAGGTAAATTACCGCAATTAAAATTAAGCGTGGCATTCATTTGAGAGAGTAGATCCATACCCAACAAAGATTGTTGGATAGGACCCACCCATATAGAGTGCATTATTTCATAAGGACCAAATCCCACTACCACAGGCTTTGTTTGACGAATGACCATACCATCGCCTCCAGCACCATATGCTCGCTGACTTTTGCCAGTATATTCAATGGTAAAGTTTATATCAAGAGAAAGGCAGGTTAATTCTGCCCCCGTATCCAACAAACATTCAATGTCTCTGTTGCCCACTCTCAGATTCACATACATGCCATCGTTGTGATGTATTAAGATAGCCATGAGATGCGGTAAGAGAGCAGGCTTTAGTCGTTTTTTGGATCGTCCCGACTTTCTTCAGCGGCATTCAACAGGGCTCGCTGCATTCGAGAGGAAAGACTTTCAAAACGATCCCGATTTGATCGTGGTTTATGTATCTCATCACAGCCATCATCCTGATTTTGCTTATTTGAAAACGCTTTAAAGTTGCCGCCACTCCCATTCATTCGAACATGGCACGTTTTAGCCCAGTGACCTTCTTTACCACATCTGCGGCATTTGCCAGGTTTATGTCCAAAGGATGACTGTCCCGCTGAAGTTCTCTCTCCTCGTTGAAATGCTCGTAGTTGTACCCCTTGGTCCCTATCGACTTGGATACAGCGTGCAACCAACTGACCGAACGTTACTCCTTGTTCTTCCCACAGGGGCAACGTTAATTTTACCAATTTTGATATTTCCGCTTTGAGTCCGGCCATGAAAGCTGGTTTCAAAGGACCCTCCTCGTTAGCATCTAAGTCTGCATTTTGCATGTCGTTAGCCAGTCCCGAATGTTCAATCCACACAGCCCTGAAGCGCTCATCAAACTGAGCAACCGTTTCGGTCGGTTCTTGGGTACAGCCTGATATTTTCTTCCAGTCCACCCGGGCCGGACCTTGATTTCTCAGCCATTGTCTGATCGCTCCCCATCCAGCGTTCAAATTATTTCCATTTTCGCCCAATGCGGTATAAACTTGTTGTTGCAATTCTTGGGCGTTTCGACCGGTTGCCATTACTGACAAAACTTGCACACCATCTTGAGGATGCAGCCGATAGATGGTACGTATTCGGTTAAGCTCTTCCCATGTCTTCAATGACCCTTTCTTTGGGTCTGGCAATGCTTTTGACCATTTGTCGATTCTGTCCGGATCGGCGGGTTGGTGTTCATGAAAAGGTACCCAAACAGCTCCGAATGCCTGATCCCCGCCCACCGAACCGACGTTCGCCCCTTCTTCGGGTCGTGCTGCCGGCGGACCTGCTGGTCCCTGTTCGCGCCGGGCACGATATCGGGTGACCATAGGTCTCAATTGCGGTGGACGGTTATCATCCCCCCCCCAAGGGTCCGGTAGACAAGTTGACGGGTCCCAAGGATCACACTCATAATCACTGGCATACTCAGGAGGTAAAGATGGAGTAGATGCATGCAACACATTTAAAGATGGATATATTGATTGGTACGGTACCGATGGAGCGCTTGATATTTTTACGCCCTTCTCCTTTTGCTTAAACAGTTCAGTTTTAAGCTTTTCAATTTCAGCTTGCTTTTTACTCAATTGTTCTGCCATAGCATTTAATTGTTCCTTTGCTTTCTTCATATCTGTATCGTACTGGGTATTACGCATAATTTCACTCCGTTGTCGTAGCTGACTCATGACAATCATCGCCAACCTTGTCTGGTCGTTCCCCTTTGAGCGGGTAGTTTTTCCCCATACTTTTTGTATGTTGGGTAAAGACCACTGTCCTGTTCCCATGTTATATTTATTTTCCAAAGTCTGCTGGAGCTTAAGTAAGTTCATATTTTTCTGGAAGATTTGTGTTAATTCGCACAACATTTCAGTTTCAGACACATCCGGAGGTGCCTGCCCTCCTTTGTGTAAAGTGGTTTTTTCACTTTTCTTTTGGTATACCATTTTCACCAATTTTTCTTGAGGCCGTAGGCAATTTCAACGCCGATAGAGGATTACACCCCGAGGATCTGAATGGGCTTCTCAAACTTGGTAATTTTCTAAAACCTAAAACCCGCTTGTATAACGTCTCCTAAGGATCCAAACTCAAACAAAAGAGATATTTCTTACGTCGAGATTACGTCTGACCGCACTTTGTTTTCTTGTCTTCTGCAAATCCGGTTCTTTCTTTAAGAATCACGAGAAGGTTCAAACAGCTCCACACGTGCCGAGGAATTTTAACAAAGATTCCGTAACTTTATCTGGGGTAGCCCGTGTTCCGCCCTTGTTAACCAAGTCGTACACCTTTACCGTTTCTGGGGTAGACCGTGTTCCGCCCTTATCAATCGAGCCGTACACCTTTACCGATTCACCTTAGGCAATCCGTGTTCAATGTCTGTCCTTGTTACCTTCTGTGATCCTGCCGACTACGCCAAATTGTTGGATTCAGAAGAAATGGGAGTTTTCTCAAAGAAACGATCTTCAGTCATCACAGAGTTTTATGATCCTTTTATTCAGTACCACATCCTAGTTACAGTACATACACTCCTCTTGTGCTTCGAATAGTTACTTGTTAGTTCGAAGAGTAGTATCTTGGAGGACAGCCAACACATATATACTCAGTTGGCTTTCTTTGTCCTACAGGACCCAATCAGTTAAGACAGTGTTGCCCAACCAACATGTCCATATTAGGAGCGTTATCCAATGTCCAATGGTCACACACAATTGTTATCTTTCTACACTACAAAGTTATCTGGTCAAATGGTCACACACAATTGTTATCTTTCTACACTACAAAGTTATCTTGTCCAATGGACACACACACTTGTTATCGTTCTACACTACAAAGTTATCTGGTCAAATGGACACACACACTTGTTATCTTTCTACACTACAAAGTTATCTGATCCAATGGTCACACACAATTGTTATCTTTCTACACTACAAAGTTATCTTGTCCAATGGACACACACACTTGTTATCTTTTTACACTACAAAGTTATCTGATCCAATGGTCACACACACTTGTTATCTTTCTACACTACAAAGTTATCTTGTCCAATGGTCACACACACTTGTTATCTTTCTACACTACAAAGTTATCTGGCCAAATGGTCAGTCTAAACTGCCAGGTAAACACAAACGTGTTGTTACAGAGTCACACACAAACCTGCTACATTCCAACACTCGTGAAGGCTATCTGTTTAGGGATAGAGAGCCAGTGAAGTCTGGCCAGATGTGGGGATGGAGTTTGTTGCATGTCAGTATGTGTGCCTGCCTCAGTGTTCTCAATCAGCTAGATCTTTTGAATTGTGGAGTTGGGCAGAATGATGAGAAGTGTATTGCAGTAATCCAAGCGGGAGGTGACAACTGCATGAACGAGGGTTTCAGAAATCATATTAGAATCTACCCCCGCAGACTTACATCACAGAATGTCTCTCTTGGTCCTACTATTTTGTACAAGAGACAACAGATTGGAGTAACTCTGGATTGCGCCAGCAGAGAAAACAGTCAAATCACTTGATCAGGTTAAAAATAAACCTCAATTAGATCTCCCTACAAACTTCCCAACTCAAATTAATGTAGATTAAGTTTATGTAGCCTGTCCTCTTAGAATCATAGAATCATAGAATCATAGAATCATAGAATCATAGAATTTTACGGCACAAAAGGAGGCCATTTGGCCCATCTAGTCTGTGCCGGCTCTTTGAAAAGAGCGATTCAATCCCATTGCCCTGCCCGCTCCCCATAGCCTAATAGACCCGTTCTCCCTAAATAAAGATCTAATTCCCTTTTAAAAGTTGTTATCGAATCAGCCTCCACCACCTTTTCAGGCAATGCATTCCAGATTCGAACAACTCGCTGAGTGAAAAAATTTCTCCTCAGCTCCCCTCTACTGCGCCTTGAAACTATTTTAAATCTGTGACCACGAGTCACAGATTCACCCACGAGTGGAAATAGTTTTTCTCTATTTGCCCTGTTGAAACCCCTCATGATCTTATAAACCTCTATTAGGTCTCCCCTCAATCTTCTCTGCTCCAGAGAGAATAACCCTAGCCTATCTAGCCTCTCCTCATAGCTGAAGTCCCTCAATCCTGGCACCATCCTAGTAAATCTTCGTTGTACCCTTTCCAATGCCTTCACATCCTTTCTGTAGTGTGGTGACCAGAATTGAACACAGTATTCCAGCTGAGGCCTCACCAAAGTCCTATAGAGGTTAGTCAGCACTTCCTGACTTTTGTACTCTATACCCCTATTTATAAAGCCTAGTATCCCATATGCCTTCTTAACAGCCTTGTCTACCTGTCCTGCCACCTTCATAATTTAACTCTTCAAGACATTAAGGCAGGAGAGAAACAGAAAGGTTTACACAGACATATACAGAAGGAAGTTGACATCTTTATGTATTTTCCAGGTGCTCCGATGACTGCGAGAATTGGACAGTAAATAGCTTCAACATCTAAAATTGTTGGATTCCCCATTTGAGTTTGAATGAAGTATCTCCCTCAAAGTTAATAATTTAGTCTCTGGTGAACTGCAGAACCACACACGAACATTACTATAGTACTATAGTTTATAGAGGAAAGACGTGGCCCTGGAGACAGTGAGACATTTAATTACATCATCAAATTCATTCGTAACAGTTGCCTAAACCCAATATATGGAAACATATATTTTTTAAATGCTTCCATTTGATATAGTGCCTTCTGAAATATTCAAGACGTCTCAAAGTGCTTCTTACCAAATTTACTGTGACGTGAATTAACTGTATATTTTATGGATAAAACACAGAAGCCAAATGTGCACAACAGTGTCCCACAAAAAGCTATGGATTGTTACTCTCACTATTTTCAAAGGAATTATTCCTCCAAGAAATGCAATAATAAAAAGAATACTACTTGCATTTGATATAGCGCTTTTCACATCTTATTGACATCTCAAAGTACATATTTGTAGGAAAAATTAGGTGTTTGGGAAAAGGAAACTTACCCAAGGTTTCACCTTGATATGCTTGGATTTGAACACAGGTCTCATGGTTGTATGGTGAGTGCTCTAACCACTGAGTTACAGGAACTAATGTAGAAGTTCCAAAAATATTACAAACCTCTAGAATTATTAGTGGTGTTCAGACATCAATCAGGCTTGCTGAAATAATCTTCTAATTCCACCCATATAATTTTCTATATTGTGAGATCTATAGTATATATCTGTGCCTTGGAGGTTTTTTGTTCTTTGCCACAAATTATTAAGTTACACATATCTCCATAATTCAATGTATAGTAGTTATTATCATAAGGCTGCGGAAAATTAGGTAGATTTTTTCAAAGTAAACAATGATAAACTAGTACATGTTAGATTGTACACATTTACAGTACATCATGTTGGACATATTCTCAATACAACAATCAGTCAAAAGACAAACAACCAGATTCCTACTTACTGCTAGGTAAACATAAACCTGTGGAGTAAGGAAACTTGCCCAGGTCTCTCTCTTGGGAAAGTTTCCTTGCTTTCTCTGGCCTGCTCCCACACTGGGCCCATCCCACAATCGGTGATGAGGCCTTGAGCTTCTCTGCCTCCACTCCTTGGAACTCCATCCTGTATTCCTTTCAACTCACTCCTTTAATTGTTTCCTTCAAAGCACTCAAGTATTGATACTCTCATCTTCGATTGTGCCATTGGCTACATTTCTACCCTATCTGCCCTCCTTCCTAACCAACCCAATCCCCTCCTCACTCGGGTCCTAGTCCCTAAATATTCAGCACGTTGGAATGTCACTCCAATGATAATGTCACTTTGCAAATGTAATTTGGTATTGTATTATTCTTTTGCCAATTAACTAAAATATGTGTCTCCTTGTTACCAACCCACCAGCCAGATGAAACAGTCTCTCCTTACTCACTCTATCAAATCCCCATATAAATTTGAAAATATTTGTTAAATCTCCCCCTTTACATTCCCTGTTTCACGGTGAACAAACTGAACTTCTCAAATCATGCCCAGTGTTTACTGAAAAAAAAGGTGCAGCTCAATTGGTGGATGATGTTTTTAAATATATTTTTGTTTTGCTACTGAAAATTGCAGCACAATAGAGCACACCAAGTCGATAATGGATCTTCTCCATATGAAGAAAGAGGGTGAGACTAGAGAGAGGAAACAAATATTCTGACTTCTGGAACTCCATTCCGCAGTCCCTCCACCTTGACCTTGACCCCACTCTAGCCTTCTTCAAGTCCTGCCTCAAGACCCTCTTCTTTGATGGTCCCGTCAGTCCTAAATCCCCTCATTTTCCTTCACCCTCCCCGATCCCAGATTGGGTCTGTAATATTGACTATCTAGTGGATTGGGAGCTTTGAGACATCTAGAAGTTGCATAAAGCAACATAACAAATGCAAGGATTATTATGATTGATATGGTATGCTACAAATTGTATTATGCTGTCTCAGTGAACCGAGATTGAGCGGCACACGAGGTTGGGACGTCCTCCTGACATGAAAGGCCCTACAAAAGTATAATTTTGTTGCTTTTAATTGGAGATGACATCATCGGAGGTGCCGTACTTTGCATGAGATCTTAAACCACGGTCGCACCAACTGTTTTGGGGGACTTTAAAGATGGCACCGTTCAAAAAGAGAAGGATGATTTTTCTCCCGGTAACTTGTCTAACAATCCTCGCAATAAAATCAGTCTTGCGTTTGATATCACGCTTGTTACATCTTATCAACGTCACAAAGTGCTTCACAGAATATACTGTAACCAGTGAATTGACTGCATGTTTGTGAGCGAAATGCAGCAGCCAATTGCGCAAAGCAGTGTCATACAAACAGTGATAGATTAAAATGACCAATTTTTTTATTATTGTGGGTTTTTGGGTGAGCGATTATTATTTGGCATGTGGAGTAAGGAAACTTTCCCAAGGTTTCACCCTGACATACCTGGATTCGAACACAGGTCTCACACTTGTAAGGTGGGTGGAGTATTGATCATCTAATCTGAAGGACAGTACCTCTGACAATGCAACACAGATCCAATACTGTGTTAGATCAACAGGTTAAGCAATGTGGTTCCCATTCAACAACAACCACTTGGATTTATATAGTGCTCTCCATGCTGGATGGCATCTCAGAGTGCTTCACAATAACAGATCCCGGGGACGAGCCAGGAGGAGGGGGAAAAGGTGACAGAAATCAGGGTAAAAAAGAATGGTCATGAGCCATGACCTGAAAATCAGAAAAGGGGAGGCAAGGCAAAGGGATTGAGGAAGGGAGTTCCAGAGCCTTGGAGCAATGGTTGAATGGAGTATTTGTGAAACAAGCAGGAGGCCAGAGCTGGTAGAGCGAAGGCAACGGGTGCTATTTTGAGGAGAGAGGAGATCAGATAGGTAAGGAGATGCAGAGAAGTGGAGAGATTTGAACACAAGAGTGAGGATCTTGAAATTGATCTCTCCGGGACAGGGAGCCAGTGAAGTCCGGCAAGGACTGGATTAATGGGGGGGCGAAGTTTGGTGCTGGTGAGAACGCTGACCGCAGAGTTCTGAATGAACTGGATTTTATGGATTGTGGTGCAGGGGACACAAGCTAGGAGTGCACTAGTATAGTCCATCAGAAAGATGATAAAGGCATGGACCAGAGTTTCAGTGGCTTTTGGGGCAAGGTATTGCTGGAGATGGGCAATATATCGAAGATGGAACAAAGCAGTGCTGGTGAGGGACCGGATGTGGGGGAGGAAGGACAGTTGGGGGTCGAACCTGACGCCAAGGTTGCATACCGGTTCAGAGAGTTTCAGGGGAAGGTCGGGTGAGAGCCATATTAATGAAGATGATGGTGAAGTGAAAGAGTATGATTTCAATCTTGTTGAAATTCAGCTGCAGGAAATTCACACCCATGCAGCTCCTGATGCCTGACAGGCAGGCTGACAGTACATCAGGGGACTGGGGGTCGCAAAGTGAGGTGGAAAAATAGAGTTGGGTGTCAGCCACATACATGTGGAAGTGTACCCCATGTCTGCTGATAACATCACCAAGAGGGAGCATATAAATTAGGCAGAGGAGGGGACAAAGAATGGATTGCTGGGGTACTCCACATGTAACTAGGTGAGAGAATGGGAGGAAAAGACATTTGTGGAGATGTACTGCTGTCGGTTTGTGAGATAGGACTCGAATCAGGCGAGTGCAGTCCCACTGAAGTGAATGATGGAGGACAGGCAATGGAGGAGGGTAGCGTGGTCGACTGTGTCGAATGTGGCTGAGAGGTCCAGGAGGGCAAGAAGACAGAGGGAACCCTGGTCATAGATAGAGAGGACATCACTTGTGACTTTCACAAGCGCAGTCTCTGTGTTGTGGGCAGTGTGGAAACTGTACTGGAGGGGTTCGTAAAGGGAGTGGGAGGTGAGGTGGCTGCAGAGTTCCTTGGCAATGATGCATTCAAGTACTTTGGAAAAGAAGGGCAGGTTAGAAATTGGGTGGTAGTGGCTAGTGTTACAGGGATCTAGGTTAGGTTTTTTGAGGAGGGGGATGATGATGGCAGTTTTGAGGGGGGCAGGGACTGATCCTGTGGAGACATATGTCATCCAGCAGTGGGCAAAGGAGTGGGAGCTGAGTGAGCAGTAATTTGGTGGGAAGAGGCGTGAAGCAGCAGGTTGTGGGCTTCATTGCGGTGATGGTGGATGAGGGAGGAAGGAGAGATGGGAAAGAACGATTGTAGGAATGGTTGTGATAGAAGCTGATGATGGGGAGGGTGAGGGGGATGGAATAGGAATAGGAATAGTGGTGAAAGTTGAGAAGTGTAATTAATTTCCGTAGCTGTTTCAAAAAGCTGGCATTGATATGATAATGTGAATGCCCTCCTCCATTGCTGTGTAATTCTATGTTTCTAATTCTTTAAATTTTACATAATCAAAATTCCTCCTCATGTTGAATATCTTTTAAGACACTTCTGACGCTTCATTCTGTTTGTGGATTGTTTTTGTGGATAGTGGTGTTTCCCCAGGGATCAGTATTGGGACCACTGCTCTTTTTAAGTTATATTAATGATCTGGACTTCAGTATAGTGGGTACCATTTCCAAGTTTGCAGATGACACAAAGCTGGGAAAAATAGTAAATAGTGAGGAGGATAGTAGCCATCTGCAAGAAGAAAAACTTTGGTTAGGCCTCAGCTAGAGTACTGTGTTTAATTCTGGTCACCACACTTTAGGAAGGCATTGGAAAGGGCACAGAGGATGGCAACAGGAATGAGGGACTTCAGTTATGAGGAAAGGCTAGAGTGGCTAGGTTTATTCTCATTGGAGCAGAGAAAGTTGTGAGGAGACCTAATAGAGATTTTCAAGAACATGAGGGGATTTGATAGAGTAAACAGGGAAACACTGTTTCCACTGGTGGGTCACAGATTTAAAATAATTTCTAGAAGAAGCAGAGGGAAGGTGAGGAGCAATTTGTTCACTCAGTGAGTTGTTCAAATCTTGAATGCATTGTCTGAAAAGGTGTTGGAAGCCGATTTGATAACAACTTTAAAAAGAGATGTAGATATTTATTTGGGGATGATGCGTTTTGTGTGGATATCGAGAGAGAGCTGGGGAGTGGGATTGAATTGCTCTTTTCAAAGAGCTGGCACAGTCTCGATGGGCCGAATGGCCTCCTATTGTGCTGTAATATTCTATGATTATTTGATCAAGTTTTCAAAAGAATATGTCCGCTTAATTATTGTCCCTTAGATCTGCATCAACACTTTGTACCTCGGTTACCCTTTTTAATCACAGCCTCTATATATTATCTTCCTTAACAATGGTTTTTCCATATCTAATGTTCCATTCTCACTACTGTGTCTACCCTATTGTCTTTAAAATGAGTCGTGGCATGCTGTCCCTTCTTCCCCTACCCACCTGCCTTGCCTCCACATCTCCAGTGTCTCAGAGGTGCCTTACCTTCCTAACTTTCCCAGACCTTGAAGAGACTTTTTCGTTACAAACCTCATTTTGTAGCTTGGACTTAGCAGTTTGTGTTGACCTTTGAATGCCTGGCCAGTATGTATTGGAGCATGACCCCCAGTATGAAATGAGAATAGCTTCTTTAACACTAACTTCCATTTTAATTGTCAGTAAACGTCATCACATGTTTAATACCATTGCAGGGGGTAACATAAAAACCCCACAAATTACAAAAGGGAATTCAGGATGGAGTTTCAAATCAACTCAACCACTCACCCACACACCCACCAACACACCAACCAACCAACCAACCAAATCTTACATTTGTATAGTGCCTTTCATGTCTAGAAAATGTCTCAAGGCAATGGGAGCAAAGAGGCTCAAGATCTGATTGCCGATGGTTGAACTACCTTGGTTGGGGAGCATGGCAGAGCAAGTAAGGAAACTTGCCCAAGATTTCATTACTGGCAGGGCAAATTTCCTTACTCCTCACATCTCTATTTATCTAGCAGTTAATAGGAATGTGGTTGATTGTCGATTGATAGATTGTTTTTCTGGCTTTTCTGGGAGAAATACTTCCTTCCAAAATAATAATACTAATACTAATAAATTGGTTATTTAATCCACGACTATTTGTAGGCACTGCTTTTTCGGAATCCTCTTCTGTGTTTTGCCTACAAAATATACAGTCAATTTCCTTCACAGCGTATTGTGTGAAGAGCTTCGAGATGTCTCCCATCCTGTGGAATTCCATCCCCCAATCCCTCCGCCTTGTTTCTTCCCTTTCCTCTTTCAAGGCCGGTTTGAATACTTTCCTCTTCGACCATGCCTTTTTTTCCTCCCCGAACTTTTTGACCTCCCCTACGTGTTTCACCCCTTCCCGTACACGTATCCAAGCTCGGGTCACACGCCGCCTGTGCAGCGCCTTGGGACGTCCTCCCAACGTGAAAGGCGCTTTATAAGTTTAATTTGTTGTTGTTGTCTCAAAGACTTGAGAAGGCACTATTATTTCAAACGGAGGCTTTATTATTAGCATTAGAAGTATGATTATAATTTGTTTTGGGAGCAAACAATTGTGATTAATATATATGGTGATGTAATGAACTATCCCCAGGGCCAGTCTTTCCTCTATAAATACTAATATGCTTGTGTGGATCTGTTATTCATCAGCAACTGAATTATTCACAGCAAGAGACACAATTCGCTCATCCGCAAATGGGGAATCCAACAGTTGTAGATGTTGCAGCTATTTACTATCCAATTCTTGCTGTTATCGGAGTACCTGGTAAATATGTAAAGACATCAACTGCCTCTGTACCTGTCTGTAAAAACCTTTCACTTCTCTCCTGCATTAAATGATTAAAGTGTTACATTAAGAGTACAGGTTGCATAATTCCCTTATGTTAGGAAGTATGTAATGAGATCTGATTGATGTATTTTGTTAAATGATCAAGATCATAGACTTCAAAATAGAACTGAGTCCATTTTGGAGTTGGTCAAATCTGTTGCCTTTTGTCCCAAACATTACGACCAGTAAGACACCCTGCGATGGAAGGGGGCAGCGGTAATTCAAATATGATTTCTGAAACCCACGTGCATGCAGTTGTCAACCCCCATATGGTTTACCGTAACACATTCCTCATCAGTCTCCCCAGCTCCAAAATTCAAAAGATCTAACTAATTGAGAGCACTGCAGCACATATAATGATGTAGAACAAACTTGTCAAGGGAAGAACCAGGAAGGCTGATGAGGAGAGAGATCCATAGTCGAGCCTTGATGTGGCAAATGAATGGACTAAGGTTTCGGCAGCCTGAAGGGTGAAGCAGTGGTACAGTCAGGCAATGTTGAGAAGGTGGTGGAAAGCAGTACTGGTCATGGCTCGGATGTGGGGGAGGAACGATAAGTACAGAATCGAACGGGATGCCCAGGTCTGATGTGAGGCAATCATTTGGGCTCAGTCTTACGGACATTTAGCTGGAATAAGTTGTCTCTTGACCAGGACTCAATGTCAGACAGGCAGCCAGCCAGGACACAGGTAGTCCTGGCTGGAGTTGAGGGAGGAATCAGAAAGGTAGAGTTGGGTGTCATCTGCATACATGTGGAAATTTACCCCATATCAAATTTACCCTATGCAGATGTCATTGAGTGGGAGCAAATAGAGGGTGAATAGGAGGCGAGAAAGGACAGAACCCTAAGGAATGCCACATGAGACAGGTCGGCAGCTGGGGGAAGTGCAGTTGGTGGACACAAAGTGGAGGCAGTGTGAAAGGGAGGACAACAACAACAAAATTGCACTTATATAGTGCTTTTCATGTCAGGAGGACGTCTGAAAGCTGAACAGTCTGGACAGGAACCATTCAAGGACAGAACCTTGAAGGTTGAGGTGGGAGAGGATTATGCTCCACAGTGTTGAAAGCGGCGGATAGGTCGAGGAGGATAAAAAGGCAGAGTGAGCACTGTTTACAGATATCGTTAGGGACCTTGATCAGGGCTGTGGAAAGCATTGAAACCTGATTGGAGGGGCCCGAGGAGGGAACGGGATGAGGAAAATTAGTCGTTGGGAGGCAATGACTCTTTGAAGCTCCTTTGACAGGAAAGGGAGGTTGCAGATGGGCCTGTAGCTTGTGAGCTGCGATGCCTCAAGGGAGGGTTTTTTGAGGATGGGGATGGTGGTGGCTCTTTTGACTGGCAATGATTTCGGATGCAAGGTACAAACTCTCTACTCACATCTCAGCAGTTCTGGCCAGACTCCATTGGCTCACTAATGCCAAACCGATCGACTTGAAAAATCCACTCACTCCCTGACATCCCTGGCCTCCTGTTCATCCCTGGCACGCTCTGCACCAGCATCAGAGGTTGAACTTTCAGCTCTGATGCTTCAAAACACTGTAAAACATTTTCCTCAAATCATCCACCTTGTCCCCTATCCATGTTTTCAATTCCTGAAAATCTACCTCTTCAAAAATGCTTATGACCAGCTCCCCCATGCACACCTCGGAGGCAGGTTAAGCCATTGTTAAAATCCGTGAGATGCTAGCCGGAATGGAGGGCATTATATAAGTGGGATTTGTTTCTGTTGTTGTAAGCTGCAGAAGTATTTTGGGATAATAATAATATAATAATCATTGCGATTGATATAGCAATGAGTCACTTCATTGACATATATCAAAATGTTCACCAATAAATGTGGAAAAGAGTTCCTACTTACTTCTGGCAAACATACGCAGGTAGTGTCAAGAACCTCCTCCTTGACCATCCCTTCATCTACTCACCTAAGTCTCCTGATTTCTATCCTCCGTGACCTTAACCCCCTACTCGGGGCCAAATCCCTGACCATCCAACATCGTGGACAATCTCCCAGCATGAGAGGTATAAGACACATATTATTTTGTATTGTATTTGTAAGTGTGTGGGCAATTCATTACTCTAGTTTACACACAAATTAACTCTACAATGTATTCTGCAAAGAGCTTTTTGATGTCTTAATGACTTCATAAGGTGTTATATCAAATGCAATGTTGATTGTTATATTATTTGATTATTGATCCCCCTCAGTATTTATGGGTGTCATCAGCAAATTGAGATTTGTTACTCTGTACCAGGCTCCAAATGAATTATATGCAAATGAGATGTAAATTATTGAGTCAATAGAACACCTCAATAAGAAACACTATTCACTATATTGACCCAAATTGAGTAATTGCATTTAAACGCCTCCATGTTTTCTCCCCTTTATCCACCTCACCATCCATTTAGCTGTCTTCCCTATGATCCGAATGGAATACTTCCTGCTACTTGGAAAACCAATGTGACATGTTGCCAGGCGGTGGCAAGGTATGTGGCTTTAACTGTTTAGATTCCAGCAGTTAGCCTAACACACACTCTGAGCTCCCACAAACCTTGGCGCTTTCCAAATGGCACTTAATATTTTTCATTATTAGGTCAGCATTATACATCCCTCCATGGAGACTGTGTGCATTCCATTCCAGCACTTTTTCTCTGGAATTTCAATGTGTAGATAGGAAGCTTGTGATTTTCAGTTCGGAGAACCTGAAATGTGGTGATGTTCTTACACTTGTCTTAAGCACATGGCTACTCAACACTAAAAAGCTTGCCAAAGGGTGCTCTTGGCGGTAAGGTATGATATCTTAATTGGTTAGACTCCAAAAGTAACACCAAAGCACATTTTGTTGGACACAAGCCTTGAATTTTTCTTTCTTGGCGAATTCCTTTCTGGAAGCATTTATGTTTCCACATCCAGAGATAGAACTGGAGCCAGTGAGGGATTTCCATGTATTCATGGCAGACATAGAAATTCTACCTCTACTGCTAACAGTTGCCTTGTCAAATTGTTGAGAGGACTCAAAGCACTTCACAAATCATATTGGAAAGTGGAATGATTGTATATTAAGGGCAACTTAAGGGCCAGTTGAGCTCAGTAGTGCAGATAGAGTGACCATGTTGTCTTATGTTATTGTTTGGAAGGCTGGTGCCTTGGAAAATCCATTCCCCAATTGATGGTCAAACAGGTTCCATCGTAGGGCTATGATTGAGGTGTTAAGAGACTTGCTGAAGGCTTTGACCTGCTTGGAAATCAAACCAGGTGCCTCTAGCTTGTGAGGTATGTGTGCTAACTATGATCCAATGAGACTCCGCAATAAAGGTTGCTCCAGATAAAGAAGTAGCTCATGAGTAGTTCAGAGCAATAGTGAGGTCCTGGGGCGTGAAAAGATTAGGAAGTGAAATACTCTGGTAAATTCGTACTTTTCTGGTATGTATTCTCCCCAACCCATTAAAATTTGCCTCTACTGTGCTGCTTCCCATCTCCTGCTTATCCCTCATGATCTGTGCTCTACCATCCCATGCTTTCAAGCACCAAACTCTGCAACTCTGCAATTCCCTCATTTGATCCCTCCACCCAGCTCCTCACTTCCCCATTTTCAAATCTGGCCTAAAGATCTGTCTTTATGATGAAGCTTATGGACACGTCCACCTGAATCAGTGATAGACACCGCTACTGTCAAACACCCTAGGATGGTACTCCATATAAAATATGCTTTTTAACTGTATGTTGGTGATCATGTAACAGCCACTAAATTCGAAGCAGTGGAACTCTAATACTTAATCCCATAATAACTGATCCTGTCCTTCTACTGTTTTAGCTGTGCATGAAGATCACAGTGTGAAAGCAAGTTGTTGTTGTTGTTACAGTGAACTTGTTGTCCATAACAGTGCTGTGCCGAGGGCAGTGTGGGCTGAGTCAGTCCGTCACTCTGTATCTGGTGGCGATGGCGGGGGCAGACCTGCTGGTCCTGATCATCGACGTTATCCTCAACCGTATCAACAACATGTACTTCCCAATCAGCTTCCTGCTGCTCACACCAATGTGTAGTGCCCGTGTGTCTCTGCTGTCTGCCTGCACTGATGCCTCGGTCTGGCTCACCGTGACCTTCACCCTCGATCGCTTTGTGGCCATCTGCTGCCCCAGTCTCAAGCTCCGCTTCTGCACAGAGAGGAGCGCGGCCTACATCATCGGAACAGTCGCAACATTTTGCCTCCTGAAGAACATCCCCTGGTACTTTGTCTTTGAGCCTGTGGTAGTATTGGGGAACCAGCCATACTTCTGCGCTAGCATGCCATCGTTCTATGTTTCGGCGGCTTGGAGCCGATTTCTGGCAGCTCATCATATGCTCACACCCCTTGTGCCCATGCTGCTGGTCATTGTCCTCAATTCCATCACTGTCAGGCATATCCTGGTGAGTGGTCGAGCAAGGATGAGGCTGCTGGCAGGTGGATTGGGAGGAAGCCGTGGGGAGGAGGACCCAGAGATGCAGAGCCGCAGAAGGTCCATTGTTCTGCTGTTCGCCATCTCTGGCAGCTTTGTCCTCCTGTGGCTGACGTACATTGTTCACTTCCTGTTCTGGCCCACGGTCACCTACAACAGCAATACAGAAGGAGCGAACGATAGTGTGTACATCCTGCAGGAGTCGGGTGCAATGCTGCAGATCCTCAGCACCTGCACAAACACTGCCATTTATGCTCTGACACAGACACGCTTCCGAGAGCAAATCCATGTCGTGCTCACCATTCCCTGCCGGCTATTCTGTAAATAAAGCCCTCGGCATTTCTGATACCTTCTCTGTTGTTTCCAAATATCTTCATGCACTGGCATCCCTCTAGCTGGTTAGACACCATCCTTCCAAATAAGCAAAAAAATAACACCTATGCATCAGGTCAGGTGTTTGACACATGGATCTCGAAGAACATTAGCCACAGATGTGTAAAATCCATATCTTGGGGGGACCCCAGTCTACGCATTGTGGTAATTGCTGGAGTTTAAGCAGCTGAATTGTCACACCTTGCTGCTGAGAACAGTGTCTGGCAAGCTTTCCTGGTACAAGTCCAGATAGGACCACCCTACCTGCCAAGGCTTTGACTGCAATGTTAACAATAATAAGCTTTACATTTGATATAGCCCCTTGTGGAGCTCCAGTAGAGGGGTTAGAGAACTTGCATTACAAGCATGAAACCTGTAATGTTTCACAGGTTTGAAATCAGGGTAAAACCTTGGGCATGTTTCCTTATTCCACATGTCTAATAATACTCCGTCAAAAAGAACACAATAATAATGTTGGTCATTTCAATCCGTGAGTGTTTGTGAGACACTACTGTGTGCAATTGCCGGCCATGTTTTGCTCACAAATATACAGTCAATTCACTTTACAGTATGTAAAGTGCTTTCAGATGTCGATAAAATGTGAAAAGCGCTATACAAATACAAGGATTATTATTATTATTATTGTAGCAATAAGGGTCGGGGTAGGGACAGGGGTATGGAAGTAGTAAATGGAGGAGAGTTAAGGTCTTGAAGATGAAGAGGAAGGTCTTGATGCTGGCCTTGAACAAGGAAAGGGAGGAAACAAGGCGAAGCAATTGCAGGATGGAGTTCCAGAGTGTGGGGACAGAGAGGCTGAAAGCCCGGCCACTGATGGTAGAGCAGTTTGGGCAGAGGACGTGGAGCATGCCAGAGCCTACTGAATGAAATGACGGGCAGGCTGATAGGGAGATAGCAGGTCAGAGAGATAGGCGGGGGCAAGGACGTGAATGGCCTTGAAAGTGAGGATGAGGATCTTGAAACATGGTGGATGTAGCATATACATTAAAGAATCCATACAATTCATACAAAACAAAAAAATACAACATACATACAATCCGTACAATACAAAAAAAAAAGATTGGATACCACAACAACAATACAACATGCAATTATATAGCATACTTTATACGAGGTAGCGTTCCAATTAAAATGAAATGTTAATCACAGATAAAAATATACACCATAAAATTCAAGGATGAATTATCTACATTACTGTGGCTGTTGGTGGGACATTGCTGTGACAGCTGTGCTGCCTTTTTTTTGGCAAATAACCAATACAATAATTATTATTTTTAGTTTTTGAGCCAGTGACCGCCTTTTGTGAATGATTCTAACACTGAGCTATGTCCCCTCCACCAACTAAACATTCCTCAGTGACCCTAATGTATCAGCATTGGCATTATCCTGTCAATGCCACAACTGAAATCCTTTTGATTATTATTTTTAATTATTAATTTTTATCCATACTTTTATTTAATAAGAATAGTTGTTTTGGACATAATGCACAAACATGTGAGTCAGATGATTGTGGGTTGAAGATACACATCGAGACTTGGAATTACACAGTCTAACGTGACAAACTGCTTTGCAGCCCTGGATATATCACATTGTTGTTGGATGTGCTCTTTGGCTGAGAGGTTAAAAAGGTTCAGTTCTTCCTGTTCACTTGGAGGTAAAGTATTACATAGCATTGTTCAAAACAAAACTGAGCTTCTATAAATACACTGTCACAACAACTGTCAGATAAAAAATGTCTTGGAGTTGCTTTGACAATGTGACAACACAATGTCACACTATATGAGAGAAACAGAGAGAGAGAGAGACAGACAGACAGACAGACAGACAGACAGATATATGGAGATAGAGAACGAGAAACCGATGGAGAGCTACACACTGAGAGAGATTGAGAGTGAAATACTGATGGAGAGATGATATCTATTTTCTATTCACAAAACCATAATATGTAAGTGTACTGTACTTAGTTTCAAAATAATTGATTTTAAAATGAGTATACAGTCTGTGTTGTGATGTTGATCTTGAGTGCAGGATAAAACAAGATAACAATTTAAATTTAAACACAATAACTGGAAGTAGTATTTCAGTCAGGACTGACATTTCTGTGTATAAGATGGACCATGTGGCTTAATGGATAAGGCGTCTGACTTCAGACAACTTGTCTAAAGCCATCAGAACATTGCAGGTTCGAGGCATGCCATGATCTCGGAGATATAATTATTTTGAGTGTGTATATCATAAATCGGTAATTTGTGTTTTCTCTGACATACGTGTTGCTGTGCAAACAATTATCTAGATGGTGGTGCTGATCACACCACTGTTGCTGTTTTCTCCGGCTAATAATGCCATTGTCATTGCATATTAATAGCATCCTGTCAATGACCCAACTGAAATCCTCTTGACCAGTTTCTTCCTTCACCAACTTATATTCTCTCATTGATTATTCCAAGTCTTTACTCACCAGCAGTGGCTTACTGATGATCGGCTGCTTCTTAGATACAAAACAACAAATGCGGAAGTCCCGAAAATAGGCAACAAGAACAACACTTTTGCATTATTATAGCTCCTCCCTTTCTAACAACCTCAACTGCGCCTGTCTCTTGCATATCGCTCTGGAAAATACCCTGCAACAAAACACAGCCTTTGAAGCGCTCTGAGACGCCGTACAGCGTGGAGGGCGCTATATAATTTGAAGTGAAACAAAAGCCTCACCCTCATCATGGTGAGTTGAACACACTCCACTGATTCTCTGATCACCCCCACCCTGGCCCCCAGCCCCACCCACCCCACCCCCAACCCACCCCACCCACGCCCCCCAGCCCCACAGCCCCACCCCATCCCTGCCCTCCCATCCCCCAGGGACCTTTCCATTTTCCATCATGCAATGGGTTAATCAAAGACTTTATTTGGCTGTCAGGAAAGAGATAAACAGTTAGTGGCAGGTTCTGTGTTCCTAAGGGATGAGACTGGAAGCACCAAATGATCCTCATCCAATTCAATTTTATAATTTTGGTCATCCCGAGGACCCTCAGTGGATTCAAATTCCACTGAAAATCCTACATTCGCTGCAGTCGATTTGAGCTGCCGAACATCTGTGATGAATCCCTGTAAGGCATCCTCCAAACAAACAACAATGACAACAAAATTACACTTATAGAGCGCCTTTCACATCGAGAGTACGTCCCAACGTGCTAAACATAAAGGACAATATACAAATCTAAACTGTTGTCAGCAAAGAGTTGGTATAAAATTGCCAATAGTAGCGATTGGGTGATGAAAAGGGTTTCATTTAGAAATTAACTGTTGGTAGTTTTTTCTTTAATACAAGAGGAAACACTCAACTATACAAGAGCCGAAATAGCTCAGTTGGGAGAGCGTTAGACTGAAGATGTAAAGGTCCCGGGATTCGGCATTTTTGTTCAGTTTGACTGTAACTCACAGCCTCGATATTCCCCAAATCTGTCCTGTATGAGCAGCCATGAACGTTTGGAATGAGCAACATATGTATTTATTTGTTCTAAATTTTGTTTAATTTGGTTAACTACTGTAGAGTTTTTGTATGGTGCAACCCTAGGTAAAATATTACAGAGGCAATGGATAAATCAAAGGGTTGATTTATTAATCATAGGATGGTTATTGAATAGTTGCAACTATACATCATAGAATCATAGAATGTTACAGCACAGAAGGAGGCCATTCGGCCCATTGAGTCTGTGCCGGCTATTTGACTGAGCAAGTCACTTTCATTAACCCCAATCACCAGCTTGCTCCCCGTAACCCTGCAAACCAATCTTCCCCAGATACCTATCTAGTTCTCTCTTAAAAGCTGCTATCGAATCGGACCTCACTACCCTTTCAGGCAGATCATTCCAAATTTGAACTACTCGCTGAGTAAAAACAATTCTTCTAACCTCCCCTCTGCTTCTTTTGGTAGATATCTTAAGACGGTGACTATGGGTCACAGACACACCTACCAGAGGAAACAACTTTTCCTTATCTAGCCTGTCGAAACCATTCATGATCTTGAAGACTTCTATCAGATACCCGCGTAACCTTCTCTGCTCTAAAAAACTACACTGTATCTTACAACTGCAGAACCTAATTCAGGGCTCCAATAATCCTAACTAAACCAATAATCCTTTGGCTAATTATTTAACCATGAACCCACACGGATATGGGATACAGTATCTCACTGGTACTGTCTGAACAGTGTCACAGTGGTATCCCAATGGTGTCCAAATTCTTAACTTTGGTTTGTTCTCTTGTACTCCAAAGTTTGGACATATGTTGATGAAATAAGGTGTAGCCAGAGTCCATTCTACCCGATCAAATTTCACAATTTGATTGGTCATTCACTTTCCTGAACTGATCCGTCCAATCATCTTTCCACAAATGGGAGGCCCCAGGGTTTATCAGGGTTTTAATCTCAGGAAGTTGGAGTTCTTCTGTTTCCATATGTGAAGAGTTTGATTCGACAGTTAATTGTTATTTTTTGATCTGCACATCATAAAATTAAGTTAACTTAAAGCCACAGATTTCTGTTTTTGTGAATGTTGACATTTATGTCTTCTTCGTTGATCATAGCATCTCTTATATCAACACAATGTCCATTTGATTGACTTGAAAAAGACTGTTAGCCACCATCCTTCCAAATAAGGAAAGGAATAACACCCGTCCATCAAGTCCTCATAAACACAAGCACAAAACTCACAAACACAGACCTCACTTCATTTGGTCCAAACACTCTGTCTCACATTTCTTAAGATCACTCAAGATTGTCCCAGTTCTTACATACACTTTGGGCTATCAAATAATAATTTGAATAAAGATTTTAAAGCTCTTTGTACAGTCCCTTCAAGGTCTTCTTACATGACAAACTGGGGGCTCCTGACATGCTGTCAGTAATTCAAGAGAACTGTTAGATTATTTGCCTGGCAATTGGATTTCAAGATCATGATCAACTCTAATAAATGTGTTGTAAATGAACGAAGATCCCTTCAGATTGTATTGCCAAATCACGTGTTGAAATTTCAGGTATTTGATGTATGTGGCTCGTTGTTCTAGGGGTATGATTCTCGCTTTGGGGTTGCAACTAAATAAATATGCGAGAGGTCCCGGGTTCAAATCCCGGATGAGCCCAAAATTTAGACAAATGTTGTCTATGTATCTCACTTGATTGTGTTTTGAAAAAGTAAACTTTTGTTGTGAGTCAACATAGTAACTAACAAATTCAAAAGGGGCAACAGGCATCTGTTACAGCATCAGTGGTACAGAGGTAGCATGCAAGATTACTATTGTTTTGAGCTAGGTTTGATTTTGGGCGATTGCTCAATTTAGTGGAGTTCCTGTAGCTCAATGGTTAGAGCAGTTGCCTTAAAAGCGTGAGACCTGTGTTTGAATCAGGCAGCTCTTGGGCAAATTTCCTTATTCCACATGCCTAATAATAATCCATCAGAGAGTTGTTGCGATTCAGGGTATACGGACTGAAACCTCAGTCTGCAATGTTATGGTGGATGAGATGAGGACTACCAGCAGATGAGGTGAAGCTGAGTGACATCTTGGAGTACGGTCAGAGCAACTCACCATGGTAGGGAGCAACTCACCGGGGCATGGCGAAGTTTGAACATAAGTGTATGAACCTTGAAATTGATTCCTTATACAACAGGTAGTGAATGGAGCCTTGCGTCCTACTCCGACTACTTCAAGGAACAACTGAAGACCTTTGACTCTTTGAACGTGTCTTTGGCCATCTTCCTACTCTACCTTCACCTAGTCCACCATCCTCAATCATTCCCCAATCCCCGACCCACGATTGGGTCAAAATTGTTTACACTCCAACATCTTAGGATGACCCTGACATAAAAGTCACTAATCTTGGGTTCATGGATGACGAAAACTTCAGCCTGGAAACTGCAATGAAAAGGGATGCAGGAGACACTGATGATACTCATCCCTCATTAAGGGCAGCAATGCTGGTAGTGATGGTCAACTAGTGGCCCTATCTGGACAAGCAGTGGGAAAGTTTGCTGGACAGAAAACTATGCGGTTTTAGATGGTAAGTGTGCAGCAGTTACTCCAACACATGACAGGTTCCCCAAGCCTTAACTCTTGCCAAACTGTGCCGAATACTTCCGAAAGTGGGTAAGCAGAATGCATCCCCACAGGGAGCGAGTATGCATTCCTATGTATGTAGCGCTGGCTCTTGATGGATTGAGGCACGCACGGGTACAGCAAAGGAATTTCCTCTGACCTATTTGTAAATTTCAGCATCAAGCCATCAGGTGAATTTGTAGCAAAAATGGGAAGTGACTGCACAGAAGAGAGTGAGGTGCAGGTTGAACAGAACCAAGACACAGGGCTCTTGAGAGTGCTTTGGCATAACTGTTGTACTTTACCAGCTTCAACTGCAGAGCTAGTCATTGAATATAATGCTGCACAATTTCACTTCGACAAGTCGATGCGTTATAGCTTTGTTGTGCTTGAGAGGATCCAAGTGGGAATAAGCTCTGATGCCAGTGACTGGACCAATTGGCCATTTCCTGCCGTTGAGCCATTCTGGCAGGTCCGTCAATCACTGTGTCCTGGGGTCTGACTCAGGAGGAAGACAACAAAGATATTCATAGAGGATCAATTCGATTCTCTGGTTCCATTGCTACACAACCATGAATCCAGCTCAGCTCCCAGAAGATTCTGCTCACACAGATACCCCAGGAGGGTAGTGTTTAATTTACTGGAAACAATATATGTGCAGTTCTGGATGATCAGACTGTTTGGACTTCTCTACTTTAGTGTATAAATGAAAATCTACCCAGTGATTTGTATTCGGTCCATCCTATTCTTTTCAACATGAAGAAATATCACAGCTTTTCAGAAAAGGTGCACCAACCAGACCAATATTCCAGATAATGTACATTTACTCCCCTTTGCTGGCTGTCATTGCTGTTCCTGATGCTTTCTTATAATTAGCTTCTGTTCAACCTGCACCCAAGTTTACTGAATTCTTAAATACACATGTTAAAATAACTCACAGTAAAACGGCTTCTAAACGAAGAATGAATTCAAAATTTTCCCAATTTTGAATATCAAAAATGCTGATTAATATAAAAATGCAGACTCAACTAATATATCTTCACTGCTGTGTCTTTCATGTTAAAACTTTTAGGATAGATGGCCATTCAACAAGGCTCAAGAAATCTGCGCTGTCTCTCAGCAATGTGTTCTGCCTTAACCACTGCCTAAACTGATCCCCATGCAGCTGCAAGACTCTTTTCTTACAATTCATATATTAAATCTGTAAGGTCTCAGAATCATGTCATATACCAAATAGTGAAACAATAACAACCAAATTACATTTGTATAGCACCTTTCACATGTTGTATGTATGTGAATTCAAATGTTTTTTTTCCTTAATTGTTTTTGGAGATTGATAGTTTAATTAGCTGGAACAAATCTCTTTGGTTGGAGACCACCCATTGATAGACAATGTGCCTCAATATGTTTCAACCAGCAAGCAGTTATAAATGAGTGCAGAGTCCTGTAGCTTAGTGATTGGAGCACTTATGGCACAAGCAAGAGATCTTGGTTTGATTCCCGGCAGGGTTAAATGTTGGGCAAGTTTCTGTACTCCACCCCCATCTATTTAAATAGTGGTAGCTAAAAGCTGATCGCTTTTCTTTGAGAATAATTTATTCAAAATGTTACAATAAATTCATCACTTCTATCCATGCATGATTGTGGGACACTGTTTGCACAATTGGTGGCCATGGTTCACCAAAAAGTCAATTTAATTTACAGTATATTTTGTGAAGTGCTTGAGATATCTCAAGATTGTGATAAGGCGTTACATGAAGCAATGCTACGATTATTAAATGCTTTGCACCGTCTCCTCTGTACTAGTGGAAAACCACTAGGGTGATTAAATGAGAAGTAAAATGAGGATTCTAGTGGTATCATATAAACTATAAACTCTGTGTGGCTCATAGTGACCTTCACCTTTGATCGCTTTGTTGCCATTTACTGTCCAAGGCTGAAAATGAACAGAGAACTGCAGCTGTGATGATAGGCACAGTTTGTGCTCTTTGCTAATTCAGGAACATTCCCTGGTATTTTATTTACCAGCCTTGGTATATCATTGATAATTTACCATGGTTTTGCAAGACTAAAGAAAGCTATTATGGTTCCCGGGCCTGGGAAATATACCGTACTTATACCGTAGTAACGGCCTGCGCTTCCTTTGTTCTGATTTTGCTGCAGAACACACTGACTATCAGACACGTATTAGCGGCAAACAGCGTCCACAGGAATCTTCTCGGCAACAGCAGCACTGGCAATGCTAATGACAAAGAAATGGTCAACAGGAAAAAATCCATTGACAATAATGTAGGTCACAGAATAATATTTTTTGTGCTGTTCGTTCAGCGCCAGTCAGTTCATGTTCTCCAAAGCTCAATAGGCATTACAAGGCAACATCCAGCTTGAAGGGGCCTGATCAGTGCAAATTGTTGTGCTTGTTGTTGTTGAATTTTATTTAAAGAGAAGGAAAAACAGCAAAGCAGGAAGTTGAAGTTTAATGCAGAGAAATGTGAGGTGATACATTTTGGAAGTAGAAATGGAGGGAGACAATATAGGCTAGATAGTACAATTTTAAGGCGTGTGAGGGAACAGAGAGACTTGGGGATTTGTGCTCGCGACTCTTTGAAGGTGGCAGGACAGGTAGACAAAGCTGCTAAGAAGGCATATGGGATACTAGCCTTTATAAATTGGGGTATAGAGTACAAAAGTCAGGAAGTGCTGACTAACCTCTATAAAACTTTGGTTAGGCGTCAGCTGGAGTACTGTGTACAATTCTGATCACCACACTATAGAATGGATGTTAAGGCATTGGAAAGGGTGCAATGAAGGTTTACTAGAATGGTACCAAGATTGAGTGACTTCAGTTATGGAGAAAGGCTAGATAGGCTATGTTTATTCTTTGGAACAGAGAAGGTTGAGAGACCTAATAGAGGTTTATAAAATCATGAGGGGATTCGACATGGTGAATAAGGAAAAAACTGTTTCCACTGTTGGGCGAATCTGTGACTCATGGTCACAGATATAATATAGTTTCGAAATGAAGCAGAGGAGAGCTGAGGAGAATTTTTATCACTCAGCGGGTTGTTCGAATCTGGAATGCATTGCCTGAAAAGGTGGTGGAGGCCGATTTGCTAACAGCTTGTTAAAGAGAATTAGATGTTTATTTATGGAGAACAGGTCTGCTGGTTATGGGGAGAGAACGGGGCAATGCAATTGAGTTACTCTTTTCAAAGAGCCGGCACAGAGCAGATCAGATTGTGGTTATTGAGAATGGGATGGTGGTGGAGATGGGTAATCACAGCAAGCTGATGGCAGCCGAGGGCTCCTATTTCCGCTTGGTGCACAGGCTGTTCAACAGCGAAAACAACGGCCAATCAGCCAACAAACCGAGCAGCTCAACGCCCAACGCCCCAGACAGCAGTCCTGAGTGAGCACTGAGCCATATACTGCCTCATAGCCTTAACATATCCATCGTTGCTCTGTCACATCTGGTTCACTTTGCCAGACTTCACCAAAACTTGATTTTATTTAGTGCAGGAATTCCAGGAAATTAATTGGTCATCATTAAAAAATCTTTGTTCACTCAATTCACGACTGTTTGTGGGACACTGCTGTGTGTGATTGGCTGCTGCATTTCGCCCACAATTATACATTCAATTCACTTCACACAATATTCGGTAAAGTACGTCAAGACATCTAGAAGACATGATAAGGTATTAATTAAATGCAAGGATTATTACCATTATCTCTTACTTGATTATCTCTTCCAAATGAACACAGACCCTATTTCATTAATGTTTAATCTCAATCTCACACCAACATGCCACCAAATCCAACCTATTAAATCCTCATAAATAGACTTATTCAAATTACTCTACAACCGTCTCCCCAGTTCCACCATTGATACTCCAGTTGATCCAAAACCAAGACACCTGTATTCTTCCACAATAAACTATGCACCCATTGCTGAGCTCCGACCCCTTCCTATCTCCAAACAAATTGACTCCGATGTCCTTCTCATTGAATAATTTCTTCGCAAACCTAGTACCTCCTTCCCAACTCTTCTGCTAAACTCCTCATCCATGCCATGACCAGTACTGCCTTCCACCAACTTCGCATCATTGCCTGACTCCATCACTGCCTCACCCTTCAGGCCACAGGAACCCTTACACAAATGTTTATCACCTCAAGGCTTGACAACAGCAACTCCCTCCTTGTTGCCCTCCCCAACTCTTCCTTCCTCTACCTGCAGATCATCCAATACTCGTGTCCTCTCCTGCACCAGCCTCTGTAATCTCATCATCCTGACCCTCGCCCGTCCATTCCTCAGAGGATCAAATTCAAAATCCTTATCCGCACCTTCAAGGCCCTCCATCATGCCCTTGTCCCTCTTACCTCTCTGACCTGCTGACCCTCTATCAACCTGTCTGCTCCCTGTGTACAGCAGTCTCTTCTGTTCCATGTTGCCCAACTCAAGACCCTCCATTTCGTCCTTCAGCTGACATTCTACATTTCTGCCCTTCGTGAACCCCGCATTGCACCACCACTCTCCCCATGTCAACCCCCCCTCCCTACCCATGCTTGAGTCCTGAAACCTAACTATTCAGCGGCTTAGGGCATCCTCACGACATGAATCGCACTCTAAAATGGTAATGTTGTTGCTGAGCAAACTAACTCACTAACACTGTGCTTTGTCAACACCTGGTGCTGTCCTCACAACGGCTAATCCTTCAACCATGATGATCTGAACCATTGGAATTCCATCCACGTTGTCCACCCTAATTCGATCAGATCTGAAACCTACCAATCGTCAACTCTCAGCCACCTCCCTCCCGCTCCCATCACCCTCATCTCCCCTCCCCCTCGCCTCCCTTACACCTCGCTTCCCCTCCGCCTCGCCTTCCCTCCTCCTCTGCTCCTGGCTGAGCATTCCTGTCTTTTGAGATTGTGTGTTCAAGTCCTACATTGGACTGAAAACCCAGATTGTCTAAAATGACACTCACAGTACATTGCTGGGGAGACCCTGTGTTGTCAGAGGTGTGGTCCTTGAGGTTGGTAATCCAAGGACCTATTTGCCTGTTCAGGTGGATATTAATTATTCAACAACAACTTTGATTTATATAGCGCTTTCCACACCGGACGGCGTTTCAGAGTGCTTAATTATTCAGCAGCAATATTTGAAAATAGAAGGGAGTTTCTCACCATGTCCTGGCCAACAAAACCCAAATAATTATATATCAATATTTATATATATTTATAATATTTATATATAGTTATTCCAATAAAGGCTGTTTTAGGGACATTAGTGTGCAGATTGGCTTCCCAATTTTCCCAGATCACACAATTACTCCACTTACACTTAGCATAGAGTGATGGTGAAGCAATTTGTGACATCCTGCTTACTTGAATGACACAGTACTAAATGCAAGGATTCTTGTTATTACTAGATGTCTTAGCACTTCCTTGTGAGTCACTGAAATGGAGAGGAAACCATCTTGCTTTGTGCCAGGGAGATTATTAAAAACGTAATAAAATGCTGATATTTGAATCGTTGTCAGATTCTTTTTATACGTGATGTATCCATTATATTTCAACAGTTATGCCTCATATTTGATGTATATTAAAATAACATTTCCACAGCACCTTTCACATCTGGGGTATTCCCCAAGCCACTAGACGTCAGGGAATTGGACCTCAGCCGGGGTTCAGGAAGGGTTGAGACTAAGAGTGGCCAAAGACATGGTGGAAGAGGAGGGTCCTGAGTCCAGCCTTGAAGAAGGCAAATGTTGGAGCAAGGAGAAGGGATTGTGTAATGGAGTTCCAAAGCTTGGAAGCAGGAGAGGCTGAAAGGCTGGCCACTGACGGTTGGGCGGGTTCCGTGGGCAACACGGGGAGGCTAAAGCCTGCCAGGGCAATGGAAACTGCAGTAAAATGTGTAGACTGTATGGAGAGACAGAAATACCAAATGTTCCCGTCACCATCTAGAGAGAGCAATGTGATGTTGCTCCATCAAACGGGTTTCTTGAAATGATTTAGCTGTAGCTCACTGGTTAGAGCATTCGCCTTACATGTGTGAGACGTATGTTTGAATACTGGCAGCTCAGGGTGAAATCTTGGACGAGTTTCCTTACTCCACAAAAAAAATTAAGAAATTGGTTATTTCAATGCACAACAGTTTGTGGGACACTGCTGTGTGCAATTTGCTGCTGTGTTTCTCCACGCAAAAAAAAATGCAGTCAATTCACTTTGCAGTATATTCTGTAACGCGCTTTGAGATGTGGATAAGATGTGGAAAGCGCCATATCAAATGCATGGATATTATTGGCTTGGGGCGATGCCAGGGGAGGGGGAACAAGGCGACCAAAAGCGCGGTCGAAAAGAAAAGTCTTTATGCAGGACTTGAAAATAGGAAGGGAAGGGACGAGGCGAAGGGAGTGAGGGAGGGAGTTCCAGAGCCTCGGGGCATAGTAGCTGAAAATACAGCCGCGGATGGTGGAGCGGAGGATTTGGGAGAGAAGGAGCCCAGACCCAGTGGAGCAGAGGCAATGGTTACTATTGTGAGGGGAGAGGTCAGAGAGGTAGGGGGAATGCAGAAAAGTGTAGGGATTTGAATGCAGGAATGAGGATCTTGAAATTGTTCCTCTCTGGGACTGGGAGACAGGACTGGGATAATCGGGGAGGGGTGTTTTGTATGAGTGAGAATGCTGGCAGCGGAATTCTGTATGAACTGGATTTTATGAATGGTAGCGAAGGGAATATTCAACTGGATAGAGAGATCACATGACACATCGCTGAACACTCACATAGTTGAGGCTCATATGAGAGACAGATCTGATGGAATGAATGCCTTTTATTGTTGTCTTTCTGACCTGGTGAATTCTGATATCAATTAATACATGTTGCGATTGGAGAATGAATATCATATATTTCTGAAGGTTTCATGTTTCTGAATTAGTTTTAATTTGATGTAAACATTTTCTGAAAAATTTAACAATGAAACAAAATGGATATTTCATTTCACTTTTTAGCTCCTGTCTGAACTTACTCTGAGTCAATGTATAAATACATGTGTTATTACAACAACTCAATCTTTGAATCATGATTCCAGTTTCTTGGACAATATAGCCAGTGTTGTTTGCAAATGATTCAGTGTAATTATAATTAGTTAATTGCCACTTTAATGAAAATACAACAGAAGTTATCCACAACAGTATAAAACTGCCGGATATGGCAAAGAGCAAAATAATGGATTTTCTTCGGTTTTCCATTTCTAGATCATTTTCCTTCTGATCATTTCTTTGGCTACGGAGTTTCCTGCGGATATTATTGGCCTCTAAAATGTGTCTGATAATCACAGCGTTGAACAAGCAAATGCAGGACAAAACAACCAGGGGGAAAAAAACACGAGTGACTTTCTCAAAAACTTGAGACATGTAAACAATTGGTTTCAAGGTGCAATACCACGGTATATTGTTAATTATAATGGAGGGATGAAACACAAAGTAACATGAATGGCCACTGAGCAGCTAAACATGGTCAAAGACACGATCACCGCACTCGCTGTCCTCCTGGTGCAATATCTCATTTTCAACTCATGGCAGCAAATGGCCACCAAACGATCCAGAGTAAAAGCCACAGTGAACCACAGAGAACATTGGAAAACAGCCACGAGCATCACTGTCCTCACCCTGCACACAGGGGTGTATAATAGGACATTTAACGGGAAATAAAGGTTACTGATCCGATTCAACACAACATCATTGATGATAACCAGGAGATCCGCCACTGCCATGGCCACCAGGTAACAAGTCATACATTTGGAGAGACTGCACTTTCCTCTGGGCAGGACCACAATCGTCACTACATTAACTACCAGGAGAAAAAAACAATTGAATCTTTCAATCACAATCTCAACAAAGCGGACAAATATGACAGCTTTCATTTGCAGAGTCATCACAGAAGCTTTTACTATGAGCCGTGCTTGTTTCACAAGTGATTATCAAGAGCCTTGTCTGGAGAGACCTTGGTTTGATTGCAGTTCAGGGCGAAACCTTGGGCAAGTTTCCTTACTCCACATGGCTGGTAATAATCCCTCAAAATCAAAAATAATAATAATAATGGTCACATTCAATCCAGGGCTGTTTTTGGGACACTGCTGTGTACAATTGGCTGCCACATTTCACCTACACAAATATACAGTCAATTCACTTTACAGTATATTCTGTGAAGCACTTTGAGACGTCTAGAAGTTGTGAAAAGCGCTATATCAAATCAAGGATTATTAGTATTATGTGTTAGATGACATTGAATGGGATGGATTTGGTGGATCTGTCCCTGTTTGAGAGGATTTCAGCTGTTCTGTTGAGAGACTCACCTGATTCCAACATCTTGAACATTGAAACTTCAGTGGAATCATGGTACTGCATAGCTCAAGAGAAGAAAGGGAGGAGATTGAGTGGAAAATAAAGGGGGCAATAGGCATATGGTGTTCCCCAGGGCTCTACTCTCGGTCCCCTCCTCTTCAACCTATACATGCTCCCACTTGGTGGCATCATCCTCAGACATGGGGTGAATTTCCACATGTATGTGGAAGACACCCAAATCTACCTCACTCTGAATGCCATCAAAAGAGCCTCACCATCCTCTCTCCTCTGCTCTGTCTCCTCTCCTATTCTCCAAATCCACCCCCACCATTGCTCCCCTGAAATGTCTCCACTCGAACTCCCCACAGCCACCCCAACTCTTCCTCTCCTGCTCTGTCTCCTCTCCCTAAAGCTCCCTATCGCACTCTCCATGCTGTGCACCGACTCCTCCCCCCTCCACAGATCGCCTCACCCACCCTACCTCCGCTTCTCTGTCTCCTCTGCCTTTCCCCACAGACATCCTACTACACCCACTCCCCTGCTCTGTCTTCTCTCACCCTCCCCAAATCCCTCCCACATCCTCCCTCTTTTGCTCTGTCTCCGATGCCTCACTGATCCTTTCAATTCTCCCCATACCTGGTTTGGCTGCCGATCCTGACTGAGCTAGACCCTCCAAAACTGTTTAAGTTTGTACTTTTCATCCTTCACTCCCATCACTCAGTTATTGTCTCAACTTTTGATTCCTGGACCACTCACAGGCATCCGTCACTTCAGACTGGGACATATTATTTCCTTGAGGGAATATTAACCCCGCAAAAAAATGGTCTATAAATAGCCAAGCAGCTTCTTGTTTACTTCTAGGCACGTGAAGTAGGAAATTTGTCCAGTATTTTGTTTTCGCGGGAATACAACCTACAACAAAAACAACTTCAATTTATATAGCGCCCTCCACTCCAGATGGCGTCTCAGAGCACTTCATAATAATGGATCCCAGGAGTGAGCTAGGGGCAGGGGAGAAAGGTAACCGAAGAGAAAGCCGAGACCTGAAACTAGAACAAGAGGGGGCTAGGCTTGGTGAGTGAAAAAGAGAGTTCCAGGATCTCAGGACACAGTGGCTGAAGGCACGGCTGCCTATGATGGAGTGGAAGATTCGGGGGATAAAGAGGAGGCCAGACCCGGTGGAGCGAAGGCACCAAGTGCTTATTTTGAGGAGAGAGGAGCTCAGAGAAGTAGGGGGGTGCGGAGAAGTTTCAAAATAAGGGTGAGGATCTTGAAATCGATCCTTTCCAGGACAGCGATCCAGTCTGGCACACACTGGGGTAATGGAGGAGCAAAATTTGGTGCAAGTGAGAATGCGGGTGGCAGAGTTTTGTATGAGTTGGATTTTGTGGATTGTGGTAGAGGTGAGTCCTGTGAGGAGGGCATTTAGGAGGGCAATAGTCCAGCCGAGAGATGCCAAAGGTATGGACAGGACGCCACATCACTGAGCTACAGGATGCCTCACTGAGGACTCCACACCAGTGAGCTACAAGCCTAACACAACACTGAGCCACAGAATGTAACAGCACTGAAATATAGGACTCTACAGCACTAAGTTACAGGATTCTACAGGACTGAGGTACACAATTTCATCATCGACAAATACATTGAATGGGGTAGGTAATGGTGAGATAGGTGATTGAAAAGGAAAACATATCCAGGGCTATGGCATGTGAATGGGGGAGTTGGATTTCCATAGTTGCCTTTAGCCACTATTACCCAAGGCTCTGGAACTCCTATCCTCATTGCCTTCACCTCACCCCCACTTTTCCCACTTTTAGGTCCTAGCTAAAGATGTTACCTTTCAACTCACATTTAGTCACCGTCTTCCCCCCTTCCCCTGGCTTGGCCCTGGAATCCATTATTGTGAAATGCTCTGCGTAGCCGTTTGGCATGGAGGGAGCTATATAAATGCAAGTTGTTGTTTTTGGATTATTTCTACCAGAAATCTGTATGCTGACTAGGACTGATATTTTCCACCTCAGCCACATGGCCAGACTCAGTCCATACTTCAAAACCTTCTGTGCCCGTTCATCACTTCCCAGCTGGACTATTCCAATGCCCTCCTCACTGTCTTTCCAGTACTACTGTACACAAAATACAATTAGTTAAAAACTGTGACACCCAGATATCACCTGCATGGAACACCTACCCTATCACCGCAGTTCTTGACAGGTTCCACTGGCTCCCATTCACAAAATATCAAGATCCTATCATTTGGCAGCCACGTTTCGCCCAATACACTTTACAGTATATTCTGTAAAGCATTTTGAGACATCTAGAAGATGTGCAAAGCAGTATATCAAATGCAAGGATTATTATTATTATTCTATTATTTTGAAATCCCTTTTTGCCTTCGCACCTCCCTACCTCTCTGACCTACTTACCCCACTCCCCCTCGCCCACCCCCACCACCCTGCAATTCAACCACCCGCTGCCTCTATTCAGCTGTCTCCAAACTCCGGTTTGCCTCTCATCTCCTCCAATACACCGGCCAAGCCACTGCTGCCCGACATTCTGGAATTCTCTCTTCTCTCAATCTTCATTGCTCCCTCTGTCCCTATTTTCAAAACCTGCCTAAAGATCATTCTTTATGATGGAGCTTATGGTCACCTCCTCCTCTGGCTCACTGTTGTGCTCTGCCAAAGTGAAGTGCTCCGAGACGCTTCCCCACACGAAGGCGGCTGCAAAGTGTTGTTGATTTGCTCCTATAAAACTGTTTGGTAGAATTCAAGAAACTAAACTTGTGACCCAGAAATTGCAAATGCCACTAAACAAAACAAACTAGCGTAATGAATTACCCGGAATTCCAACAGCTGCAAGAAGTGGGTAATAAAGCGATACTATTAAATATAGCGTTTGAGATCCCATTTTACCCTATAATGTGGACACTTGAAGAAGGGGAGGCTCCAAGTAATGCAGTAAGATACAAGGGAGGTTTATTTATAGTGAATGCACACTCTGGTGGCTTGATAATGAATGTGATTAGTTACAGTTCACTGAACAAACAATTTAATTAGTATCGTCACTTGGGCCTCTCCTTTCCCTCTGGGTGATGTCATCTACAGACAAACAACTGGTGAAGGTGATGTTGTCGGGCATTTGGAGCTCCGGTAGCTCAGTGGTTAGAGCACTTACCTTACAAGCGTGAGACCTGTGTTTGAATCCAGGCAGATCAGCGCAAAATTATGGGCAAGTTTCCTTACTCCATGTGCCCAATAATAATCCATCCCCCCAAAAAACACAATACCTGTAATAAAAATTGGTAATTTCAATCCCTGACAGTTTGTGGGTCACTGCTGTGCACAATTGGCTGCCATGTTTCGCCCACAAATAATTAGTCACATCACTTTGCAGTATATTCTGTGAAGCACTTTGAGATATTGATAAGATGTGAAAAGCGCTACATCAAATGCAAGTATTACTATTATTATTTCACAAATACTACTTGCATTTTTAATTTTGAAATGTGAAGAAATACTGATAAGCAGAACAGAATTAACAATATTCAATGATGTCAACAGAAAATAGATACAACTTTGAGAGGGATCAAAACTTTTAAACATTTACCAATATGTTGATTTGACATTCACATTCCAATGTCTAGATTTATGATATAATAGTTCTTGGTAATACACTTGATGTTGAGTAATGCCCTCAGGGGAAATGACCAGTGGATAAAATAGATCTCGTGAAAACGGTAAATATTTAACGGTGAAGAAACTGCTCACAACGTGAAACAGCAACCGAAAACGGAAAAAAAACAATAACAAATCCAGCTATTTAGGGGTTCTGACCAAATCAGAAGAACCCAAAACCTGTAACTGTGGTCAACCATAACACAACCATCAAACTCAGCGTCAGAGGGCAAGCAACTGAACGAGACTAACACTTGCCCAATCCTAACTGGAGCATTCTGTAAAGAGAAACAATGATTGATTTTTCACCTTCACATGTGATGATCACCAGGAAGATCTCTTTCCTCACCCTAACTATCTCTCTTCCTTTCTCAAAACGTATGTGCTGCTCCCAGCCTCTTGGTTGTCAGACACGTTGTCAGACTGTTCAGCACTTTGGGACGTCCTCCCGACGTGAAATGGCTATACAAGTGCAATTTTGTGGTTGTTGTCTTTGGAAATGAAATGCAGCTTAGCAAACCAGAGGACATGGCTTCGATTCAGGCAGGGCAACATCTTAGGCAAATTTCCTTACTACATAAGACTCTCTTTACATTGGAACCCAGTTATTAGCTTTCCAAAGGTAATAGTTATCACAGCACCCCTCCTCTCCACGTAAAAATTGATCTCCCAATCCAACTCTAATTGTGGAACACTGTTTGCATATTTGGCTGCAAAGTTTCACCAACAAAAATACAAAATGCATTTTACAATGTAATCTGGGAATCATTAAGATATTTCAGTGATGGTATAAGGCATTTGTAAAAATGAAGGGTATAATAAAATATTGTTATTATATTATTCCTTGATTAAGCACACAGTGTAATAAAATTCAACTATACAACTGATTAGCAAATTAATACAAGTACACATGGTAGGGTCCGTCGATGTGGAAATTTTCTGATATAGATATATCGATGGGCTCATATCGCGATATACCGAAATATCGATATTTGGGGGGTTTTCGTACTGCGCATGCGTGCAGAGCGCGCACATTCAGAGTGCGCGTGCATTCGGGGCCTATCTCCTCTGGAGGTAAATTTCTTTCTCTGTGTCTCTCACTCTCTCCATCTCTGTGTTTTTCTGTCTGTGTGTCTCCGTGTCTCTCTCCCTCTCTCCTCTCTCACATCCCCCCATCTATCTGTATATTATCACATACCACCCTGTCTCTCCCCCCCTCTCTCGCACCCCCCACCCCCGATGTCTTTCTCCCCCACCACCCCCCCAGCCGTCTCTTTCTCCCTCCCCCCCCCGCCGTCTCTCTCTTCCTCTCCCCGCAGCCATCTCTCTCCCCCAACACAGCCGTCTCTCTCCCCTCCCCCCAGCCGTCTCTCTCTCCCTACCCCCTCAGCCGTCTCTCTCCGCCCCCCCAGCCGTCTCTCTCCCCCCCATAGCCATCTCTCTCGCCCTCGCCCCAGCCATCTCTCTCACCCCCCTAGCCATCTCTCGCCCCCTCCCCCCAGCCGTCTCTCTCCACCTCCCCCCAGCCGTCTCTCTCCCCCTCCCCCCAGCCGTCTCCCTCCCCCTCCCCCAAGTCGTCTCTGTCTCCCTCCCCCCAGCCGTCTCTCTCCCACTCCTCCACTCCCCCACTCCCCCCAGTCGTCTCTCTCCCCCTCCCCCCAGCCGTCTTTCTCCCCCTCCCCCAAGCCGTCTCTCTCCCCCTTCCCCCAGCCGTCTTTCTCTCCCTCCCCCCAGCCGTCTCTCTCCCCCTCTCCCCCCCGCAGCCGTCTCTCTCCCCCTTCCCCCAGCCATCTCTCTCCCCCTCCCCACAGCCGTCTCTCTCCCCCTCTCCCCCTCCCCAGCCGTCTCTCTCCCCCTCTCCCCCCAGCCGTCTCTCTCCCCCTCACCGCCCCCTCCCCCCAGCCGTCTCTCCCCCCACCCCACCCCTTGCATACCTGTATATTGTATTCGAGTTCTATGAATACAATATGGCGGCTTTGCACCTCGGTCTGTGCATTGTGCATAGAGATGAGCATTCTGGGTCTTGCAGTTCAGTGTCCTCGCATCCCGATTTTTTACCTCGATATAACTATTTTTCGATATATCAATATTTTTAAAATGTCTATACAGGCAAAACGATATGAAAATTATATCGGATTTTAGCGATATATTGATATATCGCCGGACCCTACCGGCTAGTATCTCAGAGATTTTAACAATGGCTAAACCTTCTTCTGAGGCATGGATAGAAGAGATGGTCATAAGTACTGTGAAGGAGGGAGATTTTTAGGTGTGACTTCAAAACCTGGGTGGGGGTTGGGGTGTGGGGAGGTGGAACGATTGAGAAAAAGTTTTACAGAGTTTTGTGGCAAAGTGGCTGAAAGGACGACCTCTGATGGTAGTGAGGAGGTGCTTGGGATGGACAGGAGGCTGGTGCCAGATGAACGGAGATGCCGGGTGGTGCATTGGGGAGTGAGGAATTCCGAAACATAGGGAGGTCTCAGGGTGTGAGTGGCGGGTGGGGCTCGTGAAGGCTATCTGTTTAGGGATAGAGAGCCAGTGAAGTCTGGCCAGATGTGGGGATGGAGTTTGTTGCATGTCAGTATGTGTGCCTGCCTCAGTGTTCTCAATCAGCCAGATCTTTTGAATTGTGGAGTTGGGCAGAATGATGAGAAGTGTATTGCAGTAATCCAAGCGGGAGGTGACAACTGCATGAACGAGGGTTTCAGAAATCATATTAGAATCTACCCCCGCAGACTTACATCACAGAATGTCTCTCTTGGTCCTACTATTTTGTACAAGAGACAACAGATTGGAGTAACTCTGGATTGCGCCAGCAGAGAAAACAGTCAAATCACTTGATCAGGTTAAAAATAAACCTCAATTAGATCTCCCTACAAACTTCCCAACTCAAATTAATGTAGATTAAGTTTATGTAGCCTGTCCTCTTAATTTAACACTTCAAGACATTAAGGCAGGAGAGAAACAGAAAGGTTTACACAGACATATACAGAAGGAAGTTGACATCTTTATGTATTTTCCAGGTGCTCCGATGACTGCGAGAATTGGACAGTAAATAGCTTCAACATTTAAAATTGTTGGATTCCCCATTTGAGTTTGAATGAAGTATCTCCCTCAAAGTTAATAATTTAGTCTCTGGTGAACTGCAGAACCACACACGAACATTACTATAGTACTATAGTTTATAGAGGAAAGACGTGGCCCTGGAGACAGTGAGACATTTAATTACATCATCAAATTCATTAGTAACAGTTGCCTAAACCCAATATATGGAAACATATATTTTTTAAATGCTTCCATTTGATATAGTGCCTTCTGAAATATTCAAGACGTGTCAAAGTGCTTCTTACTAAATTTACTGTGACGTGAATTAACTGTATATTTTATGGATAAAACACAGAAGCCAATTGTGCACAACAGTGTCCCACAAAAAGCTATGGATTGTTACTCTCACTATTTTCAAAGGAATTATTCCTCCAAGAAATGCAAGAATAATAATAATACTTGCATTTGATATAGCGCTTTTCACATCTTATTGACATCTCAAAGTACATATTTGTAGGAAAAATTAGGTGTGTGGGAAAAGGAAACTTACCCAAGGTTTCACCTTGATATGCTTGGATTTGAACACAGGTCTCATGGTTGTATGGTGAGTGCTCTAACCACTGAGTTACAGGAACTAATGTAGAAGTTCCAAAAATATTACAAACCTCTAGAATTATTAGTGGTGTTCAGACATCAATCAGGCTTGCTGAAATAATCTTCTAATTCCACCCATATAATTTTCTATATTGTGAGATCTATAGTATATATCTGTGCCGTGGAGGTTTTTTGTTCTTTGCCACAAATTATTAAGTTACACATATCTCCATAATTCAATGTATAGTAGTTATTATCATAAGGCTGCGGAAAATTAGGTAGATTTTTTCTAAGTAAACAATGATAAACTAGTACATGTTAGATTGTACACATTTACAGTACATCATGTTGGACATATTCTCAATATAGCAATCAGTCAAAAGACAAACAACCAGATTCCTACTTACTGCTAGGTAAACATAAACCTGTGGAGTAAGGAAACTTGCCCAGGTCTCTCTCTTGGGAAAGTTTCCTTGCTTTCTCTGGCCTGCTCCCACACTGGGCCCATCCCACAATCGGTGATGAGGCCTTGAGCTTCTCTGCCTCCACTCCTTGGAACTCCATCCTGTATTCCTTTCAACTCACTCCTTTAATTGTTTCCTTCATAGCACTCAAGTATTGAGTACTATGAAGCACTCGATTCTTCGATTGTGCCATTGGCTACACTTTTACCCTATCTGCCCTCCTTCCTAACCAACCCAATGCCCTCCTCACTCGGGTCCTAGTCCCTAAATATTCAGCACGTTGGAATGTCACTCCAATGATAAAGTCACTTTGCAAATGTAATTTGGTATTGTATAATTCTTTTGCCAATTAACTAAAATATGTGTCTCCTTGTTACCAACCCACCAGCCAGATGAAACAGTCTCTCCTTACTCACTCTATCAAATCCCCATATAAATTTGAAAATATTCGTTAAATCTCCCCCTTTACATTCCCTGTTTCACGGTGAACAAACTGAACTTCTCAAATCATGCCCCGTGTTTACTGAAAAAAAAGGTGCAGCTCAATTGGTGGATGATGTTTTTAAATATATTTTTGTTTTGCTACTTACTGAAAATTGCAGCACAATAGAGCACACCAAGTCGATAATGGATCTTCTCCATATGAATAAAGAGGGTGAGACTAGAGAGAGGAAACACATATTCTGACTTCTGGAACTCCATTCCGCAGTCCCTCCACCTTGACCTTGACCCCACTCTAGCCTTCTTCAAGTCCTGCCTCAAGACCCTCTTCTTTGATGGTCCCGTCAGTCCTAAATCCCCTCATTTTCCTTCACCTTCCCTGATCCCAGATTGGGTCTGTAATATTGACTATCTAGTGTATTGGGAGCTTTGAGACATCTAGAAGTTGCAAAAAGCAATATAACAAATGCAAGGATTATTATTATTGATATGGTATGCTACAAATTGTATTATGCTGTCTCAGTGAACCGAGATTGAGCGGCACACGAGGTTGGGACGTCCTCCTGACATGAAAGGCCCTACAAAAGTATAATTTTGTTGCTTTTAATTGGTGATGACATCATCGGAGGTGCCGTACTTTGCATGAGATCTTAAACCAAGGTCGCACCAACTGTTTTGGGGGACTTTAAAGATGGCACCGTTCAAAAAGAGAAGGATGATTTTTCTCCCGGTAACTTGGCCAACAATCCTCGCAATAAAATCAGTCTTGCGTTTGATATCACGCTTGTTACATCTTATCAACGTCACAAAGTGCTTCACAGAATATACTGTAACCAGTGAATTGACTGCATGTTTGTGAGCGAAATGCAGCAGCCAATTGAGCAAAGCAGTGTCATACAAACAGTCATAGATTAAAATGACCAATTTTTTTTTATTATTGTGGGTTTTTGGGTGAGGGATTATTATTTGGCATGTGGAGTAAGGAAACTTTCCCAAGGTTTCACCCTGACATACCTGGATTCGAACACAGGTCTCACACTTGTAAGGTGGGTGGAGTATTGATCATCTCATCTGAAGGACAGTACCTCTGACAATGCAACACAGATCCAATACTGTGTTAGATCAACAGGTTAAACAATGTGGTTCCCATTCAACAACAACCACTTGGATTTATATAGTGCTCTCCATGCTGGATGGCATCTCAGAGTGCTTCACAATAACAGATCCCGGGGACGAGCCAGGAGGAGGGGGAAAAGGTGACAGAAATCAGGGTAAAAAAGAATGGTCATGAGCCATGACCTGAAAATCAGAAAAGGGGAGGCAAGGCAAAGGGATTGAGGAAGGGAGTTCCAGAGCCTTGGAGCAATGGTTGAATGGAGTATTTGTGAAACAAGCAGGAGGCCAGAGCTGGTAGAGCGAAGGCAACGGGTGCTATTTTGAGGAGAGAGGAGATCAGATAGGTAAGGAGATGCAGAGAAGTGGAGAGATTTGAACACAAGAGTGAGGATCTTGAAATTGATCTCTCCGGGACAGGGAGCCAGTGAAGTCCGGCAAGGACTGGATTAATGGGGGGGCGAAGTTTGGTGCTGGTGAGAACGCTGACCGCAGAGTTCTGAATGAACTGGATTTTATGGATTGTGGTGCAGGGGACACAAGCTAGGAGTGCACTAGTATAGTCCACCAGAAAGATGATAAAGGCATGGACCAGAGTTTCAGTGGCTTTTGGGGCAAGGTATTGCTGGAGATGGGCAATATATCGAAGATAGAACAAAGCAGTGCTGGTGAGGGACCGGATGTGGGGGAGGAAGGACAGTTGGGGGTCGAACCTGACGCCAAGGTTGCATACCGGTTCAGAGAGTTTCAGGGGAAGGTCGGGTGAGAGCCATATTAATGAAGATGATGGTGAAGTGAAAGAGTATGATTTCAATCTTGTTGAAATTCAGCTGCAGGAAATTCACACCCATGCAGCTCCTGATGCCTGACAGGCAGGCTGACAGTACATCAGGGGACTGGGGGTCGCAAAGTGAGGTGGAAAAATAGAGTTGGGTGTCAGCCACATACATGTGGAAGTGTACCCCATGTCTGCCGATAACATCACCAAGAGGGAGCATATAAATTAGGCAGAGGAGGGGACAAAGAATGGATTGCTGGGGTACTCCACATGTAACTAGGTGAGAGAATGGGAGGAAAAGACATTTGTGGAGATGTACTGCTGTCGGTTTGTGAGATAGGACTCGAATCAGGCGAGTGCAGTCCCACTGAAGTGAATGATGGAGGACAGGCAATGGAGGAGGGTAGCGTGGTCGACTGTGTCGAATGTGGCTGAGAGGTCCAGGAGGGCAAGGAGACAGAGGGACCCCTGGTCATACATAGAGAGGACATCACTTGTGACTTTCACAAGCGCAGTCTCTGTGTTGTGGGCAGTGTGGAAACTGTACTGGAGGGGTTCGTAAAGGGAGTGGGAGGAGAGGTGGCTGCAGAGTTCCTTGGCAATGATGTATTCAAGTACTTTGGAAAAGAAGGGCAGGTTAGAAATTGGGTGGTAGTGGCTAGTGTTACAGGGATCTAGGTTAGGTTTTTTGAGGAGGGGGATGATGATGGCAGTTTTGAGGGGGGCAGGGACTGATCCTGTGGAGACATATGTCATCCAGCAGTGGGCAAAGGAGTGGGAGCTGGGTGAGCAGTAATTTGGTGGGAAGAGGCGTGAAGCAGCAGGTTGTGGGCTTCATTGCGGTGATGGTGGATGAGGGAGGAAGGAGAGATGGGAAAGAACGATTGTAGGAATGGTTGTGAAAGAAGTTGATGATGGGGAGGGTGAGGGGGATGGAATAGGAATAGGAATAGTGGTGAAAGTTGACTAGTGTAATTAATTTCCATAGCTGTTTCAAAAAGCTGGCATTGATATGATAATGTGAATGCCCTCCTCCATTGCTGTGTAATTCTATGTTTCTAATTCTTTAAATTTTACATAATCAAAATTCCTCCTCATGTTGAATATCTTTTAAGACACTTCTGACGCTTCATTCTGTTTGTGGATTGTTTTTGTGGATAGTGGTGTTTCCCCAGGGATCAGTATTGGGACCACTGCTCTTTTTAAGTTATATTAATGATCTGGACTTCAGTATAGTGGGTACCATTTCCAAGTTTGCAGATGACACAAAGCTGGGAAAAATAGTAAATAGTGAGGAGGATAGTAGCCATCTGCAAGAAGATATAGACTGAATGGTAAAATGGGCAGACACATGGCAGATGAAATTTAATGTGGAGAAATGTGAGGTGATGCATTTGGGGAGAAAAAATTAGGGGAGGCAATATAGGCTAGATAGTACTTTTTTAAGGGGTGTGAAGGAATAGAGAGAGCTGGGCGTTTATGTAAGTGATTCTTTGAAGGTGACAGGACAGGTGGACAAGACTGTTTAAAATAAAAACATACGGGATACTCGGCTTTTTCATTAGGGGTATAGAGTACAAAAGACAGGAAGTTCTGACTAACCTCTATAAAACTTTGGTTAGGCCTCAGCTAGAGTACTGTGTTTAATTCTGGTCACCACACTTTAGGAAGGCATTGGAAAGGGTACAGAGGATGGCACCAGGAATGAGGGACATCAGTTATGAGGAAAGGCTAGAGTGGCTAGGTTTATTCTCATTGGAGCAGAGAAAGTTGTGAGGAGACCTAATAGAGATTTTCAAGAACATGAGGGGATTTGATAGAGTAAACAGGGAAACACTGTTTCCACTGGTGCGTCACAGATTTAAAATAATTTCTAGAAGAAGCAGAGGGAAGGTGAGGAGCAATTTGTTCACTCAGTGAGTTGTTCAAATCTTGAATGCATTGTCTGAAAAGGTGTTGGAAGCCGATTTGATAACAACTTTAAAAAGAGATGTAGATATTTATTTGGGGATGATGCGTTTTGTGTGGATATCGAGAGAGAGCTGGGGAGTGGGATTGAATTGCTCTTTTCAAAGAGCTGGCACAGTCTCGATGGGCCGAATGGCCTCCTTTTGTGCTGTAATATTCTATGATTATTTGATCAAGTTTTCAAAAGAATATGTCCGCTTAATTATTGTCCCTTAGATCTGCATCAACACTTTGTACCTCGGTTACCCTTTTTAATCACAGCCTCTATATATTATCTTCTTTAACAATGGTTTTTCCATATCTCATGTTCCATTCTCACTACTGTGTCTACCCTATTGTCTTTAAAATGAGTCGTGGCATGCTGTCCCTTCTTCCCCTACCCACCTGCCTTGCCTCCACATCTCCAGTGTCTCAGAGGTGCCTTACCTTCCTAACTTTCCCAGACCTTGAAGAGACTTTTTCGTTATAAACCTCATTTTGTAGCTTGGACTTAGCAGTTTGTGTTGATCTTTGAATGCCTGGCCAGTATGTATTGAAGCATGACCCCCAATATGAAATGAGAATAGCTTCTTTAACACTAACTTCCATTTTAATTGTCAGTAAACGTCATAACATGTTTAATACCATTGCAGGGGGTAACATAAAAACCCCACAAATTACAAAAGGAAATTCAGGATGGAGTTTCAAATCAACTCAACCACTCACCCACACACCCACCAACACACCAACCAACCAACCAACCAAATCTTACATTTATATAGTGCCTTTCATGTCCAGAAAATGTCTCAAGGCAATGGGAGCAAAGAGGCTCAAGATCTGATTGCCGATGGTTGAACTACCTTGGTTGGGGAGCATGGCAGAGCAAGTAAGGAAACTTGCCCAAGATTTCATTACTGGCAGGGCAAATTTCCTTACTCCTCACATCTCTATTTATCTAGCAGTTAATAGGAATGTGGTTGATTGTCGATTGATAGATTGTTTTTCTGGCTTTTCTGGGAGAAATACTTCCTTCCAAAATAATAATACTAATACTAATAAATTGGTTATTTAATCCACGACTATTTGTAGGCACTGCTTTTTCGGAATCCTCTTCTGTGTTGTGCCTACAAAATATACAGTCAATTTCCTTCACAGCGTATTGTGTGAAGAGCTTTGAGATGTCTCCCATCCTGTGGAATTCCATTCCCCAATCCCTCCGCCTTGTTTCTTCCCTTTCCTCTTTCAAGGCAGGTTTGAAGACTTTCCTGTTCGACCATGCCTTTTTTTCCTCCCCGAACTTTTTGACCTCCCCGACGTGTTTCACCCCTTCCCGTACACTCCCATCCAAGCTCGGGTCACACGCCTCCTGTGTAGTGCCTTGGGACGTCCTCCCAACGTGAAAGGCGCTTTATAAGTATAATTTGTTGTTGTTGTCTCAAAGACTTGAGAAGGCACTATTATTTCAAACGGAGGCTTTATTATTAGCATTAGAAGTATGATTATAATTTGTTTTGTGAGCAAACAATTGTGATGAATAAATATGGTGATGTAATGAACTATCCCCAGGGCCAGTCTTTCCTCTATAAATACTAATATGCTTGTGTGGATCTGTTATTCTTCAGCAACTGAATTATTCACAGCAAGAGACACAATTCGCTCATCCGCAAATGGGGAATCCAACAGTTGTAGATGTTGCAGCTATTTACTATCCAATTCTTGCTGTTATCGGAGTACCTGGTAAATATGTAAAGACATCAACTGCCTCTGTACCTGTCTGTAAAACCTTTCACTTCTCTCCTGCATTAAATGATTAAAGTGTTACATTAAGAGTACAGGTTGCATAATTCCCTTATGTTAGGAAGTATGTAATGAGATCTGATTGATGTATTTTGTTAAATGATCAAGATCATAGACTTAAAAATAGAACTGAGTCCATTTTGGAGTTGGTCAAATCTGTTGCCTTTTGTCCCAAACATTACGACCAGTAAGACACCCTGTGATGGAAGGGGGCAGCGGTAATTCAAATATGATTTCTGAAACCCACGTGCATGCAGTTGTCAACCCCCATATGGTTTACCGTAACACATTCCTCATCAGTCTCCCCAGCTCCAAAATTCAAAAGATCTAGCTAATTGAGAGCACTGCAGCACATATAATGATGTAGAACAAACAACAACAACAAAATTGCACTTGTAGAGCACCCTTATCATCAGGAGAATGACACAAGGCACTGAACAGTCAGGTTGGGACACAAGCAAGGGAGAGGGGCAGGGTAGAGCGGACAGGTGGGATAGAGTTGGGAGGAGAGCAGAAGGCATCGTTGAAGAGGAATGTATTAAAGGAGGCAAGGGAGGGAGGTGAAGGGACTGTGGGATGGAGTTTCAGATTGTGGAGGCAGGGAGGCTGAAATCCCATTCACTGGTGGTAGGGCAGATCGGGTGGGGGGACATGTAGCAGGCCTGTGCCCACTGAATGGAGAGGGCGGGGAGACAGGTCAGAGAAGTGGAGGCCAAAGCCGTGAATAGTCTTGAAAGTGAGGATGAGGATCTTGAATTTGAACCTCTGGGGTATGGGGAGCCAATGGAGCCAGATGAGGGTTGGAGTGATGTTATTGCAGAGCTTCATGCAGGTGAGGATATGAGCTGCAGAGAACTGGATGATCTGCTGCTTGTCAAGGGAAGAACCAGGAAGGCTGATGAGGAGAGAGATCCATAGTCGAGCCTTGATGTGGCAAATGAATGGACTAAGGTTTCGGCAGCCTGAGGGGTGAAGCAGTGGTAGAGTCAGGCAATGTTGCGAAGGTGTTGGAAAGCAGTAATGGTCATGGTGCGGATGTGGGGGAGGAACGATAAGTACAGAGTCGAACAAGATGCCCAGGTCTGATGTGAGGCAATCATTTGGGCTCAGTCTTACGGACATTTAGCTGGAAAAAGTTGTCTCTTGACCAGGACTCAATGTCAGACAGGCAGCCAGCCAGGACACAGGTAGTCCTGGCTGGAGTTGAGGGAGGAATCAGAAAGGTAGAGTTGGGTGTCATCTGCATACATGTGGAAATTTACCCCATATCAAATTTACCCTATGCAGATGTCATTGAGTGGGAGCAAATAGAGGGTGAATAGGAGGTGAGAAAGGACAGAACCCTAAGGAATGCCACATGAGACAGGTCGGCAGCTGGGGGAAGTGCAGTTGGTGGACACAAAGTGGAGGCAGTGTGAAAGGGAGGACAACAACAACAAAATTGCACTTATATAGTGCTTTTCATGTCAGGAGGACGTCTGAAAGCTGAACAGTCTGGACAGGAACCACTCAAGGACAGAACCTTGAAGGTTGAGGTGGGAGAGGATTATGCTCCACAGTGTTGAAAGCGGCGGATAGGTCGAGGAGGATAAAGAGGCAGAGTGAGCACTGTTTACAGATATCGTTAGGGACCTTGATCAGGGCTGTGGAAAGCATTGAAACCTGATTGGAGGGGCCCGAGGAGGGAACGGGATGAGGAAAATTAGTCGTTGGGAGGCAATGACTCTTTGAAGCTCCTTTGACAGGAAAGGGAGGTTGGAGATGGGACTGTAGCTTGTGAGCTGCGATGCCTCAAGGGAGGGTATTTTGAGGATGGGGATGGTGGTGGCTCTTTTGACTGGCAATGATTTCGGATGCAAGGTACAAACTCTCTACTCACATCTCAGCAGTTTTGGCCAGACTCCATTGGCTCACTAATGCCAAACCGATCGACTTGAAAAATCCTCTCACTCCCTGACATCCCAACATCAGTCTCCTGTTCATCCCTGGCACGCTCTGCACCAGCATCAGAGGTTGAACTTTCAGCTCTGATGCTTCAAAACACTGTAAAACTTTTTCCTCAAATCATCCACCTTGTCCCCTATCCATGTTTTCAATTCCTGAAAATCTACCTCTTCAAAAATGCTTATGACCAGCTCCCCCATGCACACCTCGGAGGCAGGTTAAGCCATTGTTAAAATCCATGAGATGCTAGCCGGAATGGAGGGCATTATATAAGTGGGATTTGTTTCTGTTGTTGTAAGCTGCAGAAGTATTTTGGGATAATAATAATATAATAATCATTGCGATTGATATAGCAATGTGTCACTTCATTGACATATATCAAAATGTTCACCAATAAATGTGGAAAAGAGTTCCTACTTACTTCTTGCAAACATACGCAGGTAGTGTCAAGAACCTCCTCCTTGACCATCCCTTCATCTACTCACCTAAGTCTCCTGATTTCTATCCTCCGTGACCTTAACCCCCTACTCAGGGCCAAATCCCTGACCATCCAACATCGTGGACAATCTCCCAGCATGAGAGGTATAAGACACATATTATTTTGTATTGTATTTGTAAGTGTGTGGGCAATTCATTACTCTAGTTTACACACAAATTAACTCTACAATGTATTCTGCAAAGAGCTTTTTGATGTCTTAATGACTTCATAAGGTGCTATATCAAATGCAATGTTGATTGTTATATTATTTGATTATTGATCCCCCTCAGTATTTATTGGTGTCATCAGCAAATTGAGATTTGTTACTCTGTACCAGGCTCCAAATGAATTATATGCAAATGAGATGTAAATTATTGAGTCAATAGAACACCTCAATAAGAAACACTATTCACTATATTGACCCAAATTGAGTAATTGCATTTAAACGCCTCCATGTTTTCTCCCATTTATCCACCTCACCATCCATTTAGCTGTCTTCCCTATGATCCGAATGGAATACTTCCTGCTACTTGGAAAACCAATGTGACATGTTGCCAGGCGGTGGCAAGGTATGTGGCTTTAACTGTTTAGATTCCAGCAGTTAGCCTAACACACACTCTGAGCTCCCACAAACCTTGGCGCTTTCCAAATGGCACTTAATATTTTTCATTATTAGGTCAGCATTATACATCCCTCCATGGAGACTGTGTGCATTCCATTCCAGCACTTTTTCTCTGGAATTTCAATGTGTAGATAGGAAGCTTGTGATTTTCAGTTCGGAGAACTTGAAATGTGGTGATGTTCTTACACTTGTCTTAAGCACATGGCTACTCAACATTAAAAAGCTTGCCAAAGGGTGCTCTCGGCGGTAAGGTATGATATCTTAATTGGTTAGACTCCAAAAGTAACACCAAAGCACATTTTGTTGGACACAAGCCTTGAATTTTTCTTTCTTGGCGAATTCCTTTCTGGAAGAATTTATGTTTCCACATCCAGAGATAGAACTGGAGCCAGTGAGGGATTTCCATGTATTCATGGCAGACATACAAATTCTACCTCTACTGCTAACAGTTGCCTTGTTAAATTGTTGAGAGGACTCAAAGCACTTCACAAATCATATTGGAAAGTGGAATGATTATATATTAAGGGCAACTTACGGGCCAGTTGAGCTCAGTAGTGCAGATAGAGTGACCATGTTGTCTAATGTTATTGTTTGGAAGGCTGGTACCTTGGAAAATCCATTCCCCAATTGACGGTCAAACAGGTTCCATCGTACGGCTATGATTGAGGTATTAAGAGACTTGCCGAAGGCTTTGACCTGCTTGGAAATCAAACCAGGTGCCTCTAGCTTGTGAGGTATGTGTGCTAACTATGATCCAATGAGACTCCGCAATAAAGGTTGCTCCAGATAAAGAAGTAGCTCATGAGTAGTTCAGAGCAATAGTGAGGTCCTGGGGCGTGAAAAGATTAGGAAGTGAAATACTCTGGTAAATTCGTACTTTTCTGGTATGTATTCTCCCCAACCCATTAAAATTTGCCTCTACTGTGCTGCTTCCCATCTCCTGCTTATCCCTCATGATCTGTGCTCTACCATCCCATGCTTTCAAGTACCAAACTCTGCAACTCTGCAATTCCCTCATTTGATCCCTCCACGCAGCTCCTCACTTCCCCATTTTCAAATCTGGCCTAAAGATCTTTCTTTATGATGAAGCTAATGGACACGTCCACCTGAATCAGTGATAGACACCGCTACTGTCAAACACCCTAGGATGGTACTCCATATAAAATATGCTTTTTAACTGTATGTTGGTGATCATGTAACAGCCACTAAATTCGAAGCAGTGGAACTCTAATACTTAATCCCATAATAACTGATCCTGTCCTTCTACTGTTTTAGCTGTGCATGAAGATCACAGTGTGAAAGCAAGTTGTTGTTGTTGTTACAGTGAACTTGTTGTCCATAACAGTGCTGTGCCGAGGGCAGTGTGGGCTGAGTCAGTCCGTCACTCTGTATCTGGTGGCGATGGCGGGGGCAGACCTGCTGGTCCTGATCATCGACGTTATCCTCAACCGTATCAACAACATGTACTTCCCAATCAGCTTCCTGCTGCTCACACCAATGTGTAGTGCCCGTGTGTCTCTGCTGTCTGCCTGCACCGATGCCTCGGTCTGGCTCACCGTGACCTTCACCCTCGATCGCTTTGTGGCCATCTGCTGCCCCAGTCTCAAGCTCCGCTTCTGCACAGAGAGGAGCGCGGCCTACATCATCGGAACAGTCGCTACAGTTTGCCTCCTGAAGAACATCCCCTGGTACTTTGTCTTTGAGCCCGTGGTAGTATTGGGGAACCAGCCATACTTCTGCGCTGGCATGGCATCGTTCTATGTTTCGGCGGCTTGGAGCCAATTTCTGGCAGCTCATCGTATGCTCACACCCCTTGTGCCCATGCTGCTGGTCATTGTCCTCAATTCCATCACTGTCAGGCATATCCTGGTGAGTGGTCGAGCAAGGAAGAGGCTGCTGGCAGGTGGATTGGCAGGAGGTCGTGGGGAGGAGGACCCAGAGATGCAGAGCCGCAGAAGGTCCATTGTTCTGCTGTTCGCCATCTCTGGCAGCTTTGTCCTCCTGTGGCTGACGTACATTGTTCACTTCCTGTTCTGGCCCACGGTCACCTACAACAGCAATACAGAAGGAGCGAACGATAGTGTGTACATCCTGCAGGAGTCGGGTGCAATGCTGCAGATCCTCAGCACCTGCACAAACACTGCCATTTATGCTCTGACACAGACACGCTTCCGAGAGCAAATCCATGTCGTGCTCACCATTCCCTGCCGGCTATTCTGTAAATAAAGCCCTCGGCATTTCTGATACCTTCTCTGTTATTTCCAAATATCTTCATGCACTGGCATCCCTCTAGCTGGTTAGACACCATCCTTCCAAATAAGCAAAAAAATAACACCTATGCATCAGGTGAGGTGTTTGACACATGGATCTCGAAGAACATTAGCCACAGATGTGTAAAATCCATATCTTGGGGGGACCCCAGTCTACGCATTGTGGTAATTGCTGGAGTTTAAGCAGCTGAATTGTCACACCTTGCTGCTGAGAACAGTGTCTGGCAAGCTTTCCTGGTACAAGTCCAGATAGGACCACCCTACCTGCCAAGGCTTTGACTGCAATGTTAACAATAATAAGCTTTACATTTGATATAGCCCCTTGTGGAGCTCCAGTAGAGGGGTTAGAGAACTTGCATTACAAGCATGAAACCTGTAATGTTTCACAGGTTTGAAATCAGGGTAAAACCTTGGGCACGTTTCCTTATTCCACATGTCTAATAATACTCCGTCAAAAAGAACACAATAATAATGTTGGTCATTTCAATCCGTGACTGTTTGTGAGACACTACTGTGTGCAATTGCTGGCCATGTTTTGCTCACAAATATACAGTCAATTCACTTTACAGTATGTAAAGTGCTTTCAGACGTCGATAAAATGAAAAGCGCTATACAAATACAAGGATTATTATTATTATTATTGTAGCAATAAGGGTCGGGGTAGGGACAGGGGTATGGAAGTAGTAAATGTTGGAGAGTTAAGGTCTTGAAGATGAAGAGGAAGGTCTTGATGCTGGCCTTGAACAAGGAAAGGGAGGAAACAAGGCGAAGCAATTGCAGGATGGAGTTCCAGAGTGTGGGGACAGAGAGGCTGAAAGCTCGGCCACTGATGGTAGAGCAGTTTGGGCAGAGGACATGGAGCATGCCAGAGCCTACTGAATGAAATGATTCGCAGGCTGATAGGGAGATAGCAGGTCAGAGAGATAGGCGGGGGCAAGGACGTGAATGGCCTTGAAAGTGAGGATGAGGATCTTGAAACATGGTGGATGTAGCATATACATTAAAGAATCCATACAATTCATACAAAACAAAAAAATACAACATACATACAATCCATACAATACAAAAAAAAAGATTGGATACCACAACAACAATACAACATGCAATTATATAGCATACTTTATACGAGGTAGCGTTCCAATTAAAATGAAATGTTAATCACAGGTAAAAATATACACCATAAAATTCAAGAATGAATTATCTACATTACTGTGGCTGTTGGTGGGACATTGCTGTGACAGCTATGCTGCCTTGTTTGTTGGCAAATAACCAATACAATAATTATTATTTTTAGTTTTTGAGCCAGTGACCGCCATTTGTGAATGATTCTAACACTGAGCTATGTCCCCTCCACCAACTAAACATTCCTCAGTGACCCTAATGTATCAGCATTGGCATTATCCTGTCAATGCCACAACTGAAATCCTTTTGATTATTATTTTTAATTATTAATTTTTATCCATACTTTTATTTAATAAGAATTGTTGTTTTGGACATAATGCACAAACATGTGAGTCAGATGATTGTGGGTTGAAGATACACATCGAGACTTGGAATTACACAGTCTAACGTGACAAACCGCTTTGCAGCCCTGGATATATCACATTGTTGTTGGATGTGCTCTTTGGCTGAGAGGTTAAAAAGGTTCAGTTCTTCCTGTTCACTTGGAGGTAAAGGATCACATGGCATTGTTCAAAACAAAACTGAGCTTCTATAAATACACTGTCACAACAACTGTCAGATAAAAAATGTCTTGGAGTTGCTTTGACAATGTGACAACACAATGTCACACTATATGAGAGAAACAGAGAGAGAGAGAGAGACAGACAGACAGACAGATATATGGAGATAGAGAACGATAAACTGATGGAGAGCTGCACACTGAGAGAGATTGAGAGTGAAATACTGATGGAGAGATGATATCTATTTTCTATTCACAAAACCATAATATGTAAGTGTACTGTACTTAGTTTCAAAATAATTGATTTTAAAATGAGTATACAGTCTGTGTTGTGATGTTGATCTTGAGTGCAGGATAAAACAAGATAACAATTTAAATTTAAACACAATAACTGGAAGTAGTATTTCAGTCAGGACTGACATTTCTGTGTATAAGATGGACCATGTGGCTTAATGGATAAGGCGTCTGACTTCAGACAACTTGTCTAAAGCCATCAGAACATTGCAGGTTCGAGGCATGCCATGATCTCGGAGATATAATTATTGTGAAGTGTGTATATCATAAATCGGTAATTTGTGTTTTCTCTGACATATGTGTTGCTGTGCAAACAATTATCTAGATGGTGGTGCTGATCACACCACCGTTGCTGTTTTCTCCGGCTAATAATGCCATTGTCATTGCATATTAATAGCATCCTGTCAATGACCCAACTGAAATCCTCTTGACCAGTTTCTTCCTTCACCAACTTATATTCTCTCATTGATTATTCCAAGTCTTTACTCACCAGCAGTGGCTCACTGCTGATCGGCTGCTTCTTAGATACAAAAACAACAAATGGGGAAGTCCCGAAAATAGGCAACAAGAACAACACTTTTGCATTAATATAGCTCCTCCCTTTCTAACAACCTCAACTGCGACTGTCCCTTGCATATCGCTCTGGAAAATACCCTGCAACAAAACACAGCCTTTGAAGCGTTCTGAGACGCCGTCCAGCGTGGAGGGCGCTATATAATTTGAAGTGAAAAAAAAGCCTCACCCTCATCATGGTGAGTTGAACACACTCCACTGATTCTCTGATCACCCCCACCCTGGCCCCCAGCCCCACCCACCCCACCCCCAACCCACCCCACCCACGCCCCCCAGCCCCACAGCCCCACCGCATCCCTGCCCTCCCATCCCCCAGGGAACTTTCCATTTTCCATCATGCAATGGGTTAATCAAAGACTTTATTTGGCTGTCAGGAAAGAGATAAACAGTTAGTGGCAGGTTCTGTGTTCCTAAGGGATGAGACTGGAAGCACCAAATGATCCTCATCCAATTCAATTTTATAATTTTGGTCATCCCGAGGAACATCAGTGGATGCAAATTCCACTGAAAATCCTACATTCGCTGCAGTCGATTTGAGCTGCCGAACATCTGTGATGAATCCCTGTAAGGCATCCTCCTAACAAACAACAATGACAACAAAATTACACTTATAGAGCGCCTTTCACATCGAGAGGACGTCCCAACGTGCTAAACATAAAGGACAATATACAAATCTAAACTGTTGTCAGCATAGAGTTGGTATAAAATTGCCAATAGTAGCGATTGAGTGATGAAAAGGGTTTCATTTAGAAATTAACTGTTGGTAGTTTTTTCTTTAATACAAGAGGAAACACTGAACTATACAAGAGCCGAAATAGCTCAGTTGGGAGAGCGTTAGACTGAAGATCTAAAGGTCCCGTGTTTCGGCATTTTTGTTCAGTTTGACTGTAACTCACAGCCTCGATATTCCCCAAATCTGTCCTGTATGAGCAGCCATGATCGTTTGGAATGAGCAACATATGTATTTATTTGTTCTAAATTTTGTTTAATTTGGTTAACTACTGTAGAGTTTTTGTATGGTGCAACCCTAGGTAAAATATTACAAAGGCAATGGATAAATCAAAGGGTTGATTTATTAATCATAGGATGGTTATTGAATAGTTGCAACTATACATCATAGAATCATAGAATGTTACAGCACAGAAGGAGGCCATTCGGCCCATCGTGTCTGTGCCGGCTATTTGACTGAGCAAGTCACTTTCATTAACCCCAATCACCAGCTTTCTCCCTGTAACCCTGCAAACCCATCTTCCCCAGATACCTATCTAGTTCTCTCTTAAAAGCTGCTATCGAATCGGACCTCACTACCCTTTCAGGCAGATCATTGCAAATTTGAACAACTCGCTGAGTAAAAACAATTCTTCTAACCTCCCCTCTGCTTCTTTTGGTAGATATCTTAAGACTGTGACTACGGGTCACAGACACACCTACCAGAGGAAACAACTTTTCCTTATCTAGCCTGTCGAAACCATTCATGATCTTGAAGACTTCTATCAGATACCCGCGTAACCTTCTCTGCTCTAAAAAACTACACTGTATCTTACAACTGCAGAACCTAATTCAGGGCTCCAATAATCCTAACTAAACCAATAATCCTTTGGCTAATTATTTAACCATGAACCCACACGGATATGGGATACAGTATCTCACTGGTACTGTCTGAACAGTGTCACAGTGGTATCCCAATGGTGTCCAAATTCTTAACTTTGGTTTGTTCTCTTGTACTCCAAAATTTGGACATATGTTGATGAAATAAGGTGTAGCCAGAGGCCATTCTACCCGATCAAAGTTCACAATTTGATTGGTCATTCACTTTCCTGAACTGATCCGTCCAATCATCTTTCCACAAATGGGAGGCCCCAGGGTTTATCAGGGTTTTAATCTCAGGAAGTTGGAGTTCTTCTGTTTCCATATGTGAAGAGTTTGATTCGACAGTTAATTGTTATTTTTTGATCTGCACATCATAAAATTAAGTTAACTTAAAGCCACAGATTTCTGTTTTTGTGAATGTTGACATTTATGTCTTCTTCGTTGATCATAGCATCTCTTATATCAACACAATGTCCATTTGATTGACTTGAAAAAGACTGTTAGCCACCATCCTTCCAAATAAGGAAAAGAATAACACCCGTCCATCAAGTCCTCATAAACACAAGCACAAAACTCACAAACACAGACCTCACTTCATTTGGTCCAAACACTCTGTCTCACATTTCTTAAGATCACTCAAGATTGTCCCAGTTCTTACATACACTTTGGGCTATCAAATAATAATTTGAATAAAGATTTTAAAGCTCTTTGTACAGTCCCTTCAAGGTCTTCTTACATGACAAACTGGGGGCTCCTGACATGCTGTCAGTAATTCAAGAGAACTGTTAGATTATTTGCCTGGCAATTGGATTTCAAGATCATGATCAACTCTAATAAATGTGTTGTAAATGAACGAAGATCCCTTCAGATTGTATTGCCAAATCACGTGTTGAAATTTCAGGTATTTGATGTATGTGGCTCGTTGGTCTAGGGGTATGATTCTCGCTTTGGGGTTGCAACTAAATAAATATGCGAGAGGTCCCGGGTTCAAATCCCGGATGAGTCCAAAATTTAGACAAATGTTGTCTATGTATCTCACTTGATTGTGTTTTGAAAAAGTAAACTTTTGTTGTGAGTCAACATAGTAACTAACAAATTCAAAAGGGGCAACAGGCATCTGTTACAGCATCAGTGTTACAGAGGTAGCATGCAAGATTACTATAATTTTGAGCTAGGTTTGATTTTGGGCAATTGCTCAATTTAGTGGAGTTCCTGTAGCTCAATGGTTAGAGCAGTTGCCTTAAAAGCGTGAGACCTGTGTTTGAATCAGGCAGCTCTTGGGCAAATTTCCTTATTCCACATGCCTAATAATAATCCATCAGAGAGTTGTTGAGATTCAGCGTATACGGACTGAAACCTCAGTCTGCAATGTTATGGTGGATGAGATGAGGACTACCAGCAGATGAGGTGAAGCTGAGTGACATCTTGGAGTACGGTCAGAGCAACTCACCATGGTAGGGAGGTACCGGGGCATGGCTAAGTTTGAACATAAGTGTATGAACCTTGAAATTGATCCCTTATACAACAAGTAGTGAATGGAGCCTTGCGTTCTATTCCGACTTCTTCAAGGAACAACTGAAGACCTTTGACTCTTTGAACGTGTCTTTGGCCATCTTCCTACTCAACCTTCACCTAGTCCACCATCCTCAATCATTCCCCAATCCCCGACCCACGATTGGGTCAAAATCGCTTACATTCCAACATCTTAGGATGACCCTGACATAAAAGTTGCTGTACAGATATGGTGTTGCATTTTCTCCATGAAACAATCGATCATAAGAAGAGGTGCTGTACAGTGTACGTTGATCATTTTCTTTTTCATCAGAACACCCATCATCTCCTTGTTTTCTCCAGGTTGCTTATGATAGTGGACAATTCCATCTTCCTTGATCTCTTTCCTTTCCTCTGTGGCACATAATCTTATTGGAGTCGTGTAGTCGATGGCTAGAGCACTCGCCTCACAGGCAAGGGACATGGGTTTGAATCCTGGTAGGGCAAAACGTTGGGAAAGCATCATTATTCAACAAGCCTAACAATCATCAAAATGGCCTGCAAAGATGTGTTATAAACAACAACAAACAGTAGCAGCAAAATTAGATTGTAAATTGGCTTTCACGTCAGTGGGATGTCCTGGGTGAAAGGAAGACTTTGAGAGAATTTGGTTGAAAGATACAAGGAGTATTAGTCACTAATCTTGGGTTCATGGATGACAAAAACTTCAGCCTGGAAACTGCAATGAAAAGGGATGCAGGAGACACTGATGATACTCATCCCTCATTAAGGGCAGCAAGGTCTCAATGCTGGTAGTGATGGTCAACTAGTGGCCCTATCTGGACAAGCAGTGGGAAAGTTTGCTGGACAGAAAACTATGCGGTTTTAGATGGTAAGTGTGCAGCAGTTACTCCAACACATGACACGTTCCCCAAGCCTTAACTCTTGCCAAACTGTGCCGAATACTTCCGAAAGTGGGTAAGCAGAATGCATCCCCACAGGGAGCGAGTATGCATTCCTATGTATGTAGCGCTGGCTCTTGATGGATTGAGGCACGCACGGGTACAGCAAAGGAATTTCCTCTGACCTATTTGTAAATTTCAGCATCAAGCCATCAGGTGAATTTGCAGCAAAAATGGGAAGTGACTGCACAGAAGAGAGTGAGGTGCAGGTTGAACAGAACCAAGACACAGGGCTCTTGAGAGTGCTTTGGCATAACTGTTGTACTTTACCAGCTTCAACTGCAGAGCTAGTCATTGAATATAATGCTGCACAATTTCACTTCGACAAGTCGATGCGTTATAGCTTTGTTGTGCTTGAGAGGATCCAAGTGGGAATAAGCGCTGATGCCATTGACTGGACCAATTGGCCATTTCCTGCCGTTGAGCCATTCTGGCAGGTCTGTCAATCACTGTGTCCTGGGGTCTGACTCAGGAGGAAGACAACAAAGATATTCATAGAGGATCAATTTGATTCTCTGGTTCCATTGCTGCACAACCATGAATCCAGCTCAGCTCCCAGAAGATTCTGCTCACACAGATACCCCAGGAGGGTAGTGTTTAATTTACTGGAAACAATATATGTGCAGTTCTGGATGATCAGACTGTTTGGACTTCTCTACTTTAGTGTATAAATGAAAATCTACCCAGTGATTTGTATTCGGTCCATCCTATTCTTTTCAACATGAAGAAATATCACAGCTTTTCAGAAAAGGTGCACCAACCAGACCAATATTCCAGATAATGTACATTTACTCCCCTTTGCTGGCTGTCATTGCTGTTCCTGGTGCTTTCTTATAATTAGCTTCTGTTCAACCTGCACCCAAGTTTACTGAATTCTTAAATACACATGTTAAAATAACTCACAGTAAAACGGCTTCTAAACGAAGAATGAATTCAAAATTTTTCAAATTTTGAATATCAAAAATGCTGATTAATATAAAAATGCAGACTCAACTAATATATCTTCACTGCTGTGTCTTTCATGTTAAAACTTTTAGGATAGATGACCATTCAACAAGGCTCAAGAAATCTGCGCTGTCTCTCAGCAATGTGTTCTGCCTTAACCACTGCCTAAACTGATCCCCATGCAGCTGCAAGACTCTTTTCTTACAATTCATATATTAAATCTGTAAGGTCTCAGAATCATGTCATATACCAAATAGTGAAACAATAACAACCAAATTACATTTGTATAGCACCTTTCACATGTTGTATGTATGTGAATTCAAACTTTTTTTTCCTTAATTTTTTTGGAGATTTATAGTTAAATTAGCTGGAACAAATCTCTTTGGTGGGAGACCACCCATTGATAGGCATAAAGGACAACGTGCCTCAATATGTTTCAACCAGCAAGCAGTTATAAATGAGTGCAGAGTCCTGTAGCTTAGTGATTGGAGCACTTATGGCACAAGCAAGAGATCTTGGTTTGATTCCCGGCAGGGTTAAATGTTGGGCAAGTTTCTGTACTCCACCCCCATCTATTTAAATAGTGGTAGCTAAAAGCTGATCGCTTTTCTTTGAGAATAATTTATTCAAAATGTTACAATAAATTCATCACTTCTATCCATGCATGATTGTGGGACACTGTTTGCACAATTGGTGGCCATGGTTCACCAAAAAGTCAATTTAATTTACAGTATATTTTGTGAAGTGCTTGAGATATCTCAAGATTGTGATAAGGCGTTACATGCAGCAATGCTACGATTATTAAATGCTTTGCACCGTCTACTCTGTACTAGTGGAAAACCACTAGGGTGATTAAATGAGAAGTAAAATGAGGATTCTAGTGGTATAATATAAACTATAAACTCTGTGTAGCTCATAGTGACCTTCACCTTTGATCGCTTTGTTGCCATTTACTGTCCAAGGCTGAAAATGAACAGAGAACTGCAGCTGTGATGATAGGCACAGTTTGTGCTCTTTGCTAATTCAGGAACATTCCCTGGTATTTTATTTACCAGCCTTGGTATATCATTGATAATTTACCACGGTTTTGCAAGACTAAAGAAAGCTATTATGGTTCCCGGGCCTGGGAAATATACCGTACTTATACTGTAGTAACGGCCTGCGCTTCCTTTGTTCTGATTTTGCTGCAGAACACACTGACCATCAGACACATATTAGCGGCAAACAGCGTCCACAGGAATCTTCTCGGCAACAGCAGCACTGGCAATGCTAATGACAAAGAAATGGTCAACAGGAAAAAATCCATTGACAATAATGTAGGTCACAGAATAATATTTTTTGTGCTGTTCGTTCAGCGCCAGTCAGTTCATGTTCTCCAAAGCTCAATAGGCATTACAAGGCAACATCCAGCTTGAAGGGGCCTGATCAGTGCAAATTGTTGTGCTTGTTGTTGTTGAATTTTATTTAAAGAGAAGGAAAAACAGCAAAGCAGGAAGTTGAAGTTTAATGCAGAGAAATGTGAGGTGATACATTTTGGAAGAAGAAATGGAGGGATACACTATGGGCTAGATAGTACAATTTTAAGGTGTGTGAGGGAACAGAGAGACTTGGGGATTTGTGCTAGCGACTCTTTGAAGGTGGCAGGACAGGTCGACAAAGCTGCTAAAAAGGCATATGGGATACTAGCCTTTATAAATCGGGGTATAGAGTACAAAAGTCAGGAAGTGCTGACTAACCTCTATAAAACTTTGGTTAGGCGTCAGCTGGAGTACTGTGTACAATTCTGATCACCACACTATAGAATGGATGTTAAGGCATTGGAAAGGGTGCAATGAAGGTTTACTAGAATGGTACCAAGATTGAGTGACTTCAGTTATGGAGAAAGGCTAGATAGGCTATGTTTATTCTTTGGAACAGAGAAGGTTGAGAGACCTAATAGAGGTTTATAAAATCATGAGGAGATTCGACATGGTGAATAAGGAAAAAACTGTTTCCACTGTTGGGCGAATCTGTGACTCATGGTCACAGATATAATATAGTTTCAAAATGAAGCAGAGGAGAGCTGAGGAGAATTTTTATCACTCAGCGGGTTGTTCGAATCTGGAATGCATTGCCTGAAAAAGTGGTGGAGCCCGATTTGCTAACAGCTTGTTAAAGAGAATTAGATCTTTATTTAGGGAGAACAGGTCTGCTGGTTATGGGGAGAGAACGGGGCAATGCGATTGAGTTACTCTTTTCAAAGAGCCGGCACAGAGCAGATCAGATTGTGGTTATTGAGAATGGGATGGTGGTGGAGGCGGGTAATCACAGCAAGCTGATGGCAGCCGAGGGCTCCTATTTCCGCTTGGTGCACAGGCTGTTCAACAGCGAAAACAACGGCCAATCAGCCAACAAACCGAGCAGCTCAACGCCCAACGCCCCAGACACAGACAGCAGTCCTGAGTGAGCACTGAGCCATATGCTGCCTCAAAGCCTTAACATATCAATCGTCGCTCTGTCACATCTGGTTCACTTTGCCAGACTTCACCAAAACTTGATTTTATTTAGTGCAGGAATTCCAGGAAAATTAATTGGTCATCATTATAAAATCTTTGTTCACTCAGTTCACGACTGTTTGTGGGACACTTCTGTGTGTGATTGGCTGCAGCATTTCGCCCACAATTATACATTCAATTCACTTCACACAATATTCGGTAAAGTACGTCAAGACATCTAGAAGACATGATAAGGTATTAATTAAATGCAAGGATTATTACCATTATCTCTTACTTGATTATCTCTTCCAAATGAACACAGACCCTATTTCATTAATGTTTAATCCCAATCTCACACCAACATGCCACCAAATCCAACCTATTAAATCTTCATAAATAGACTTATTCAAATTACTCTACAACCGTCTCCCCAGTTCCACCATTCATACTCCAGTTGATCCAAAACCAAGACACCTGTATTCTTCCACAATAAACTATGCACCCATTGCTGAGCTCCGACCCCTTCCTATCTCCAACCAAATTGACTCCGAAGTCCTTCTCATTGAATAATTTCTTCGCAAACCTAGTATCTCCTTCCCAACTCTTCTGCTAAACTCCTCATCCATGCCATGACCAGTACTGCCTTCCACCAACTTCGCATCATTGCCCGACTCCATCACTGCCTCACCCTTCAGGCCACAGGAACCCTTACACAAATGTTTATCACCTCAAGGCTTGACAACAGCAACTCCCTCCTTGTTGCCCTCCCCAACTCTTCCTTCCTCTACCTGCAGATCATCCAATGCTCGTGTCCTCTCCTGCACCAGCCTCTGTAATCTCATCTTCCTGACCCTCGCCCGTCCATTCCTCAGAGGATCGAATTCAAAATCCTTATCCGCACCTTCAAGGCCCTCCATCATGTCCTTGTCCCTCTTACCTCTCTGACCTGCTGACCCTCTATCAACCTGTCTGCTCCCTGTGTACAGCAGTCTCTTCTGTTCCATGTTGCCCAACTCAAGACCCTCCATTTCGTCCTTCAGCTGACATTCTACATTTCTGCCCTTCGTGAACCCCGCATTGCACCACCACTCTCCCCATGTCAACCCCCCCTCCCTACCCATGCTTGTGTCCTGAAACCTAACTATTCAGCGGCTTAGGGCATCCTCACGACATGAATCGCACTCTAAAATGGTAATGTTGTTGCTGAGCAAACTAACTCACTAACACTGTGCTTTGTCAACACCTGGTGCTGTCCTCACAATGGCTAATCCTTCAACCATGATGATCTGAACCATTGGAATTCCATCCACGTTGTCCACCCTAATTCGATCAGATCTGAAACCTACCAATCGTCAACTCTCAGCCACCTCCCTCCCTCCCTCCCGCTCCCATCACCCTCATCTCCCCTCCCCCTCGCCTCCCTTACACCTCGCTTCCACGCCGCCTCGCCTTCCCTCCTCCTCTGCTCCTGGCTGAGCATTCCTGTCTTTTGAGATTGTGTGTTCAAGTCCTACATTGGACTGAAAACCCAGATTGTCTAAAATGACACTCACAGTACATTGCTGGGGAGACCCTGTGTTGTCAGAGGTGTGGTCCTCGAGGTTGGTAATCCAAGGACCTATTTGCCTGTTCAGGTGGATATTAATTATTCAACAACAACAACTTTGATTTATATAGCGCTTTCCACACCGGACGCCGTTTCAGAGTGCTTAATTATTCAGCAGCAATATTTGAAAATAGAAGGGAGTTTCTCACCATGTTCTGGCCAACAAAACCCAAATAATTATATATCAATATTTATATATATTTATAATATTTATATATAGTTATTCCAATAAAGGCTGTTTTAGGGACATTAGTGTGCAGATTGGCTTCCCAATTTTCCCAGATCACACAATTACTCCACTTACACTTAGCATAGAGTGATGGTGAAGCAATTTGTGACATCCTGCTTACTTGAATGACACAGTACTAAATGCAAGGATTCTTGTTATTACTAGATGTCTTAGCACTTCCTTGTGAGTCACTGAAATGGAGAGGAAACCATCTTGCTTTGTGCCAGGGAGATTATTAAAAAAGTAATAAAATGCTGATATTTGAATCCTTGTCAGATTCTTTTTATACGTGATGTATCCATTATATTTCAACAGTTATGCCTCATATTTGATGTATATTAAAATTACATTTCCACAGCACCTTTCACATCTGGGGTATTCCCCAAGCCACTAGACGTCAGGGATTTGGACCTCAGCCGGGGTTCAGGAAGGGTGGAGACTAAGAGTGGCCAAAGACATGGTGGAAGAGGAGGGTCCTGAGTCCAGCCTTGAAGAAGGCAAATGTTGGAGCTAGGAGAAGGGATTGTGTAATGGAGTTCCAAAGCTTGGAAGCAGGAGAGGCTGAAAGGCTGGCCACTGACGGTAGGGCGGGTTCCGTGGGCAACACGGGGAGGCTAAAGCCTGCCAGGGCAATGGAAACTGCAGTAAAATGTGTAGACTGTATGGAGAGAAAGATATACCAAATGTTCCCGTCACCATCTAGAGAGAGCAATGTGATGTTGCTCCATCAAACGGGTTTGTTGAAATGATTTAGCTGTAGCTCACTGGTTAGAGCTCTCGCCTTACATGTGTGAGACCTACGTTTGAATACTGGCAGCTCAGGGTGAAACCTTGGGCGAGTTTCCTTACTCCACAAAAAAAATTCAGAAATTGGTTATTTCAATGCACAACAGTTTGTGGGACACTGCTGTGTGCAATTTGCTGCTGTGTTTCTCCACGCAAAAAAAAATGCAGTCAATTCACTTTACAGTATATTCTGTAACGCGCTTTGAGATGTGGATAAGATGTGGAAAGAGCCATATCAAATGCATGGATATTATTGGCTTGGGGCAGTGCCAGGGGAGGGGGAACAAGGCGACCAAAAGCGCGGTCGAAAAGAAAAGTCTTTATGCAGGACTTGAAAATAGGAAGGGAAGGGACGAGGCGAAGGGAGTGAGGGAGGGAGTTCCAGAGCCTCGGGGCATAGTAGCTGAAAATACAGCCGCGGATGGTGGAGCGGAGGATTTGGGAGAGAAGGAGCCCAGACCCAGTGGAGCAGAGGCAATGGTTACAATTGTGAGGGGAGAGGTCAGAGAGGTAGGGGGAATGCAGAAAAGTGTAGGGATTTGAATGCAGGAATGAGGATCTTGAAATTGTTCCTCTCTGGGACTGGGAGACAGGACTGGGATAATCGGGGAGGGGTGTTTTGTATGAGTGAGAATGCTGGCAGCGGAATTCTGTATGAACTGGATTTTATGAATGGTAGCGAAGGGAATATTCAACTGGATAGAGAGATCACATGACACATCGCTGAACACTCACATAGTTGAGGCTCATATGAGAGACAGATCTGATGGAATTAATGCCTTTTATTGTTGTCTTTCTGACCTGGTGAATTCTGATATCAATTAATACATGTTGCGATTGGAGGATGAATATCATATATTTCTGAAGGTTTCATGTTTCTGAATTAGTTTTAATTTGATGTAAACATTTTCTGAAAAATTTAACAATGAAACAAAATGGATACTTCATTACACTTTTTAGCTCCTGTCTGAACTTACTCTGAGTCAATGTATAAATACATGTGTTATTACAACAACTCAATCTTTGAATCATGATTCCAGTTTCTTGGACAATATAGCCAGTGTTGTTCGCAAATGATTCAGTGTAATTATAATTAGTTAATTGCCACTTTAATGAAAATACAACAGAAGTTATCCACAACAGTATAAAACTGCTGGATATGGCAAGGAGCAAAATAATGGATTTTCTTCGGTTTTCCATTTCTAGATCATTTTCCTTCTGATCATTTCTTTGGCTACGGAGTTTCCTGCGGATATTATTGGCCTCTAAAATGTGTCTGATAATCACAGCGTTGAACAAGCAAATGCAGGACAAAACAACCAGGGGGAAAAAAACACGAGTGACTTTCTCAAAAACTTGAGACATGTAAACAATTGGTTTCAAGGTGCAATACCACGGTATATTGTTAATTATAATGGAGGGATGAAACACAAAGTAACATGAATGGCCACTGAGCAGCTAAACATGGTCAAAGACACGATCACCGCACTCGCTGTCCTCCTGGTGCAATATCTCATTTTCAACTCATGGCAGCAAATGGCCACCAAACGATCCAGAGTAAAAGCCACAGTGAACCACAGAGAACATTGGAAAACAGCCACGAGCATCACTGTCCTCACCCTGCACACAGGGGTGTATAATAGGACATTTAACGGGAAATAAAGGTTACTGATCCGATTCAACACAACATCATTGATGATAACCAGGAGGTCCGCCACTGCCATGGCCACCAGGTAACAAGTCATACATTTGGAGAGACTGCACTTTCCTCTGGGCAGGACCACAATCGTCACTAAATTAACTACCAGGAGAAAAAAACAATTGAATCTTTCAATCACAATCTCAACAAAGCGGACAAATATGACAGCTTTCATTTGCAGAGTCATCACAGAAGCTTTTACTATGAGCCGTGCTTGTTTCACGAGTGATTATCAAGAGCCTTGTCTGGAGAGACCTTGGTTTGATTGCAGTTCAGGGCGAAACCTTGGGCAAGTTTCCTTACTCCACATGTCTGGTAATAATCCCTCAAAATCAAAAATAATAATATGGTCACATTCAATCTAGGACTGTTTTGGGGATGCTGCTGTGCACAATTGGCTGCCACATTTCACCTACACAAATATACAGTCAATTCACTTTACAGTATATTCTGTGAAGCACTTTGAGACGTCTAGACGTTGTGAAAAGTGCTATATCAAATGCTAGGATTATTACTATTATGTGTTGGATGACATTGAATGGGATGGATTTGGTGGATCTGTCCCTGTTTGACAGGATTTCAGCTGTTCTGTTGAGAGACTCACCTCATTCCATTATCTTGAACATTGAACCTTCAGTGGAATCATGGTACTGCAAGGCTCAAGAGAAGAAATGGATGAGATTGAGTGGAAAATAAAGGGTGCTACAGGCATATGGTGTTTCCCAGGGCTCTGCTCTCTGTCCCATCATCTTCAACCTATACATGCTCCCACTTGGTATCATCATCCTCAGACATAGGATGAATTTCCACATGTATGTGGAAGACACCCAAATCTACCTCACTCTGAATGCCATCAAAAGAGCCTCACCATCCTCTCTCCTCTGCTCTGTCTCCTCTCCCACTCTCCAAATCCACCCCCACCAATGCTCCCCTGAAATGTCTACACTCCAACTCCCCAAAGCCAGCTCTCCTGCTCTGTCTCCTCTCCCTAAAGCTCCCCACCCCACTCTCCATGCTGTGCACTGACTCCTCTACCCTCCACAGAGCGCCTCACCCACCCTACCTCCCCTTCTCTGTCTCCTCTGCCTTTCCGCGCAGACATCCTACTACACCCACTCCCCTGCTCTGTCTTCTCTCACCCTCCCCAAAGCCCTCCCACATCCTCCCTCTCTGGCTCTGTCTCCCGTGCCTCACTGATCCTTTCAATTCTCCCCATACCTGGTTTGGCTGCCGATCCTGACTGAGCTAGACCCTCCAAAACTGTTTACGTTTGTGCTTTTCATCCTTCACTCCCATCACTCAGTTATTTTCTCACTTTCTGAATCCTGGACCACTCACAGGCATCCCTCACTTCAGACTGGGACATATTAGTATTTTCGTGAGGGAATATTAACCCTGCAAAAAAATGGCCAAACATCTTCCTGTTTACTTCTAGGCACGTGGAGTAGGAAATTTGTCCAGTATTTTGTTTTGCCGGGAATACAACCTACAACAACAACAACTTCAATTTATATAGTGCCCTCCAATCCAGATGGTGTCTCAGAGCACTTCATAATAATGGATCCCAGGAGTGAGCTAGGGGCAGGGGAGAAAGGTAACCGAAGAGAAAGCCGAGCCCTGAAACTAGAAAAAGAGGGGGCTAGGCTTAGTGAGTGAAGAAGAGAGTTCCAGGGTCTCAGGGCACAGTGGCTGAAGGCACAGCTGCCGATGGTGGAGTGGAAGATTCGGGGGATAAAGAGGAGGCCAGACCCGGTGGATCGAAGGCACCAAGTGCTTATTTTGAGGAGAGAGGAGCTCAGAGAAGTCGGGGGGTGCGGAGAAGTGGAGTGATTTCAAAATAAGGGTGAGGATCTTGAAATCGATCCTCTCCAGGACAGGGATCCAGTCTGGCAAGGACTGGGGTAATGGAGGAGCAAAATTTGGTGTGAGTGAGAATGCGGGTGGCAGAGTTTTGTATGAGTTGGATTTTGTGGATTGTGGTAGAGGTGAGTCCTGTGAGGAGGGCATTTAGGAGGGCAATAGTCCAGCCGAGAGATGCCAAAGGTATGGACAGGACGCCACATCACTGAGCTACAGGATGCCTCACTGAGGACTCCACACCAGTGAGCTACAAGCCTAACACAACACTGAGCCACAGAATGTCACAGCACTGAACTATAGGACTCTACAGCACTAAGCTACAGGATTCTACAGCACTGAGGTACACAACTTCATCATCGACAAATACATTGAATGCGGTAGGTAATGGTGAGATAGGTAATTGAAAGGGAAAACATATCCAGGGCTATGGCATGTGAATGGGGGAGTTGGATTTCCATAGTTGCCTTTAGCCACTATTCCCCGATGCTCTGGAACTCCTATCCTCATTGCCTTCACCTCACCCCCTCTTTTCCCACTTTCAGGTCGTAGCTAAAGATGTTAATTTTCAACTCACAGATAGTCACCTTTTTCCCCCTCCCCCTGGCTTGGCCCTGGAATCCATTATTGTGAAATGCGATGCGTAGCCGTTTGGCGTGGAGGGAGCTATTTAAATGCAAGTTGTTGTTGTTGGATTATTTCTACCAGAAATCTGTATGCTGATTAGGACTGATATTTTCCACCTCAGCCACATGGCCAGCCTCAGCCCATACTTCAAAACCTTCTGTGCCCGTTCATCACTTCCCAGCTGGACTATTCCAATGCCCTCCTCACTGTCTTTCCAGTACTACTGTACACAAAATACAATTAGTTAAAAACTGTGACAGCCAGATATCACCTGCATGGAACACCTACCCTATCACCGCAGTTGTTGACAGGTTCCACTGGCTCCCATTCACAAAATATCAAGATCCTATCATTTGGCAGCCACGTTTCACCCAATACACTTTACAGTATATTCTGTAAAGCATTTTGAGACATCTAGAAGATGTGCAAAGCAGTATATCAAATGCAAGGATTATTATTATTATTCTATTATTTTGAAATCCCTTTTTGCCTTCGCACCTCCCTACCTCTCTGACCTACCCCACTCCCCCTCCCCCACCCCCACCACCCCGCGATTCAACCACCCGCTGCCTCTACTCAGCTGTCTCCAAACTCCTGTTTACCTCTCATCTCCTCCAATACACCGGCCAAGCCACTGCTGCCCGACATTCTGGAATTCTCTCTTCTCTCAATCTTCATTGCTCCCTCTGTCCCTATTTTCAAAACCTGCCTAAAGATCATTCTTTATGATGGAGCTTATGGTCACCTCCTCCTCTGGCTCACTGTTGTGCTCTGCCAAAGTGAAGTGCTCCGAGACGCTTCCCCACACGAAGGAGGCTGCAAAGTGTTGTTGATTTGCTCCTATAAAACTGTTTGGTAGAATTCAAGAAACTAAACTTGTGACCCAGAAATTGCAAATGCCACTAAACAAAACAAACGAGCGTAATGACTTACCCGGAATTCCAACAGCTGCAAGAAGTGGATAATAAAGCAATGCTATCATATATAGCGTTTGAGATCCCATTCTACCCTATAATGTGGACACATGAAGAAGGGGAGGCTCCAAGTAATGCAGTAAGATACAAGGGAGGTTTATATATAGTGAATGCACACTCTGGTGGCTTGATAATGAATGTGATTAGTTACAGTTCACTGAACAAACAATTTAATTAGTATCATCACTTGGGCCTCTCCTTTCCCTCTGGGTGATGTCATCCACAGACAAACAACTGGTGAAGGTGATGTTGTTGTGCAGTTGGAGCTCTGTTAGCTCAGTGGTTAGAGCACTTACCTTACAAGCGTGAGACCTGTGTTCGAATCCAGGCAGATCAGTGCAAAATTATGGGCAAGTTTCCTTACTCCATGTGCCTAATAATAATCCATCCCCCAAAAAAACACAATACCTGTAATAAAAATTGGTAATTGCAATCCCTGACAGTTTGTGGGTCACTGCTGTGCACAATTGGCTGCCATGTTTCGCCCACAAATAATTAGTCACTTCACTTTGCAGTATATTCTGTGAAGCACTTTGAGATATTGATAAGATGTGAAAAGCGCTACATCAAATGCAAGTATTACTATTATTATTTCACAAATTCCACTTGCATTTTTAAATTTGAAATGTGAAAAAATACTGATAAGCAGAACAGAATTAACAATATTCAATGATGTCAACAGAAAATAGATACAACTTTGAGAGGGATCAAAACTTTTAAACATTTACCAATATATTGATTTGTACATTCACATTCCAATGTCTAGATTTATGATATAATAGTTATTGGTAATACACTTGATGTTAAGTAATGCCCTCAGGGGAAATGACCAGTGGATAAAATAGATCCCGTGAAAATGGTAAACATGTAACAGTGAAGAAACTGCTCACAACGTGAAACAACAACCGAAAATGGAAAAGCACAACAACAAATCCAGCTATTTCGGGGTTCTGACCCAACCAGAAGAACCCAAAACCTGTAACTGTGGTCAACCATAACACAACCATTAAACTCAGAGTCAGAGGGCAAGCAACTGAACGAGACTATCACTTGCCCGATCCTAACTGGAGCATTCTGTAATGAGAAACAATAATTGATTTTTCACCTTCACATGTGATGATCACCAGGAAGATCTCTTTCTTCACCCTAACTATCTCTCTTCCTTTCTCAAAAAGGATCTGCTGCTCCCAGCCCCTTGGTTGTCAGACACGTTGTCAGATTGTTCAGCGCTTTGGGACGTCCTCCCGATGTGAAATGGCTATACAAGTGCAATTTTGTGGTTGTTGTCTTTGGAAATGAAATGCAGCTTAGCAAACCAGAGGACATGGCTTCGATTCAGGCAGGGCAACATCTTAGGCAAATTTCCTTACTACATAAGACTCTCTTTACATTGGAACCCAGTTATTAGCTTTCCAAAGGTAACAGTTATCACAGCACCCCTCCTCTCCACCTAAAAATTGATCTCCCAATCCAACTCTAATTGTGAACACTGTTTGCATATTTGGCTGCAACGTTTCACCAACAATAATACAACATGCATTTTACAATGTAACCTGGGAATCATTAAGATATTTCAGTGATGGTATAAGGCATTTGAAAAATGAAGGATATAATAAAATATTGTTATAATAATATTATATTATTCCTTGATTAAGCACAAAGTGCAATAAAATTCAACTGTACAATTGATTAGCGAATTAATACAAGTACACGTAGTAGGGTCCGTCGATATGGAAATTTTCTGATGTAGATATATCGATGGGCTCATATCGAGATATACCGAAATATGGATATTTGGGGGGTTTTCGTACTGCGCATGTGCGCGCATTCGGAGTGCGCGTGCAATCGGGGTGCGCACGTTATCCGGGTGTGCGCGCATTCTGGGTGAGCGTGCATTCGGGGCCCAGCTCCTCGGGAGGTAAATATTTTTCTCTCTCTGTGTCTCTCAGTCTCCATCTCTCTGTTTTTCTTTCTGTCTTTGTGTCTCTCTCCCTCTCTTCTCTCTCACATCCCCCCATCTCTATCTATCTGTATATTATCACATCCACCCTGTCTCTCCCGCCCACCCTCGCCGTCCCTCTCTCGCACCCCCCACCCCCGTCGTCTCTCTCCGCCACCACCCCCCCCAGCCGTCTCTTTCTCCCTCCCCCCCCCGCCGTCTCTCTCTTCCTCCCCCACCAGCCGACTCTCTCCCCCTACCCCCAACCGTCTCTCTCTCCCTCCCCGCCTAGCCGTCTATCTCCCCCCACCCAGCCGTCTCTCTCCCCCTCCCCCCAGCCGTATCTCTCCCCCTCCCCCCAGCCATCTCTCTCCCCCTCACCCCCCCCCAGCAATCTCTTCCCCACCCCCCCACCCCTTGCATATTGTATTCGAGGACTATGAATACAATATGGCGGCTTTGCATCTCGGTCTGTGCATTGCATATAGAGATGAGCATTCTTGGTCTTGTAGTTCAGTGTGCTTGCATCCCGATTTTTTACCTCTATATACACCGAGTTTTCGATATATCGATATTTTTAAAAATTCTATGTCGGCAAATCGATTTGAAAATTATATTGGACTTTTAGCGATATATCGATATATTGCTGGACCCTACTGGCTAGTATCTCAGAGATTTTAACAATGGCTAAACCTTCTTCTGAGGCATGGATAGAAGAGATGGTTATAAGTACTGTGAAGGAGGGAAATTTGTAGGTGGGACTTCAAAACCTGGGTGGGGGGAGGGGGGTGGGGAGGTGAAACGATTGAGAAAAATGTTACAGAGTTTTGTGGCAAAGTGCCTGAAAGGAAGACCTCTGATGGTAGTGAGGAGGTGCTTGGGCTGAACAGGAGGCTGGTGCTAGTTGAACGGAGATGCCGGGTGCTGGATTGGGGAGTGAGGAGGTCAGAAACATAGGGAGGTCTCAGGGAGTGAGTGGAGGGTGAGGCTCTTGAAGGCTATCTGTTTAGGGATAGAGAGCCAGTGAAGTCTGGCCAGATGTGGGGATGGAGTTTGTTGCATGTCAGTATGTGTGCCTGCCTCAGTGTTCTCAATCAGTTAGATCTTTTGAATTGTGGAGTTGGGCAGAGTGATGTGAAGTGCATTGCAGTATTCCAAGCGGGAGGTGACAACTGCATGAACGAGGGTTTCAGAAATCATATTAGAATCAACCCCCGCAATCTTCCATCACAGAATGTCTCTCTTGGTCCTACTATTTTGGACAAGAGACAAGAGGTTTGAGTAACTCTGGATTGCCCCATCAGAGAAAACAGTCAAATCACTTGATCAGGTTAAAAAGAAATCTCAATTAGATCTCCCTACAAACTTACCAACTCAAATTAATGTAGATTAAATTTATGTAGCCTGTCCTGTTAATGTAACACTTCAAGACATTAAGGCAGGAGAGAAAAAGAAAGGTTTACACAGACATATACAGAAGGAAGTTGACATCTTTATGTATTTTCCAGGTACTCCGATGACTGCGAGAATTGGACAGTAAATAGCTTCAACATCTAAAATTGTTGGATTCCCCATTTGTGTTTGAGTGAAGTATCTCCCTCAAAGTTAATAATCTAGTCTCTGGTGAACTGCAGAACCACACACGCACATTACTATAGTACTATAGTTTATAGAGGAATGACGTGGCCCTGGAGGCAGTGAAACATTTAATTACATCATCAAATTCATTAGTAACAGTTGCCTAAACCCAACATATGGAAACATATATTTTTTAAATGCTTCCATTTGATATAGTGCCTTCTGAAATATTCAAGACGTCTCAAAGTGCTTCTTACTAAATTTACTGTGACGTGAATTAACTGTATATTTTATGGATAAAACACAGAAGCCAATTGTGCACAACAGTGTCCCACAAAAAGCTATGGATTGTTACTCTCATTATTTTCAAAGGAATTATTCCTCCAAGAAATGCAATAATAATAATAATACTTGCATTTGATATAGCGCTTTTCACATCTTATTGACATCTCAAGGTACATATTTGTAGGCAAAATGTGGCAGCCAATTTCGCACAGCAGCGTCACACAAACAGTCATGGAATGAAATGACCAATTTTTTATCATTATGATTTTTGGGGGGAGTGATTATTATTAGGTGTGTGGGATAAGGAAACTTACCCAAGGTTTCACCTTGATATGCTTGGATTTGAACACAGGTCTCATGGTTGTATGCTGAGTGCTCTAACCACTGAGTTACAGGAACTAATGTAGAAGTTCCAAAAATATTACAAACCTCTATAATTATTAGTGGTGTTCAGACATCAATCAGGCTTGCTGAAATAATCTTCTAATTCCACCCATATAATTTTCTATATTGTGAGATCTATAGTTTATATCTGTGCCATGGAGGTTTTTTGTTCTTTGCCACAAATTATTAAGTTACACATATCTCCATAATTCAATGTGTAGTAGTTATTATCATAAGGCTGCGGAAAATTAGGTAGATTTTTTCAAAGAAAACAATGATAAACTAGTACATGTTAGATTGTACACATTTACAGTACATCATGTTGGACATATTCTCAATATAGCAATCAGTCAAAAGACAAACAACCAGATTCCTACTTACTGCTAGGTAAACATAAACCTGTGGAGTAAGGAAACTTGCCCAGGTCTCTCTCTTGGGAAAGTTTCCTTGCTTTCTCTGGCCTGCTCCCACACTGGGCCCATCCCACAATCGGTGATCAGGCCTTGAGTTTCTGTGCCTCCACTCCTTGGAACTCCATCCTATATTCCTTTCAACTCACTCCTTTAATTGTTTCCTTCAAAGCACTCAAGTATTGATACTCTCATCTTCGATTGTGCCATTGGCTACACTTCTACCCTATCTGCCCTCCTTGCTAATCAACCCAATTCCCTCCTCACTCGGTTCCTTGTCCCTAAGTGTTCAGCACGTTGGAATGTCATCCCAATGAGAAAGTCATTTTGCAAATGTAATTTGGTATTGTATCATTCTTTTGCCAGTTAACTAAAATATGTGTCTCCTTGTTACCAACCCACCAGCCAGATGAAAGAGTCTCTCCTTACTCACTCTATCAAAACCCCATATAAATTTGAAAATATTTGTTAAATCTCCCCCTTTACATTCCCTGTTTCACGGTGAACAAACTGAACTTCTCAATTCATGCCCAGTGTTTACTGAAAAAAAAGGTGCAGCTCAATTTGTGGATGATGTTTTTAAATTTATTTTTGTTTTGCTACTGGAAGTTGCAGCACAATAGAGCGCACCAAGTCGATAATGGATCTTCTCCATATGAAGAAAGAGGGTGAGACTAGAGAGAGGCTGATATCAGGAAACAAATATTCTGACTTCTGGAACTCCATTCCGCAGTCTCTCCACCTTGACCCCACTCTAGCCTTCTTCAAGTCCTGCCTCAAGACCCTCTTCTTTAATGGTCCCGTCAGTCATCCTAAATCCCCTAATTTTCCTTCACCCTCCCCGATCCCAGATTGGGTGTGTGATATTGACTATCTAGTGCATTGGGAGCTTTGAGACATCTAGAATTTGCAAAAAGCACTATAACAAATGCAAGGATTATTATTATTGATATGGTATGCTACAAATTGTATTATGCTGTTTCAGTGAATCGACATTGAGCGGCACATGAGGTTGGGACGTCCCCGTGACATGAAAGGCCCTACAAAAGTATAATTTTGTTGCTTTTAATTGGAGATTACATCATCGGAGGTGCCGTACTTTGCATGAGATCTTAAGCCAAGGTCGCACCAACTGTTTTGGGGGACTTTAAAGATGGCACCGCTCAAAAAGCGAAGGATGATTTTTCTCCCGGTAACTTGACCAACAATCCTCGCAATAAAATCAGTCTTGCGTTTGATATCACGCTTGTTACATCTTATCAACGTCACAAAGTGCTTCACAGAATATACTGTAACCAGTGAATTGACTGCATGTTTTTGAGCGAAATGCAGCAGCCAATTGCGCAAAGCAGTGTCACACAAACAGTCATAGATTAAAATGACCAATTTTTTTATTATTATGGTTTTTGGGGGGAGGGATTATTATTTGGCATGTGGAGTAAGGAAACTTTCCCAAGGTTTCACCCCGACATACCTGGATTCGAACACAGGTCTCACACTTGTAAGGTGGGTGGAGTATTGATCATCTCATCTGAAGGACAGTACCTCTGACAATGCAACACAGATCCAATACTGTATTAGATCAACAGGCTAAACAATGTGGTTCCCAGTCCACAACAACCATTTGAATTTATATAGTGCTCTCCATGCTGGATGGCATCTCAGAGTGCTTCACAATAACAGCTCCCGGGGACGAGCCAGGAGGAGGGGGAAAAGGTGACAGAAATCAGGGTCAAAAAGAATGGTCATGAGCCATGACCTGAAAATCAGAAAAGAGGAGGCAAAGCAAAGGGATTGAGGAAGGGAGTTCCAGAGCCTTTGAGTGATGGTGGAATGGAGTCTTTGTGAAACAAGCAGGAGGCCAGAGCTGGTAGAGCGAAGGCAACTGGTGCTGTTTTGAGGAGAGAGGAGATCAGATAGGTAGAGAGATGCAGAGGAATGGAGAGATTTGAACACAAGAGTGAAGATCTTGAAATTGATCTCTGCGGGACAGGGAGCCAGTGAAGTCTGGCAAGGGCTGGGGAAATGGGAGGGCGAAATTTAGTACAGGTGAGAACGCTGGCCGCAGAGTTCTGAATGAGCTGGATTGTATGGATTGTGGTGCAGGGATTGCATTTGTATCGTCCAGCAGAGAGGTGATAAAGGCATGGACCAGAGTTTCAGCGGCTTTTGGGGCAAGGTAATGCTGGAGATGGGCAATACATCGAAGGTGGAACAAAGCGTGGTCGACTGTGTCGAATGTGGCTGAGAGGTCCAGGAAGACAAGGAGACAGAGGGAGCCCTGGTCATAGATAGAGAGGACATCACTTGTGACTTTCACAAGCGCAGTCTCTGTGCTGTGGGCAGTGTGGAAACTGTACTGGAGGGGTTCGTAAAGGGAGTGGGAGGAGAGGTGGGTGCGCAGTTGCTTGACAATGATGCATTCAATTACTTTGGAAAAGAAGGGCAGGTTAGAAATTGGGTGGTAGTGGCTAGTGCTACAGGGATCTAGATTAGGTTTTTTGAGGAGGGGGATGATGATGGCAGTTTTGAGGGGGGCAGGGACTGATCCTGTGGAGACATATGTCATCCAGCAGTGGGCAAAAGAGTGGGAGCTGGGTGAGCAGTAATTTGGTGGGAAGAGGCGTGAGGCAGCAGGTTGTGGGCTTCATTGCGGTGATGGTGGATGAGGGAGGAAGGAGAGATGGGAAAGAACGATTGTAGGAATGGTTGTGATAGAAGCTGATGATGGGGAGGTTGAGGGGGATGGAATAGGAATAGTGGTGAAAGTGGAGTAGTGTAATTAATTTCCGTAGCTGTTTCAAAAGGCTAGCATTGATATGATAGTGTGAATGCCCTCCTCCATTGCTGTGTAATTCTATGTTTCTAATTCTTTAAATTTTACATCATCAAAATTCCTCCTCATGTTGAATATCTATTAAGACACTTCTGACGCTTCATTCTGTTTGTGCATTGTTTTTGTGGATAGTGGTGTTTCCCCAGGGGTCAGTATTGGGACCACTGCTCTTTTTAAGTTATATTAATGATCTGGACTTCAGTATAGGGAGTACCATTTCCAAGTTTGCAGATGACACAAAGTTAGGAAAAATAGTAAATAGTGAGGAGGATAGTAGCCATCTGCAAGAAGGTATAGACTGAATGGTAAAATGGGCAGACACATGGCAGGTGAAATTTAATGTGGAGAAATGTGAGGTGATGCATTTGGGGAGAAAAAATGAGGGGAGGCAATATAGGCTAGATATTACTTTTTTAAGGGGTGTGAAGGAATAGAGAGATCTGGGCGTTTGTGTAAGTGATTCTTTGAAGGTGACAGGAAAGGTGGACAAGACTGTTTAAAATAAAAGCATACGGGATACTCGGCTTTTTCATTAGGGGCATAGAGTACAAAAGACAGGAAGTTCTGACTAACCTCTATAAAACTTTGGTTAGGCCTCAGCTAGAGCACTGTGTTTAATTCCGGTCACCACACTTTAGGAAGGCATTGGAAAGGGTACAGAGGATGGCACCAGGAATGAGGGACTTCAGTTATGAGGAAAGGCTAGAGTGGCTAGGTTTATTCTCATTGGAGCAGAGAAAGTTGTGAGGAGACCTAACAGAGATTTTCAAGATCATGAGGGGATTTGTTAGAGTAAACAGGGAAACAGTGTTTCCACTGGTGGGTCACAGATTTAAAATAATTTCTAGAAGAAGCAGAGGGAAGGTGAGGAGCAATTTGTTCACTCAGTGAGTTGTTCAAATCTTGAATGCATTGTCTGAAAAGGTGTTGGAAGCCAATTTGCCTTGCCCACCTGCCTGCCTTGCCTCCACATCTCCAGTGTCTCAGAGGTGCCTTGCTTACCTAACTTTCCCATACCTTGAAGAGACTTTTTTGTTGTAAACCTCATTTTGTAGTTTGGACTTAGCAGTTTGTGTTGACCTTTGAATGCCTGGCCAGTATGTAGTGGAGCATGACCCCCCAGTATGAAATGAGAATAGCTTCTTTAACACTAACTTCCATTTTAAATTGTCAGTAAACGTCATAACATGTTTAATAAAGTTGAAGGGGGTAACATAAAACCCCCAAAAATTACAAAACGGAATTCAGGATAGAGTTTCAAATCAACCCAACCACTCACCCACCCACTCACGAACCCACCAACCAACCAACCAACCAACCAAATCTTACATTTATATAGTGCCTTTCATGTCTAGAAGATGTCTCAAGGCAATGGGAGCAAAGAGGCTCAAGATCTGATTGCCGATTGTTGAACTACCTTGGTTGGGGAGCAGGGCAGAGCAAGTAAGGAAACTTGCCCAAGATTTCATGACTGGCAGGGCAAATTTCCTTACTCCTCACATCTCTATTTATCTAGCAGTTAATAGGAATGTGGTTGATTGTCGATTGATAGATTGCTTTTCTGGCTTTTCTGGGAGAAATACTTCCTTCCAAAATAATAATACTAATACTAATAAATTGGTTATTTAATCCACGACTATTTGTAGGCACTGCTTTTTCGGAATCCTCTTCTGTGTTTTGTCTACAAAATATACGGTCAATTTCCTTCACAGCGTATTGTGTGAAGAGCTTCGAGATGTCTCCCACCCTGTGGAATTCCATCCCCCAATCCCTCCACCTTGTTTCTTCCCTTTCCTCTTTCAAGGCCGGTTTGAAGACTTTCCTCTTCGACCATGCCTTTTGTTCCTCCCCGAACTTTTTGACCTCCCCTACGTGTTTCACCCCTTCGCGTACACTCCAATCCCAGCTCGGGTCACAAGCCTCCTGTGCAGCGCCTTGGGACGTCCTCCCAACGTGAAAGGCGCTTTATAAGTTTAAGTTGTTGTTGTTGTCTCGAAGACTTGAGAAGTCACTATTATTTCAAATGGAGCCTTTATTATTAGCATTATAAGTATGATTATAATTTGTTTTGGGAGCAAACAATTGTGATTAATGAATATGGTGATGTAATGAACTGTCCCCAGGGCCAGTCTTTCCGCTATAAATAGTAATGTGCTTGTGTGGATCTGTTATTCATCAGCAACTGAATTATTCACAGCAAGTGACACAATTGGGTCATCCGCAAATGGGGAATCCAACAGTTGTAGATGTTGCAGCTATTTACTATCCAATTCTTGCTGTTATCGGAGTCCCTGGTAAATATGTAAAGATATCAATTGCCTCTGTACCTGTCTGTAAAAACCTTTCACTTCTCTCCTGCCTTAAATGATTAAAGTGTTACATTAATAGTACAGGTTGCATAATTCCCTTGTGTTAGGAAGTATGTAATGAGATCTGATTGATGTATTTTGTTAAATGATAAAGATCATAGACTTCAAAATAGAACTGAGTCCATTTTGGAGTTGGTCAAATCTGTTGCCTTTTGTTCCAAACATTATGACCAGGAAGGACACCCTGCGATGGAAGGGGGCAGCGGTAATTCAAATATGATTTCTGAAACCCACGTGCATGCAGTTGTCACCCCCCATATGGATTACCATAACCCATTCCTCATCAGTCTCCCCAGCTCCAAAAGTCAAAAGATCTAGCTAATTGAGAGCACGGCAGCACACATACCGATACAGAACAATCAACAACAAAATAATTGCACTTGTAGAGCACACTTAACATCAGGAGAATGACACAAGGCACTGAACAGTCAGGTTGGGACACAAGCAAGGGAGAGGGGCAGGGCAGAGCGGACAGGTGGGAGAGAGTTCGGAGGAGAGCAGAAGGCATGGTTGAAGAGGAATGTATTAAAGGAGGAAAGGGAGGGAGGTGAAGGGACTGTGGGATGGAGTTTCAGATTGCGGAGGCATGGAGGCTGAAATCCCATTCACTGATGGTAGGGCAGAGCGGGTGGGGGGACATGTAGCATGTCCATTCAGCAGGCCTGCGCCTGCTGAATGGAGAGGGCGGGGAGACAGGTCAGAGAAGTGGAGGCCAAAGCCGTGAATAGTCTTGAAAGTGAGGATGAGGATCTTGAATTTGAATCTCTGGGGTATGGGGAGCAAATGGAGCCAGATGAGGGTTGGAGTGATGTTATTGCAGAGCTTCATGCAGGTGAGGATATGAGCTGCAGAGAACTGGATGATCTGCTGCTTGTCAAGGGAAGAACCAGGAAGGCTGACGAGGAGAGAGATCCATAGTCGAGCCTTGATGTGGCAAATGAATGGACTAAGGTTTCGGCAGCCTGAGGGGTGAAGCAGTGGTAGAGTCAGGCAATGTTGCGATGGTGGTGGAAAGCAGTACTGGTCATGGCGCGGATGTGCGGGAGGAACGATAAGTACAGAGTCGAACAAGATGCCCAGGTTTGATGTGAGGCAATCATTTGGGCTCAGTCTTACGGACATTTAGCTGGAAAAAGTTGTCTCTTGACCAGGACTCAATGTCAGACAGGCAGCCAGCCTGGACACAGGTAGTCCTGGCTGGAGTTGAGGGAGGAATCAGAAAGGTAGAGTTGGGTGTCATCTGCATACATGTGGAAATTTACCCCATATCAAATTTACCCTATGCAGATGTCATTGAGTGGGAGCAAATAGAGGGTGAATAGGAGGCGAGAAAGGACAGAACCCTAAGGAATGCCACATGAGACAGGTCGGCAGCTGGGGGAAGTGCAGTTGGTGGACATAAAGTGGAGGCAGTGTGAAAGGGAGGACAACAACAACAAAATTGCACTTATATAGTGCTTTTCATGTCAGGAGGACGTCTGAAAGCTGAACAGTCTGGACATGAACCACTCAAGGACAGAACCTTGAAGGTTGAGGTGGGAGAGGATTATGCTCCACAATGTTGAAAGCGGTGGATAGGTCGAGGAGGATAAAGAAGCAGAGTGAGCACTGTTTACAGATATCGTTAGGGACCTTGATCAGGGCTGTGGAAAGCATTGAAACCTGATTGGAGGGGCCCGAGGAGGGAACGGGATGAGGAAAATGAGTCGTTGGGAGGCAACGACTCTTTGAAGCTCCTTTGACAGGAAGGGAAGGTTGGAGATGGGCCTGTAGCTTGTGAGCTGCGATGCCTCAAGGGAGGGTTTTTTGAGGATGGGGATGGTGGTGGCTCTTTTGACTGGCAATGATTTCGGATGCAAGGTACAAACTCTCTACTCACATCTCAGCAGTTCTGGCCAGACTCCATTGGCTCACTAATGCCAAACCGATCGACTTGAAACATCCACTCACTCCCTGACATCCCAACATCAGCCTCCTGTTCATCCCTGGCACGCTCTGCACCAGCATCAGAGGTTGAACTTTCGGCTCTGATGCTTCAAAACACTGTAAAACTTTTTCCTCAAATCATCCACCTTGTCCCCTATCCATGTTTTCAATTCCTGAAAATCTACCTCTTCAAAAATGCTTATGACCAGCTCCCCCATGCACACCTCGGAGGCAGGTTAAGCCATAGTTAAAATCCATGAGATGCTGGCCGGAATGGAGGGCATTATATAAGTGGGATTTGTTTCTGTTGTTGTAAGCTGCAGAAGTATTTTGGGATAATAATAATATAACAATCATTGCGATTGATATAGCAATGTATCACTTCATTGACATATATCAAAATGTTCACCAATAAATGTGGAAAAGAGTTCCTACTTACTTCTGGCAAACAAACGCAGGTAGTGTCAAGAACCTCCTCCTTGACCATCCCTTCGTCTACTCACCTAAGTATCCTGATTTCTATCCTCCGTGACCTTAACCCCCTGCTCGGGGCCAAATCCCTGACCATCCAACATCGTGGATAATCTCCCAGCATGAGAGGTATAAGACACATATTATTTTGTATTGTATTTGTAAGTGTGTGGGCAATTCATTACTCTAGTTTACACACAAATTAACTCTACAATGTATTCTGCAAAGAGCTTTTTGATGTCTTAATGACTTCATAAGGTGCTATATCAAATGCAATGTTGATTGTTATATTATTTGATTATTGATCCCCCTCAGTATTTATTGGTGTCATCAGCAAATTGAGATTTGTTACTCTGTACCAGACTCTAAATGAATTATATGCAAATGAGATGTAAATTATTGAGTCAATAGAACACCTCAATAAGAAACACTGTTCACTATATTGACCCAAATTGAGTAATTGCATTTAAACGCCTCCATGTTTTCTCCCCTTTATCCACCTCACCATCCATTTAGCTGTCTTCCCTATGATCCGAATGGAATACTTCCTCCTACTTGGAAAACCAATGTGACATGTTGCCAGGCGGTGGCAAGGTGTGTGGCTTTAGCTGTTTAGATTCCAGCAGTTAGCCTAACACACACTCTGAGCTCCCACAAACCTTGGCGCTTTCCAAATGGCACTTAATATTTTTCATTATTAGGTCAGCATTACACATCCCTCCATGGAGACTGTGTGCATTCCATTCCAGCACTTTTTCTCTGGAATTTCAATGTGTAGATAGGAAGCTTGTGATTTTCAGTTCGGAGAACCTGAAATGTGGTGATGTTCTTACACTTGTCTTAAGCACATGGCTACTCAACACTAAAAAGCTTGCCAAAGGGTTCTCTCGGCGGTAAGGTATGCCATCTTAATTGGTTAGGCTATGATTGAGGTGTTAAGAGACTTGCCGAAGGCTCTGACCTGCTTGGAAATCAAACCAGGTGCCTCTAGCTTGTGAGGTATGTGTGCTAACTATGATCCAATGAGACTCCGCAATAAAGGTTGCTCCAGATAAAGAAGTAGCTCATGAGTAGTTCAGAGCAATAGTGAGGTCCTGGGGCGTGAAAAGATTAGGAAGTGAAATACTCTGGCAAATTCGTACTTTTCTGGTATGTATTCTCCCCAACCCATTAAAAGTTGCCTCTACTGTGCTGCTTCCCATCTCCGGCTTATCCCTCATGATCTGTGCTCTACCATCCCATGCTTTCAAGCACCAAACTCTGCAACTCTGCAATTCCCTCATTTGATCCCTCCACCCAGCTCCTCACTTCCCCATTTTCAAATCTGGCCTAAAGATCTTTATGATGAAGCTTATGGACACGTCCACCTGAATCAGTGATAGACACCGCTACTGTCAAACACCCTAGGATGGTACTCCATATAAAATATGCTTTTTAACTGTATGTTGTTGATCATGTAACAGCCACTAAACTCGAAGCAGTGGAACTCTAATACTTAATCCCATAATAACTGATCCTGTCCTTCTACTGTTTTAGCTGTGCATCAAGATCACAGTGTGAAAGCAAGTTGTTGTTGTTACAGTGAACTTGTTGTCCATAACAGTGCTGTGCCGAGGGCAGTGTGGGCTGAGTCAGTCCGTCACTCTGTATCTGGTGGCGATGGCGGGGGCAGACCTGCTGGTCCTGATCATCGACGTTATCCTCAACCGTATCAACAACATGTACTTCCCAATCAGCTTCCTGCAGCTCACACCAATGTGTAGTGCCCGTGTGTCTCTGCTGTCTGCCTGCACCGATGCCTCAGTCTGGCTCACCGTGACCTTCACCCTCGATCGCTTTGTGGCCATCTGCTGCCCCAGCCTCAAGCTCCGCTTCTGCACAGAGAGGAGCGCGGCCTATATCATCGGAACAGTCGCTACAGTTTGCCTCCTGAAGAACATCCCCTGGTACTTTGCCTTTGTGCCCGTGGTAGTATTGGGGAACCAGCCATACTACTGCGCTAGCATGCCATCGTTCTATGTTTCGGCAGCTTGGAGCCGATTTCTGGCAGCTCATCGTATGCTCACACCCCTTGTGCCCATGCTGCTGATCATTGTCCTCAATTCCATCACTGTCAGGCATATCCTGGTGAGTGGTCGAGCAAGAAAGAGGCTGCTGGCAGGTGGATTGGGAGGAGGCCGTGGGGAGGAGGACCCAGAGATGCAGAGCCGCAGAAGGTCCATTGTTCTGCTGTTCGCCATCTCTGGCAGCTTTGTCCTCCTGTGGCTGACGTACATTGTTCACTTCCTGTTCTGGCCCACGGTCACCTACAACAGCAATACAGAAGTAGCGAACGAGAGTGTGTACATCCTGCAGGAGTCGGGTGCAATGCTGCAGATCCTCAGCACCTGCACAAACACTGCCATTTATGCTCTGACACAGACACGCTTCCGAGAGCAAATCCATGTCGTGCTCACCATTCCCTACCGGCTATTCTGTAAATAAAGCGCTGGGCATTTCTGATACCTTCTCTGTTTGAATGTGTTTGTTTCCAAATATCTTCATGCACTGGCATCCCTCTAGCTGGTCAGACACCATCCTTCCAAATAAGCAAAAAAATAACACCTATGCATCAGGTCAGGTGTTTGACACATGGAATCAGGGTAAAACCTTGGGCAAGTTTCCTTATTCCACATGTCTAATAATACTCCATCAAAAAGAACACAATAATAATGTTGGTCATTTCAATCCATGACTGTTGGTGAGACACTACTGTGTGCAATTGCTGGCCATGTTTTGCTCACAAATATACAGTCAATTCACTTTACAGTATGTAAAGTGCTTTCAGACGTCGATAAAATGTGAAAATCGCTATATCAAATACAAGGATTATTATTATTATTGTGGCAATAAGGGTCGGGGTAGGGACAGGGATATGGAAGTAGTAAATGGAGGAGAGTTAATGTCTTGAAGATGAAGAGGAAGGTCTTGATGCTGGCCTTGAACAAGGAAAGGGAGGAAACAAGGTGAAGCAATTGCAGGATGGAGATCCAGAGTGTGGGGACAGAGAGGCTGAAAGTCCAGCCACTGATGGTAGAGCAGTTTGGGCAGAGGACGTGGAGCATGACAGAGCCTACTGAATGGAATGATGGGCAGGCTGATAGGGAGATAGCAGGTCAGAGAGATAGGTGGGGGCAAGGCCGTGAATGGTCTTGAAATTGAGGATGAGGATCTTGAAACATGGTGGATGTAGCATATACATTAAAGAATCCATACAATTCATACAATACAAAAAATACAACATATATACAATCCATACAATATAACAAAAAGAAGATTGGATACCAATTTTTTTACCAACATATTAAGAGTAAAATGTTGGTCAAGGATAGGGTGGGGCCAATTAGGGACCTAGGAGGAAATCTCATTGTGGAGGCAGAGGGCATGGCTGATGTACTGAATGAGTACTTCGCCTCTGTCTTCACAAAAGAAAAGGATACAGCCAATGCCATGGGATTGGAGGAGAGGGTAGGAGAAATGGATAGAATAATTATAACCAGAGAGGAAGTTCTAAAAAGGTTGACGTCGCTCAAGGTGGTTAAGTCACCTGGTCCGGATGGGATGCACCCTAGGTTACTAAGGGAGGCACGGGAGCAAATAGCAGGGACTCTGGCCACGATCTTTCAATCTTCCTTGGACACAGGGGTCATGCCAGAGGACTGGAGGATAGCTAATGTTACTCCCTTGTATAAAACAGGGGCAGAAGGACAAGCCGGGTAACTACAGACCAGTCAGTCTAACGTCGGTAGTGGGCAAACTTCTAGAGTCCATAATCAGGGACAAGGTAGATCTTCACTTAGAAAGATAGAGGCTAATAAAGGACAGTCAACATAAATTTGTTAAAGGCAAATCTTGCCTTACAAATCTGATAGAATTTTTTGATGAGGCAACGGAATGGGTGGATAATGGTAGCGCAGTTGATGTAGTTTACATGGACTTTCAAAAGGCATTTGACAAAGTGCCACATGAGAGACTTATTAGGAAATTAAAGGCCCATGGTGTAAAAGGGACAGTGGCAGCGTGGATCCACAACTGGCTGCGAGACAGAAAGCAGAGAGTTGTAGTGAGCGGCTTTTTTTCAGACTGGAGGGAAGTGAGCAGTGGTCTGCCACAGGGATCAGTTTTGGAACCATTGCTATTTGTAATCTACATCAATGATCTGGACTTGGGTGTACGGAGTACAGTTTCCAAGTTTGCAGATGACACTAAGTTAGGGAGAATAGTAAATAGTGAGGAGGATAGTAGCCATCTGCAAGAGGATATAGACAAATTGGTAAAGTGGGCAGACACATGGCAGATGAAGTTTAATGCAGAGAAGTGTGAGGTGATGCATTTTGGGAGAAGAAATGAAGGGAGGCAATATAGGCTAGGTAGTACAATTTTAAATGGTGTGAAGGAACAGAGAGACGTGGGGATTTGTGTTAGTGACTCGTTGAAGGTGGCAGGACAGGTAGACAAGGCTGTTAAGAAGGCATATGGGATACTAGGCTTTATAAATAGGGGTATAGAGTACAAAAGTCAGGAAGTGCTGACTAACCTCTATAGGACTTTGGTGAGGCCTTAGCTGGAATACCGTGTTCAATTCTGGTCACCACACTACAGAAAGGATGTGAAGACATTGGAAAGGGGACAAAGAAAATTTACTAGGATGGTGCCAGGATTGAGGGACTTCAGCTATGAGGAGAGGCTAGATAGGCTAGGGTTATTCTCTCTGGAGCAGAGAAGATTGAGGGGAGACCTAATAGAGGTTTATAAGATCATGAGGGGTTTCGACAGGGCAAATAGAGAAAAACTATTTCCAATCGTGGGCGAATCTGTGACTCGTGGTCACAGATTTAAAATAGTTTCAAGGCGAAGTAGAGGGGAGCTGAGGAGAATTTTTTTCACTCAGCGAGTTGTTCGAATCTGGAATGCATTGCCTGAAAAGGTGGTGGAGGCTGATTCGATAACAACTTTTAAAAGCGAATTAGATCTTTATTTAGGGAGAACAGGTCTATTAGGCTATGGGGAGCGGGCAGGGCAGTGGGATTGAATCACTCTTTTCAAAGAGCCGGCACAGACTAGATGGGCCGAATGGCCTCCTTTTGTGCTGTAAAATTCTATGAATCTATGAATCTAAAAAACCACAACAACAATACAACGTGCAATTATATAGCACACTTTATACGAGGTAGCGTTCCAATTAAAATGAAATGTTAATCACAGCTAAAAATATACACCATAAAATTCAAAAATGAATTATCTACATTACTGTGGCTGTTGGTGGGACATTGCTGTGACAGCTGTGCTGCCTTGTTTGTTGGCAAATAACCAATACAATAATTATTATTTTTAGTTTTTGAGCCAGTGACCGCCTTTTGTGAATGATTCTAACACTGAGCTATGTCCCATCCACCACCAAAACATTTCTCAGTGACACTAATGTATCAGCAACATTATCCTGTCAATGCCACAACTGAAATCCTCTTGATTATTATTTTTAATTATTAATTTTTATCCATACTTTTATTTAATAAGAATTTTTGTTTTGGACATAATGCACAAACATGTGAGTCAGATGATTGTGGGTTGAAGACACACATAGAGACTTGGAATTACACAGTCTAGCGTGACAAACTGCTGTGCCGCCCTGGATATATCACATTGTTGTTGGATGTACTCTTTGGCTGAGAGGTTAAAACGGTTCAGTTCTTCCTGTTCACTTGGAGGTAAAGGATCACATGGCATTGTTCAAAACAAAACTGAGCTTCTTTAAATACACTGTCACAACAACTGTCAGATAAAAAATGTCTTGGATTTGCTTTGACAACACATTGTCACACTATATGAGAGAAAGAGAGAGAGAGAGAGACAGACAGACAGATATATGGAGAAAGAGAATGAGAAACTGATGGAGAGCTACACACTGAGAGAGAGATTAGGAGTGAAATACTGATGGAGAGATGATATCTATTTTCTATTCACAAAACCATAATATGTAAGTGTACTGTACTTAGTTTCTAAATAATTGATTTTAAAATGAGTATACAGTCTGTGTTGTGATGTTGATCTTGAGTGCAGGATAAAACGGGATAACAATTTAAATTTAAACACAATAACTGGAAGTAGTATTTCAGTCAGGACTGACATTTCTGTGTAGAACATGGACCATGTGGCCTAATGGATAAGGCGTCTGACTTCGGACAACTTGTCTCAAAGCCATCAGAGCATTGCAGGTTCGAGGCCTGCCATGATCTCGGAGATATATTTATTGTGAAGTTTGTATATTGTAAATCGGTAATTTGTGTTTTGTCTGACATATGTGTTGCTGTGCAAACAATTAACTAGAAGGTGGTGCTGATCAAACCACGGTTGCTGTTTTCTCCGGCTAATAATGCCATTGTCATTGCTTATTAATAGCATCCTGTCAATGACCCAAATGAAATCCTCTTGACCAGTTTCTTCCTTCACCAAATGATATTCTCTCATTGATTATTCCAAGTCTTCACTCACCAGCAGTGGCTTACTGATGATCGGCTGCTTCTTAGATTCAAAAACAACAAATGGGGAAGTCCCGAAAATAGGCAACAAGAACAACACTTTTGCATTAATATAGCTCCTCCCTTTCTAACAACCTCAACTGCACCTGTCCCTTGCATATCGCTCTGGAAAATACCCTGCAACAAAACACAACCTTTGATGCGCTCTGAGACGCCGTCCAGCATGGAGGGCGCGATATAATTTGAAGTGAAAAAAAAGCCTGTGATCAACTCACCCTCATCATCGTGAGTTGACCACACTCCACTGATTCTCTGATCACACCCCACCCCGGCCCCCAGCCCCACCCACCCCACCCCCAACCCACCCCACCCACGCCCCCCAGCCCCACCGCATCCCTGCCCTCCCATCCCCCAGGGACCTTTCCATTTTCCATCATGCAATGGGTTAATCAAATACTTTATTTGGCTGTCAGGAAAGAGACAAACAGTTAATGGCAGGTTCTGTGTTCCTAAGGGATGAGACTGGAAGCACCAAATAATCCTCATCCAATCCAATTTTGTAATTTTGGTCATCCCGAGGACTCTCAGTGGATTCAAATTCCACTGAAAATCCTACATTCGCTGCAGTCGATTTGAGCTGCCGAACATCTGTGATGAATCCCTGTAAGGCATCCTCCTAACAAGCAACAATGACAACAAAATTACACTTATAGAGCGCCTTTCACATCGAGAGGACGTCCCAAGGTGCTAAACATAAAGGACAATATACAAATCTAAACTGTTGTCAGCATAGAGTTGGTATAAAATTGCCAATAGTAGCGATTGCGTGCTGAAAAGGGTTTCATTTAGAAATTAACTGTTGGTAGTTTTTTCTTTAATACAAGAGGAAACACTGAACTATACAAGAGCTGAAATAGCTCAGTTGGGAGAGCATTAGACTGAAGATCTAAAGGTCCCTGGTTCAATCCTGGGTTTTGGCATTTTTGTTCAGTTTGACTGTAACTCACAGCCTCGATATTCCCCAAATCTGTCCTGTATGAGCAGCCATGATCGTTTGGAATGAGCAACATCTGTATTTATTTGTTCTAAATTTTGTTTAATTTGGTTAACTACTGTAGAGTTTTGGGATGGTGCAACCATAGGTAAAATATTACAGAGGCAATGGATAAATCAAAGGGTTGATTTGTTAATCATAGGATGGTTATTGAATAGTTGCAACTATACATCATAGAATCATAGAATGTTACAGCACAGAAGGAGGCCATTCGGCCCATCAAGTCTGTGCCTGCTCTTTGACTGAGCAAGTCACTTTCATTAACCCCAATCACCAGCTTTCTCCTCGTAACCCTGCAAACCCATCTTCCCCAGATACCTATCTAGTTCTATCTTAAAAGCTGCTATCGAATCGGACCTCACTACCCTTTCAGGCAGATCATTCCAAATTTGAACAACTTGCTGAGTAAAAAAAAATATTCTTACCTCCCCTCTGCTTCTTTTGGTAGATATCTTAAGACGGTGACTATGGGTCACAGACACACCTACCAGAGGAACCAACTTTTCCTTATCTAGCCTGTCGAAACCGTTCATGATCTTGAAGACTTCTATCAGATACCCGCGTAACCTTCTCTGCTCTACAAAACTGCACTGTATCTTACAACTGCAGAACCTAATTCAGGTCTCCAATAATCCTAAATAAACCAATAATCCTTTGGCTAATTATTTAACCATGAACCCACTTGGATATGGGATACAGTATCTCACGGATACTGTTTGAACAGTGTCACAGTGGTATCCCAATGGTGTCCAAATTCTTAACATTTGTTTTGATCTCTTATACTCCAAAGTTTTGACATATGTTAATGAAATATGGTGTAGCCAGAGGCCATTCTACCCAATCAAAGTTCACACTTTGATTGTTCATTCACATTCCTGAACTGATCCGTCCAATCATCGTTCCACAAATGGGAGGCCGCAGAGTTTATCAGGGTTTTAATCTCAGGAAGTTGGAGTTTTTCTGTTTCCATAGGTGAAGAGATCGATTCGACAGTTAATTGTTATTTTTTGATCTTCACATCATAAAATTAAGTTAACTTGAAGCTACATATTTCTGTTTTTGTGAATGTTGACATTTAGGTCTTCTTCGTTGATCATAGCATCTCTTATATCAACACAATGTCCATTTGATTGACTTGAAAAAGATTGTTAGCCACCATCCTTCCAAATAAGGAAAGAAATAACACCCGTCCATCAAGTCCTCATAAACACAAGCACAAAACTCACAAACACAGACCTCACTTCATTTGGTCCAAAAGCTCTGTCTCACATTTCTTAAGATCACTCAAGATTGTCCCAGTTCTTACATACACTTTGGGCTATCAAATAATAATTTGAGTAAAGATTTTAAAGCTCTTTGTACAGTCCCTTCAAGCCCTTCTTACATGACAAACTGGGTGCTCCTGACATGCTGTCAGTAATTCAAGAGAACTGTTAGATTATTTGCCTGGCAATTGGATTTCAAGATCATGATCAACTCTAATAAATGTGTTGTAAATGAACGAAGATTCCTTCAGTTTGTATTGCCAAATCACTTGTTGAAATTTCAGGTATTTGATGTATGTGGCTCGATGGTCAAGGGGTATGATTCTTGCTTTGGGGTTACAACTAAATAAACATGCGAGAGGTCCCGGGTTCAAATCCCGGATGAGCCCAAAATTTAGACAAATGTTGCCTATGTATCTCGCTTGATTGTGTTTTGAAAAAGTAAACTTTTGTTGTGAGTCAACATAGTAACTAACAAATTCAAATGGGGTAATCGGCATCTGGTACAGCATCAGTGGTACAGAGGTAGCATGCAAGATTACTATTGTTTTGAGCTAGGTTTGATTTTGGGCGATTGCTCAATATAGTGGAGTTCCTGTAGCTCAATGGTAAGAGCAGTTGCCTTAAAAGCGTGAGACCTGTGTTTGAATCAGGCAGCTCTTGGGCAAATTTCCTTATTCCACATGCCTAATAATAATCCATCAGAGAGTTGTTGAGATTCAGGGTATACGGACTTAAACCTCAGTCTGCAATGTTATGGTGGATGAGATGAGGACTACCAGCAGATGAGGTGAAGCTGAGTGGCATCTTGGAGTACGGTCAGAGCAACTCACCATGGTAGGGAGATACCGGGGCATGGCGAAGTTTGAATGTAAGTGTATGAACCTTGAAATTGATCCCTTATACAACAGGTAATGAATGGAGGCTTGCCTCCTACTCCGACTTCTTCAAGGAACAACTGAAGATCTTTGACTCTTTGAACGTGTCTTTGGCCATCTTCCTACTCAACCCTCACCTAGTCCACCATCCTCAATCATTCCCCAATCCCCGACCCACGATCAGGTCAAAATCCCTTACATTCCAACATCTTAGGATGACCCTGACATAAAAGTAGCTGTACAAATATGGTGTTGCGTTTTCTCCATGAAACAATCAATCATAAGAAGAGGTGCTGTACAGTGTACGTTGATGATTTTCTTTTTCATCAGAACACCCATCATCTCCTTGTTTTCTCCAGGTTGCTTATGATAGTGGACCATTCCATCTTCCTTGATCTCTTTACTTTCCTCTGTGGCACATAACCTTATTGGAGTAATGTAGCTCGATGGCTAGAGCACTCGCCTCACGGGCAAGAGATCTGGGTTTGATTCCTGGTAGGGCAAAACGTTGGGAAAGCTTCATTATTCAACAAGCCTGACAATCATCAAAATGGCCTGCAAAGATGTGCTAAAACCAACAACAAACAGTAGCAGTAAAATGACATTATAAATCGGCTTTCACGTCAGTGGGATGTCCTGGGTGAAAGGAAGACTTTGAGAGAATTTGGTTGAAAGATACAAGGAGTATTAGTCACTAATCTTGGGTTCATGGATGACAAAAACTTCAGCCTGGACACTGCATTGAGAAGGGATTCAGGAGACACTGATGATACCCATCCCTCATTAAGGGCAGCCAGGTCTCAATGCAGGTAGTGATGGTCAACTCGTGGCCCTATCTGGACAAGCAGTGGGAAAGTTTGCTGGACAGAAAACTATGCGGTTTTAGATGGTAAGTGTGCAGCAGTTACTTCAACACATGACAGGTTCCCCAAGCCTTAACTCTTGCCAAACTGTGCCGAATACTTCCGAAAGTGGGTAAGCAGAATGCATCCCCACAGGGAGCGAGTATGCATTCCTATGTATGTAGCGCAGGCTCTTGATGCATTGAGGCACCAACGGGTACAGCAAAGGAATTTCCTCTGACCTATTTGTAAATTTCAGCATCAAGCCATCAGGTGAATTTGCAGCATAAATGAGAAGTGACTGCACAGAAGAGTAAGGTGCAGGTTGAACAGAACCAAGACATGGGGCTCTTGAGTGTGCATTGGCATAACTGTTGTACTTTACCAGCTTCAACTGCAGAGATAGTCATTGAATATAATGCTGCACAATTTCATTTCGACAAGTCGATGCGTTATAGCTTTATCATAGAATCATAGAATTTTACGGCACAAAAGGAGGCCATTTGGCCCATCTAGTCTGTGCCGGCTCTTTGAAAAGAGCGATTCAATCCCATTGCCCTGCCCGCTCCCCATAGCCTAATAGACCCGTTCTCCCTAAATAAAGATCTAATTCCCTTTTAAAAGTTGTTATCGAATCAGCCTCCACCACCTTTTCAGGCAATGCATTCCAGATTCGAACAACTCGCTGAGTGAAAAAATTTCTCCTCAGCTCCCCTCTACTGCGCCTTGAAACTATTTTAAATCTGTGACCACGAGTCACAGATTCACCCACGAGTGGAAATAGTTTTTCTCTATTTGCCCTGTCGAAACCCCTCATGATCTTATAAACCTCTATTAGGTCTCCCCTCAATCTTCTCTGCTCCAGAGAGAATAACCCTAGCCTATCTAGCCTCTCCTCATAGCTGAAGTCCCTCAATCCTGGCACCATCCTAGTAAATCTTCGTTGTACCCTTTCCAATGCCTTTGTTGTGCTTGAGAGAATCCAAGTGGGAATAAGCGCTGATGCCATTGACTGGACCAATTGGCCATTTCCTGCCGTTGAGCCATTCTGGCAGGTCTGTCAATCACTGTGTCCTGGGGTCTAACTCAGGAGGAAGACAACAAAGATACTCATAGAGGATAAATTTGATTATCTGGTTCCATTGCTACACAACCGTGAATCCAGCTCAGCTCCCAGAAGATTCTGCTCACACTGATACCCCAGGAGGGTAGTGTTTAATTTACTGGAAACCATATATGTGCAGTTCTGGATGATCAGACTGTTTGGACTTCTCTCCTTTAGTGTATAAATGTGAATCTACCCAGTGATTTGTATTCGGTCCATCCTATTCTTTTCAACATGAAGAAATATCACAGCTTTTCAGAAAAGGTGCACCAACCAGACCAATATTCCGGATAATGTACATTTACTACCCTTTTCTGGCTGTCATTGCTGTTCCTGGTGCTTTCTTATAATTAACATTTCAGAGCACCCCACGTTTATTGAAATCTTAAATACACATGTTAAAATAACTCGCAGTAAAACGGCTTCTAAACGAAGAATGAATTCAAAATTTTCCCAATTTTGAATATCAAAAATGCTGATTAATATAAAAATGCAGACTCAACTAATATATCTTCACTGCTGTGTCTTTGATGTTAAAACTTTTAGGATAGATGACCATTCAACAAGGCTCAAGAAATCTGCGCTGTCTCTCAGCAATGTGTTCTGCCTTAACCACTGCCCAAACTGATCCCCATGCAGCTGCAAGACTCTTTTCTTACAATTCACATATTAAATCTGTAAGGTCTCAGGATCAAGTCATATATCAAATAGTGAAACAATAACAACCAAATTACATTTGTATAGCACCTTTCACATGTTGTATGTATATTAATTCAATTTTTTTCATTTTTTGGGAGATTTATAATTAAATTAGCTGGAACAATTCTCTTTGGTGGGAGACCGCCCATTGATAGGCATAAAAGACAATGTGCCTCAATATGTTTCAACCAGCAAGCAGTTATAGATGAGTGCAGAGTCATGTAGCTTAGTAATTGGAGCACTTATGGCACAAGCAAGAGATCTTGGTTTGATTCCCAGCAGGGTTAAATGTTGGGCACGTTTCTGTACTCCACCCCCATCTATTTAAATAGTGGTAGCTAAAAGCTGATCGCTTTTCTTTGAGAATAATTTATTCAAAATGTTACAATAAATTCATCACTTCTATCCATGCATGATTGTGGGACACTGTTTGCACAATTGGTGGCCATGGTTCACCAAAAAGTCAATTTAATTTACAGTATGTTTTGTGAAGTGCTTGAGATATCTCAAGATTGTGATAAGGCGCTACATGCAGCAATGCTACGATTATTAAATGCTTTGCACCGTCTCCTCTGTACTAGTGGAAAACCACTAGGGTGATTAAATGAGAAGTAAAATGAGGATTCTAGTGGTATAATATAAACTATAAACTCTGTGTGGCTCATAGTGACCTTCACCTTTGATCGCTTTGTTGCCATTTGCTGTCCAAGGCTAAAAATGAACAGAGAACTGCAGCTGTGATGATAGGCACAGTTTGTGCTCTTTGCTAATTCAGGAACATTCCCTGGTATTTTATTTACCAGCCTTGGTATATCATTGATAATTTACCATGGTTTTGCAAGACTAAAGAAAGCTATTATGGTTCCCGGGCCTGGGAAATATACCGTACTTATACCGTAGTAACGGCCTGCGCTTCCTTTGTTCTGATTTTGCTGCTGAACACACTGACCATCAGACACATATTAGCGGCAAACAGTGTCCATAGAAATCTTCTCAGCAACAGCAGCACTGGCAATGCTAATGACACAGAGATGGTCAACAGGAAAAAATCCATTGTAATTCTCTTCGCTATATCTGGGTCTTTTATACTTTTATGGACGACATACTTATACAGACGAATTCAATCCCACAGGGATTTCAATCCAGGATCTCCTGTTTATAAGACCGGTGCTTTCCCCCTAAACTACAGCGCCATTGGTTCACATCAGTTCAATATATTTAATATCCAGGTGCGTGTCTGCTTTCATCAGTGTTATTGTTGCTGTTTTCCACTTGATGTTAATGGGTTGACCATTCCCAGCACATCCTCTAATCTAAACTCCCAATCTTCGTTTGTACATTTTGGCTGCAGTCACTGATTCCCAGCTGCCATCCCACAGACAAAATGAAAGCATTCATGCCTGCTGTTCTCCATGATTCCCACAAGATTTTGTTTCCTTGATCAGCCTCCTGGGAATCCTCCATCCGATACATAGTGATGCACTCTCTGCTTTGTCCAACAGCAGCTGCCCTGATGGGCTCATTCCTCAATCCCATCACAAGAGTAACAGGACACAGGCCCCCAAAAGCACCTTCTCTTTGCTTTATCCACATTCCCACCCTTCCTATTACTCCTCTTCCTTTTCCTCAATATCTACTGCTGCCTGTCCTCTACTCATCCCTCTGCAAAACAACTGTTCCATCTCCAACAAACCATGGAGAACACATGTCAGTGTGTTGACCACACTCCACGGATTGTCTGACCCCCCTGCCCTGTCTCAGTTTATAATGATCTGGTTATAAGGCACTTTGAATACTGCATAAAGATCTTGTCACTGGGACATAATTTAGCTGCCAGGCTCTAGAAATGGTGGCGAGGAGATTGACGATCTGGATCTTGACTGTGGGATGATTAGAAAAGATGGCACTGTTCTGTGTTGAGAGAAAGCAACAACTCTGAATGTGTTGCATATAGTTCGATCAAATGTTCATTTGAATTAAATTAGTATAACTAGATTAATATTTTAGGATGCAGCCAGACAGTAGGGCAAAAAATGTTGATTTGTTTATAACCATAATGGGCAATCTCAGGACAGTTATAAGGGAGTTTTGCCTGTTCAAGATGTTGTTAAACTGTCAGAGAAGGTGGAGGATCATTGCCGGTGGGATGTTTGATCGAATGGGATGAGACCTGATGGGTCCATTCATCTTCTTCAACCAATCCACCTTTATAATTTTGGTTATCCCGAATACCCTCAATGGATTGAAATCCTGCTGAAAATCCTTCATTCACTCCAGCCCATTAGAGCTCCAAACCATCTGTGAAGAATCCCTTCAAGACATTTTCCTAACCAGAAAGAGACACATCTGAATGTAAACTGTTGTCAGTATAGAATTGTTATAAAGTCCCCAAAGGAGTTACCAGTTGTCAACAAAAGTTATACTAGTATATGTACCTGTATACATTTTTAAAAATCAACAGGAAACACTGAACTATACAAGAGCCGAAATAGCTCAGTTGGGAGAGCGTTAGACTGAAGATCTAAAGGTCCCTGGTTCAATCCCGGGTTTTGGCATTTTTGTTCAGTTTGACTGTAACTCTCAACCTCGATGTTCCCCAACTCTGTCCTGTCATGGGCAGCTACGATCGTTTGGGAGTCCTTGGTGGGTGATGTTCTTGCATTTAGTATACAAAAGTGGATGTGAAAAGATGAATATTTAGCTTTGAATGTAAATTCACCGATTTAAGTTCAAATCCCGGGGTAACTCCATCAAAAAACATTGAGATTGTTATGTATTTTGTTCAATCACTTTTGTTCTAGAATATAGAAAATGAAGATCGTTGTTTTCAGAGCAGAAAACAAAAATCACGTTTTTACATATAAACATTGGCAGGATCTTTTAAATCTATTTATATTAAAAGATGAGGGGAAACCTAATAGAGGTTTATAAGATCATGAGGGGTTTCGACAGGGCAAATAGAGAAAACTATTTCCACTCGTGGGCGAATCTGTGACTCGTGGTCACAGTTTTAAAATAGTTTCAAAGCGAAGTAGAGGGGAGCTGAGAAGAATTTTTTTCACTCAGCGAGTTGTTCGAATCTGGAATGCATTGCCTGAAAAGGTGGTGGAGGCTGATTTGATAACAACTTTTAAAAGGAAATTAGATCTTTATTTAGGGAGAACAGGTCTATTAGGCTATGGGGAGTGGGCAGGGCAGTGGGATTGAATCACTCTTTTCAAAGAGCCGGCACAGACTAGATGGGCCGAATGGCCTCCTTTTGTGCCGTAAAATTCTATGAATCTATGAATCTATGACAAACTACACAACAGTTTACTGTGCTAGCTGTTGCTGATGATGATAATTTCAGATGTTTTCATGGTCTATAAATCGAACACATTATCTATCTATGTTTGCTCTTGGTTGCAAAGTTCTTCTATTAAGTAAGAGGCACTTACTCAAAAATAAGTTGTCATGTCGAATTAATTTAAACTTCAACTTCAAGCCCCAAGTCGCGTCGGAATAGAAACTTTCTACGTAAATGGATGTTGCTGTTGTTGAAAATGAAACTCAAATGTTGAAGTAAAGAACATATTAAAGTAGCTCTAGTGGCGCAATAGGTTAGTGCACGGTACTTATATGGCAGTACTTCCTCGAGAAATGCCGAGGTTGTGAGTTCGATCCTCACCTAGAGCAATATTTTCATCTGTTTATTCAACGATTTGCATCAATGGACAATAATGGAGGTCACAGAATAATATTTTTTGTGGTGTTGGTTCAGCGCCAGTCAGTTCATGTTCTCCAAAGCTCAATAGGCATTAAAAGGCAACATCCAGCTTGAAGGGGGCCTGATCAGTGCAAATTGTTGTGCTTGTCGTTGTTGAATTTTATTTAAAGAGAAGGAAAAACAGCAAAGACAGGAGGATGAAGTTTAATGCAGAGAAATGTGAGGTGATACATTTTGGAAGAAGAAATCAGGGGAGACAATATCGGCTAGATAGTACTATTTTAAGGCATGTGAGGGAACAGAGAGACTTGGGGATTTGTGTTAGCGACTCTTTGAAGGTGGCAGGACAGGTAGATAAACCCGTTAAGAAGGCATTTGGGATACTAGGCTTTATAAATCGGGGTATAGTGTACAAAAGTCAGGAAGTGCTGACTAACCTCTATAAAGCTTTGGTTAGGCCTCAGCTGGAGTACTGTGTACAATTCTGGTCACGACACTATAGAATGGATGTTAAGGCATTGGAAAGGGTGCTAAGAAGGTTTGCTAGAATGGTACCAGGATTGAGGGACTTCAGTTATGGGGAGAGGCAAGATAGGGTAGGTTTATTCTCTTCGGAACAGAGAAGGTTTAGATAAGACCTAATAGAGCTTTATAGAATCATGAGGGGATTCGACAGGGTGAATAAGGAAGAACTGTTTCCACTGGTGGGCGAATTTGTGACTCGTAGTCACAAATTTAAAATAGTTTCAAAATGAAGCAGAGGGGAGCTGAGAATTATTTTTTTCACTCAGCGGGTTGTTCGAATTGGAATGCATTGCCTGAAAAGGTGGTGGAGGCTGATTTGATAACAGCTTTTAAAAGAGAATTAGATCTTTATTTAGGGAGAATGGGTCTATTGGTTTATGGGGAGAGAGCTGGGCAGTGAGATTGAGTTGTTCTTTTCAAAGAGCCGGCACAGACTGGATGGGCAGAATGGCCTCCTTTTGTGCCGTAAAATTCTATGATTCTATGACACATCTTGTGGAATCAAAGGCAATGTGAGAATTCTGTCAGCTGAGCTACACTCACATTCTGATACTACATTAAACACCAAATTCACTGAAAAGCTGACCAACACTTTGGCTACAAGTAAAGAAAATACTTGGTTAAATTTTATGTCATTTGATTAACTGCAGATTGTGGGCTACCTGACACACTGTCAGTAATTTATGAGTACTGCTAGATTCCTTGTCTGGCAATTGGAATTCAAGATTATGATGAATTTTTGATAAAGTAAGTTAACAGAAACCGCTTCAATTTGTATTGCCATGTTCACTTGTTGAAATTTCAGGTAATTGGTGAAGAAGTGGCTTATTAGTCTAGCGGTATGATTCTTGCTTTGAGGATCACACTGAATAAAAAATGTGAGAGGTCCCATTTTCAAATCCCGGATGAGTCCAATATATAGACAAATGTTGTGTAAGTATTTCACTTGACTGTATTTTGAGAAAATAAATTATAGTTATAAGGTCTATCTAGCAAATAATCAAATCAATAGGGAAAATAAGCATCTATTTCAGCATTAGTGGTGCAGAGGTAACATGCAAGATTAATATTGTTGTGAATTAGGTTTGATTCTTGGCAATTGCTCAATATAACTTTGAGCTGTCTTGCTCATAATGCTACTATTATTAGATGTATATATAGAAGGAGAATATTATTATGAGCAGCCAGCATGGATTTTCAAAAAGTTGTTCATAATGACCAATCTTAGCAAATTATTTGGAAGGCAACAGAAACGGACAAATAAAATACCACATTTTGATTTTCAAAAAGTCTTCGACAAAGCGCCACGTGAGAAGGTGCTGCAGTAAATCATTGAATATGGAATCATGGGGGATGAAGCAGATTAATTACAGTATCAAATAAAAAAGCAAAATATGGAATAGTTTTCATGTGGCATAGCCCCCATTTTTTCTTCTGTGCTATCATCTATCAGAATCACAATGAAACTCACCAACTGCTGCCTAACCAACCCATTGCTGAACACCCATCTGCCCCTACTCTGCCCACTGCTGGCAGATATATTTAACCAGTCCCTCCAAACAGGAACATTTCCACTTCCACCTCTTCATATGGCCTACTCTTCTCTTCTTCTTCTTTGTGACAGGCTCACACAGGTTTATCTTATACGGCTGAAACGATAATTAATAATAATTTGAAAGGAATTAAATAGTGAATAGTGAAATAGTTCATTCGATATATTGCTTTACCAATAACAACTTTCAAAAGAGAGGTAGACATTTATTTGGGGAGGACGGGTTTGCGAGGTTATTGGGAGAGAGCTGGGGAGTGGGATTAAATTGCACTTTTCAAAGAGCCGGCACATACTCGATTGGCCAAAATGCCTGCTTTTGTGCCGTGAGATTCTATGATTCTATGACCTGGACCTTGGAATTAATTTGTATCAACTTCAACACAATAACATGATATTAATGTAAAAGTGTTGCTTTTTCTCCTATTGCTATACGCACAAGGGCATTTGGCTACCTTTTTGTGTCTAAGAAGCAGCTGACCAACATTGAGCTTCTGGTGAAGAAAGACGTGAAGTAATCTGTGAGAGAATATCATCTGGCGAAGGAAGAAACTGGCAAGTGGATGTCAGTTGTGTCATTGCCAGGACACTGTTGCTGATACATTAGTTCAGTGGTGGAGGGGATATAGCTCAGTGTTAGAATCTGACTTGACAAATTTATGAATCAAGAAAACAATTTCCTTGAATATTTCAAAAGAGAAAACATATGGAGCATTTAATGAACAAACCTTGTATCTACAAGACAAAGCTAAATACTGACAATAGCATTATACACCCGAGGGAACAGCAACAGTGGTGTGATCAGCACCACCCTCTAGATAATTGTTTGTACAGCAACATGTATGTCAGAGACAATACGAATTACCAATTCACAATATACAAAATTCATAACAAAAATATCTCTCTTAGACCATGGCAGGACTCGATGCAATCTTCTGATGGCTTTGACAAGTTCTCTGAAGTCAGATGCCTTATTTGTTAGGCCACATGGTCCAAGTTATGCACAGAAATGTCAGTCCTGTCTGAAATACTACTTCCAATTACTATGCTCACAAAATTTGCAGTTGAAATGCTATCAATACAGGCCGAAATAGCTCAGTTGGGAGAGCGTTAGACTGAAGATCTAAAGGTCCCTGGTTCAATCCCGGGTTTCGGCATTTTGTTCAGTTTGACTGTAATTTCAGCATTGATATTCCCCAAGTCTGTCCTGTCATGAGAAGCTCTGACCATTTGGCTGACATTTCTGTGCGTTTATGCGAATAAAATGCCCCAAATACATGCAAAAACATCAGAGTATAGCAACAGGTTGGATTGTGTAAAGGCGAGCACTCTCGAATCTGAATTCAGCAATCCATGTTCAAATCTCTGTGTGGCACTGCTTTACAGCATAATTCCATTCAAAACATTAAGTCTGTAATGCATTTTGTTCAAACACCTTTATTCTACAATGTCGACAGTGAAGATTGTTCCCTTTGGAGCAGGGCCAGAGTGAAATCAAAAGTATATTTCCACATATTGAATAGTGGCCTAATTTGGGAGGACACTGTTTATTTCGCAAGGGGGAAACATGTCAACCTGCACCTTGATGTCAACCTGTGAGCTTCTGCTGATAATTTCAGATGCTTTCACGGTATATAAATTTAACACATTATCTCCATTTGTTGATGGTTGGAAAGTTCATTCATAATATAAATGACTCATCTGTCCATTTGGGATCAACAAATTATCCTGTTGAATAAATTTAAACTGTCTTTATCCCTCCAAGTCATGTCAGATGTGAAAGTTTCTACATAAGCAGAAGTTACTGCTGCTGTTGGAAACAAAACTGAAATGTTAAAGTGAAGAATATGTTAACGTAAAACAAAAACAGAGAGAGCTGGGAAAACTCAGCAGGTCATGCAGCATCTCAGGAGAAAGGAAAGTGAGTCAACATTTCGAGTCCACAGCCCTTCGTCAGAACATGTTAGCATAGGTCTGCTGGTGTAATAGCTTAATGTTTGGTACTTATATGTGGTCCGCTCATGTTCTACAAAGCTCAATAAGTGAACCAAGGCACCATCTGGTTTGAAGAGGGGCTAGATGGGTGGAATTTGTTGTTGTTAATTTTTTTTAAAGAACAGCAAAGGCATATTTTGATATTAAGGCAGGAGAATGACACATTAAGATATTACACCAGCAGACCTATGCTAACATGTTCCTCCCTCCTCCCCACAGCCGTCTCTCTCCCCCTCTCCCCTCCCCCCCGTGCCGTCTCTCTCCCCCTCTCCCCCCAGCCGTCTCTCTCCCCCTCCCCCCAGCCGTCTCTCTCCCCCTCCCCCGAGCCGTCTCTCTCCCCCTCACCCACCCCCCAGCCGTCTTTCCTCCCCCCCACCCCACCCCTTGCATATCTGTATATTGTATTCGAGGACTATGAATACAATATGGCGGCTTTGCACCTCGGTCTGTGCATTGTGTATAGAGATGAGCATTCTAGGTTTTGTAGTTCAGTGTGCTCGCATCCCGATTTTTTACCTCGACATATAGATTTTTCGATATATCGGTATTTTTTAAATGCCTATATCGGCATATCGATCTGAAAATTATATCGGGTTTTAGCGATATATTGATATATCGCCGGGCCCTGGTTTGCAGTAAATCAACAAAGATCCTTCCAGTTTTGTTTTGCCATCTTCATCTGTTGAAATTTCAGCTATTTGATGTACATGTGGCTCGTTGGTCTAGGGGTATGATTCTCGCTTTGGGGTTAACAAAACATGCGAGAGGTCCCGGGTTCAAATCCCGGACGAGCCCACCTTTTAGGCAAATGTTGTCTAGACATACATACACACACAGGCGCGATACTCTAAGCTCCCATCACTCACAAACAAATACAGTGCAGGCAGTCTCAGGCTCTGACAAAGACACACATATAACACAAACGTACACAATGACGATGAATTAACCATAATTAATATTATGATCACACTCCTTTCAAATTGTTATTAATTATGATTTCAGCTTCAATAGATAAACGTGTGTCAGCCTGGCTCAGTGGTAGCACTTTCCCAGACCCACACTGGGCCTTTGAAATGTTATCTTTGTTTTGCACTGGAATTCATGTTTTTCTTCCTATTTCCACTGGATTTCCCAGTTTTTGTTTCATTTCATTTATGCAGAGAGGGGAGTAGGAGGAAGGAGAAGACTGTGTGGGTGGTCTGGGTTCAGTGAAAGAGTGAAATGGGTGGAGAGGACAATGCAGCCAAGTGGATGATTTCAATTTTGGAGCAAGACAGTCTGGGACCTCTTTGCAGTTACAGTTTGACGTGAGGAGAAAGGGGGCTTGTGGATGGGGGAGTGGTGCCATGGAGTAGGTGATGGATGGAGAAAATCAATGTGCAAATTAAATTTGTTTTGTGCCTTTCATGTTGGGACAATGTACCAGTAGAACCAACAGATAACAATAATAACGGCTAGAATGGCCGGCAGAATGACAAACATTGTAGACTTATATCTAATACATTTGTGGATCTGGGATTCCAGATACTGCGAATGAGTCAGACTGCGTTGTCCTTTCATCATCCGTGCCTTGGAATCCTGGAGCCTGGCTCAGAAACAGGAATAGAGTCAACCGCAGAAGGCTGGCTCGATTCAGATAAATGTATTACATTGCCAAAATACGATCAGTTTCAGTGAGATCCTGCTTACTTTCCCTCAAGAAAGACAAATGATTAGACGACAAACATTGTGAAATGTTTCACAACATTATACTCCGGAGGCAGTAAAGTTGGACTGCTGTATATTATTTTGAATTTGAATACACAGTAACTCGACATAAATTATTATATTTCTCAAATAAACAAGAGCCATTCAGGAGCAATGAAGAAGAAATAAATATATTTTCCAATCTCTAGCAACAGATGGTGGTAACTGGACTGAAGTATTGAGGAATCAAATTACTGCCATGGGATTTCAGTGGACAGCTATTTAGTTATATAAAAGATAATTTCTCGCCTTGTCCAAAATTCAATACAGGTCCACTCAACTGCAAGGCAAGTGCACTACTCACTGAGTAAATAATTTATTAAAAAAAACTAAGTTAATCAATCAATGATGTATTGTGGGACATTGCTGTGTGCAATTGCCTGGCGTACTTTGCCCACAAGATATACAGTCAATTCACTTCACAGTGTGTTGGAAACTGATGGGTTAAAATGTATAAACACCATACATTGGATGGTACCAGTTTATGACATTGAGTTGGGGAGTATGAGATAAGGACCATCTGGTCAAGAGATAAGACCTTGGGGGAAAGGACTGAAATATTACAATACGTGTCTAACATCTTTGAGTGTAAACAAACAACTCTTGTAGGAACAGCAGAGAAATGTAAACAGGTTAGACAAGACAAAGAAAGGGAAGAATGATGGGACCACAAACCTTGGTACCAGCCAGGAAGAATGTCAGCTAAGGAACTTAGCATAAACAGAGTGTTCTTCTCTTCATTGGCACTAAGATAAGGAAGGTACATCTCTGCAACTCCCATTAATATCAATAGACACAACAAACAAGATGTCAGAACATCAGCGATGAGGGTAAGGACAGGTCAATGGTAAGGATGATTTCTGGGTATAAACATAGGAGAGAAATAGTGGCTCATTAGAACAGATAGGGAGTGCCTCAGGGTAAACTGAGATCTCCAGCCTGCCACTGTTGTCCAGAACTACTGGAATGGATAATGGTTCCATTTGTTTTGTAGGCAGAGAAGGGTCAGTTAGAGAAGGAAAGTTAGAGGAAAGTTAGGAGTGAGTATTATGAGAAGCCTGAACTTGATTTATGGTGTAACAGCTTGAATCCAGCATTGCATTCTACATAGAACTGATAGTATGATGATTTACTCTTTCACATAAGTTCGGAAAAACCTGCAACTAATTGTTGAGGCCTTTGTGTATTGTATTGATTGTCATATATATATGTGTGTAAACCTTGAGTAATTATTAAAAAGGGTTATAATCTGACTTAGTGCCTGGCCAAATGGTTATTGAGAGATCCAAACACATTCTGAGATTCATCTAATGGGGTATCCTAACCAAATAAGGGGTTGCAAAAGTTTTGAGGAGAGGTCCGTACAACTAAACTTCCACAGGGGTGATCGATCTCTAACAAATGTATTCTCTGAAGTGCTTTGTACGTCTCAAAATGTGACATCAGGCTCTATATCAAATACATAAAATATAAGCATGTTTACTTTTATTCCTTGCAGATGCAGAACTGTTTATCTTAAACAAGCCTGGATCCTCTCGATGGGGAATCTGGCCCAGCTGACCAGCTGCTGGCGGAACTTACTCTGAGTGAGCGCATAGACACCTGTGTTGGTGCAGGTGTTGGCGAGGAGCAACATAAAGCCTGCCTCCTGAAGGATGTACACAGCGTCAGTCTCCCTCAAGCCTTCAGGTGTGTAAGTTGTCACTTGCCAGTTCAGGAAATAGACCACACTTGTGGCCCACAGTAACACACAACATCCAGAGATGGTGAAGAGCAAGACGAGTGATCGACTTCGGCTCTCTGCCTGGGGGTCCCTCTCCTCAACCCCCTTGCCCACTGCCCTGAGTCTCCGCCGAGCCCGACCAGCCACTAGAACATGCCGTGCAGTCAGGCTATTGGCCACGAGGATGACACAGATGGGAACGATTGGGGAGAACACGGGCTCAAAGCGGACGAATGCTGCCCAGGCTGTGGCGGTGAAGTACACCGCTCTCTGAGCACAGTACATTGGTACAGAGTTCACCACAGACACGGGTTCAAACACAAAGTACCAGGGGACACTCTTGAGGAAGCAGATGAGGGTTGAGCCAGTGATGAGGCACCAGGCCGTCCTCCTTGTGCAGTAACGGGGTTTCAGCTGCTGACAGCAAATGGCAACACAGCGATCAACAGTGAATAACGTTGTGAGCCAGACAGATGAGTCCGTCACTGACACGAAGAGCATGAAGCGCAGGCTGCAGACTGGAGTGATGGACAGGAATGTCAGTGGGAAATGGAAATGGTTCACTCTGCCCAACAAGACCTCCACCACTACCACACACAGGTCAGCAGTAGCCATGGCCAACAGGTAGAGGGTCACACACCTGGACAGACCACATCTGCCCAGTGAGAACACGGCGATAGACAGAAGATTAACTGTGGGGAAAAGACAAAGAAGGAGCGAGTTAGTAATTATTATAGTAATTCTTGCATTTCATATAGCGAATCATCACGTCTTTGAGACATCTCAAAGATCTTCACCAAATTTACTCTCAAGCAAATTCACAGGATTTTTTGATGGTGAAATGCAGCTGCTGAAGAAGCTGTCATCCCACAAACAGTCGTGGACTGAGAGTATTTTTTTAAAAGGAATTATTACCCATAGAAAAGTCAATTGACCATGCACTAACAATGCATTCCTACTTACTGTAAGTTAACCAGAGATGTGCGGACTAAGGAAACATTCCGAATGTTTCACCTCACCAGGAATCTAACACAGGTCTCCAAATCAAGCACTCAAACAACCGGACTCCACCGTAACCAGTAAGAATAATTATCCTTCATTTGATAGCTCACCTTACCACATAATCAAGATATCGCTGCCAATGTAATTTTACTGTTTTGTTGGCTTAAAGCGCTTCACAGTATTCACTGCAAATCATAATGAATGTTTATGTTACAGTGACATGCAAGGGTTATTGTTAATCTACGGTGACATTGATGCAAACTGCCCATGAAGCGAAAGATCAATTTTATTTCACGCAATCGTCGACCAGGACAACGGGAAATAGAGAGAGAGAAAATCCTTTCTGTTTCGCTGGCGACAATGGAGTTCTGTGAGGCTCGCCATGAAGAGGTAGGAGGTAACAAAGGAGAGTGAGGTTCAAGGTCTTCATCAACGTGGCTCTACCTGCCACTCACACCCAGTGAGTCAGCCAGACTGACACACTGTGACTGAGCCAGTCTGACACCCAGTGACTCAGCCTGGCTAATACACCATGACTGATCTATTCTGACACACAGTGACAGACCAAGGCTGACATACAGTGACTGAGCCAGGCTGACATACAGTGATTGAGCCAGGCTACAGACACGTAATGAGTCAGGATTTAATGAGCCAGGACCGAGAAAGACTTTGGCTGTCACACAGCGATGGAGCCAGGCTTAATAATATTCACTGAGATGGCTGACATCAACAATCACTCCTGGGAATCAAACATGGATTTCCTGCTTGCAATTTAAACCTATGGACTAATGACTGAGCTGTGGGCCTCCATATTATCCCAATGTCAGCAAAAGTTCTGATGCAAGATTACTGTTATTGTGAAACCTGTTCTGCATCTCTCACCAGGGATACCAACCAAGGCAAGAATAGGGTAGTAAATAGCCTCGATGTGAGAGATGGTAACGGAGCCCATCTAGACCATGCCTAGCTCCACGGTGGGTAATCCAGTAAATCATGAAACTGGTGTGGGTGAGCACAGAGAGATTTTTATGCACACAACACATCCCAGGGACATTCACGGATTAGTTCCAGGCTTCTGAACAAACAAGACAAATACAATCCCATGGGAATGTGGGGGGAACAGGGAAGTGGGGGTTGTCCCTGCTGAGATGGATGTGACATGTTGACATGACTTACTGGACCACAACAACTTAGGTATCAGGTCAACGCACTGGTCCTTTCTTCCCTACATCTTGTCGCTAAACTGCACCATCTTCCTTGACTGGAACCTCAGTAGCCATATTGCACAGCTTCTTGCCAAACTTCTGAAATCTATGTTCACTTCTCTCTTTAAAGATGTCACATTGGCTTCCACCCGTTACTTTCAAGCAGCTCATCTTACAACATCAACAACAGCAGAAACAATATTACATTGACAGAGTGCTTTTCACGTTGGGAGAACATCCTAAGACACCGAACAATCAAGTCAGGACCCACGCAGGGAGATGATCACAATAGGGGGAAGGGGAAGGAGAAATCAGATTGTCTATTTCTTGACGTCACTTCTGGACAATGTCCAAGTAATCAATTAGCTGAGTTAGTTATGACGATTACAGATTGGAGAACTGGAATAACAACCTCAATTAAGGAGGTGAAAAAGGGTACAAGACATGGATCCTTTGTAGTTAGAACCCTCTCTGGAACATTTGCCAGGGCAAAGACGAATCAAAGACAACAGTCTCGTGGTAGTATTGTTCTGTTTATGTTTGTAATACTCTATAATGTATTCGCATAAGTAACAATAAAACAGCTTCAGCCAGTATGGTTTCATCAGTTATTTTGGAACCTAAAGAGTTAAGAGCTGTGCATGGGTCTTTTCTCTAACACAATTTCCTCCAGTCAGAAAACCAGCCATTCACCACAACTCACTTCATACTGTCTCCCAGCCAGTTCTGAATCCATGCTGCCACTGTCCCTGTAACACCATTATACCCAGAGGGAAAACACAGAAAAAAGTGAAATGCAGTGAAATGTGAAGATAAAACTGGCAAATCATAGAATCATAGAATTTGATGGCACAGAATGAGGCCATTCAGCCCATCTAGTCTGTGCTGGCTCCTTGAACAGAGCAACTCAATCCCACTGCCCTGTTCTCTCCCCATAACCTAACAGACCCATTCTCCCTAAATAAAGATCAAATTCTCTTTTAAAAGCTGTTATCGAATCGTCCTCCACAACTTTTTGAGGCAATGCATTCCAGATTTGAACAACCTGCTGCGTGAAAACATTTCTCCTCAGCTCCCCTCTGCTTCATTTTGAAACTATTTTAAATCTATGACCACGAGTCATAGATTCGCCCACCAGAGGAAACAGTTTTTCCTTATTCCCCCTGTCGAATCCCCTCATGATTTTATAAACCTCTATTAGGTTTCCTCTCAACCTTCTCTGTTCCAAAGAGAATAAACCTAGCCTATCTAGCCTTTCCCCATAACTAAAGTCCCTCAATCCTGGTACCATTCTGGTAAACCTTCTTAGCGCCCTTTCAAATGTCTTAACATCCAGGTGTGGTGACCCGAATTGTACACAGTACTCCAGCTGAGGCCTAACCAAAGTTTTATAGAGGTTAGTCAGCACTTCCTGACTTTTGTACTTTATACCCCTATTTATAAAGCCTTGTATCCCATATGCCTTCTTAACAGGTTTGTCTACCTTCAAAGAGTCACTGACACCAATCCCCAGTTCTCTCTGTTCCCTCACACCACTTAAAATTGTACTGTCTAGCCTATATTGCTCCCCTCATTTTTTCTCCAAAATGTATCACCTCACACTTATTCATAGATTCATAGATTCATAGAATTTTACGGCACAAAAGGAGGCCATTCAGCCCATCTAGTCTGTGCCGGCTCTTTGAAAAGAGCGATTCAATCCCACTGCCCTGCCCGCTCCCCATAGCCTAATAGACCTGTTCTCCCTAAATAAAGATCTAATTCCCTTTTAAAAGTTGTTATCGAATCAGCCTCCACCACCTTTTCAGGCAACTTCTCTGCATTAAACTTCATCTGTCATCTCAACTTTACCATTTTATCTGTATCTTCTTGCAGACGGTTACTATCCTCCTCACTATTTACTATTCTCCCTAACTTAGTATCGCACTGATTAGCAAGATGTCGGAACCAGAGTATGAGCAAGGTGCAAGGTAGGGGGAAGGAAATCACACAAGTGGGGGTGTAGCTGAAGGCAACACCAAAAGGAGAGTCATGAGACCAGCCTTGATGGAGCTATGAGAGCAAGCAAGGCAAAGGGACTGTGGCATGCAGTTCCACTGTGGTGGAGGGGGAAAAGAGGCTGAAAGCCAAATTATAGAATGGGTCGAGTGGGAGACATGGAGCAGACACTGGACATCCCCTTTTTCCTTTGTTTCTCACAGGATTTCATGTTTATCTTTGTTTCTCACTGTATTTTGTGCTACCTCTGGTTTTCCTGGACATCACGTTTCTCTTCATATTCCCATTGAATTTCCCAGTTTTTGTTCAATTTTCAACTAGATTTCCTATTTTCTCTTGTTTTTCACTGGATGATAAAATCTTGCCCAAGGCTTCACCCTGACCTGCCAGGAATCGTACTCTGGTCTCACTTGCGAAACAAGTGCTGTAGCCACTGAGCTATAGAACTCCACACTGAGCAGTGAGTGACTGTTTCTTTAAATATATTCCTTAACACATTCAGAATTCTTCTCATAGGCAATGGAGTAAAGAAACTTGCCCAGGGTTTCGCCTTGCTGGGAATTGAACCCAGGTCACTCTTGTGTAAGGTGAGCGCTCCAAATGCTGAACCACAGGACTCCAATATATCTGATCACAATGAACCAGCCATACCAAATGCAGGTTAGCAGTTTAGATATTTGGAATTATTATAATGAGACTGAGAGTGAGGGAGATAAGATGAGAGAGAGAGAGAACGACTGAGAGAAAAAAAGAGAGAATGGAACTTTATATTCGCCCACAAATATACAGTCGACTTTCCTGCCTTTCTTCCCCCTGCCTCGACCCCTCCCCTTTTGCTTCTTTACCCCCTTTTGCCCCTAGTCCCACTTCCGTGACTGATTGTGGGACTCTGCTGTGCGCAATTTGGCTGCCGCGTTTCGCCCACTAATATGCAGTTACTTTTCCTACTATGCTTTATCCTGCCCTGATCCTTCCCACCCTGCTCTTGTCCTACCTGACTGTACAGCGCTTTGGGATGTCCTCTCGACGTGAAAGGCGCTATATAAATGTAAGTTTTGTTGTTTGTTGTTTGAGAGAGAGTGAAACTGAGAGAGAGAGAGAGACTGGGAGAGAGACACACAGAGAGGGTAAGAAGCAGATAGTGAGGGAGAGAGACACAGAGGGAGTGAGGGAGAGAATGAGAGGGTGAGAGAGTGAGAAGAACGGTTTGCAGTCAGTTCTGTGAGACCCACCCTCTGTATCACTGGTACATGTAGAAGCTGACATCAGCTGCCGGTGTGGGCTCAGGCACAGAGTGAGGCAGCTACACACAAAGGTGGCCCTGAGGGTCAGGGCTATGTTGGGGACCCCTTTTCTGTGGCTCTGTGTATCGTGTCCCTGTGGATAGCACCCATCTTGAACCTCCCCCACACACAGCCCAATCAGTGGTACAAACTCTCTGGTGACTGCAGTGGTGTTTCTGTTCGTCAAAACTTGATGAAATCTCAGTGGTTACTCCACTTGATTTACAAGTGAGAAATGTGGGATCAATTCCAGGTAGGTCAGAGCAAAACCTTGGACAAGTTTTCTTACTCCACATCAGTTGATAATAATCCCTCAATATAACAACAATAATTTGATCATTTCAATACCATTACACTACTGTGCACAATTGGCTGCCAAGTTTTGCTCATGTATGTACAGTCCATTCAGTTTACACTATATTCTGTGAAGCACTATGAGACATCTAAAAGATGTGGAAAGCGCTACATCCATTGTAAGGATTGTTAGTAGTATTATAGTGAAACTAAAAGAATGCGAGAGACAGATAGAAAGACAGACAGAAAGATTTGGAGCCAGAGAGACAGATATTGAGAGGCAAAGAGAAAGAGTCTGAGAATGTGTATGAGCGAGAGATAGATACAGATACAGAGGCTGAGAGTGAGATAGGTAGGTAGGCAAGCAGGTAGAGAGGTAGGCAGAGAGGCAGATAGAGAGGTAGATAGGTAGGGAGGCAGAGTGGGAGGCAAGGAGAGTGTGAGGCAATGAGAGTGGGAGGCAAGGAGAGTGGGAGGCACGGAGAGTGGGAGGCACGGAGAGTGGGAGGCACGGAGAGTGGGAGGCATGGTGAGGTGGGTAGGTAGAGTGGGAGGTGGAGATATAAGTAGAGAGTTAGGTAGAGCATTTGGTCGGTCGTTAGAGAGGTCGGTCATTAGAGAGGTCGTTCATTAGAGAGGTTGGTTGTTAGTGACGTCAGTCGGTCGGTCGTCAGAGAGGTCAGACGTTAGAGAGGTTGGTCAGTTGCTAAAGAGGTTGGTAGAGATGTTGGTAGAGAAGTCGGTATAGAGGTCGGTAGAGAGGTCATTAGATAAGTCGTTAGAGAAGTCGTTAGAGAGGTCGGTCGGTGGATCGGTGGGTCAGTCGGTCAATCGATAAGTCAGTAGATTTATTTCTAGTCCATTTGTGGATCTGGGATTCCAGATGCTACGATTGAGTCATACTGCGTTGTCTTTTTATCATTCGTGCCCTGGAATATTGGATCCTGGCTCAGAAACAGGATGAGAGACAACCACAGAAGTCTGGCTTGATTCAGACAAATGTCCCTATTAGCCCATTTGGCGATCTACTGGGGTCCAATGATATATCGATATATCGGTTATATCTGATACAATTTCCATATCGATATGACGACAAAAACAGTTCAAAAATATCGATATATCGAAAAAACTCAGAATGCGCGCGCGCTGAACTACAAGACCCAGAATGCTCATCTCTGTACACAATGCACAAACCGAGGTGCAAGCAGCCATATTGTATTCATAGTCCTCGAATGCAATACACAGGTATGTGAGTGGTGAGCAGATAGAGATGGCTGGGGTGGGGGGGGGGAGAGAGAGAGAGACGGTGGGGTGGGGTGGAGAGAGAGACGGCGTGGGGGGAGGAGAGAGAAATGGCACAGGGGGAGAGAGAGACAGTGAGGAGGGGAGAGAGACAAGGGGGAGAGACGAGGGGAAGAGACAGGTGGGGGGGAGATAGGGGGAATGCGATAATATACAGACAGAAGATAGATAGAGATGGGGGGAGATGGTATGAGAGAGGAGAGAGACTCAGAGGCACAGACAGAAAAACACAGAGAGGGAGAGAGATATTTACCTCCTGAGGAGAATGCGCACGCATCTCCGAACGCGCACTCACCCCCGAATGCATACACACCTTGCTACGCACGCGCATGTGCAGTAAGGAACCCTCCAAATATCGATATATCGGTATATCTCGATATGGGCCCATCGATATATCTAAATTGGTAAATTTCCATATCGGCGGACCCAAGGATCTACTTGGGCTAGCCCATATGGGAATCATATGGGGAAAATCTTGGTAAGCCCATGTGGGCCGAATATGGGCTGGTCCTTGAGGGTATCATATGGGAGAAGCATGGGCAAGCCCACGTATGGAGTGGCCCATATGGCTTTCATATGGGAAATACCTGGGCAAGCCCATATGGGCAGAAGATATGAAAGGCTTTCAACAGTCGATTCACTTGATTCACTTTGCAGCATAGAGTATGGCGGAGGCCACAGGGTGTGTGTGAGAACTGGGACAAGTCAGTCAGGCTGTGGTTGCCACGGCAATGGCTGATGATGTCAGTGGCTGCACCTTTTGGGCGGAAACCCCGCAGTTGAATCCATGCAGGTCAGAGTAAAGGCACGAGAGACCTATTGTTGAGCAAGTATCTTTTTGTGAGAATAAATGACATAACTAAAAAGGTGTCATTTGGCCATGCACAATGTACATTTTGGCAAAAGGAGGAAGTTCTCAGCCCATTTGAACCCAAACAGCACAACACATCCAAAACATTACCCCTGCTAGTAAAAACATACACGTTATTCTATTGGTTTCCATCTTTCATTCTTGCAACTTTTATGCAATCAAATTGTTTGTTAAATTCTCTTTTTGGGTTACTAGAAAATGTATAAATGGTATATGGTCAAAACGTTGATTACACTTATCATCCAATCACAGTTGCTATATAAGCCACAAAATGCAAGAATAACGGATCTTAAGATTCTTAAATCACTGTAAACCATAGCATTTATTGAGATTTCTCATGTGTTCCCATATGAGTAAGATGCTAGTCAGCATCACATTAGGAATATATGGTGAATTTTTTTCAATTTCATAGATGAACCCCATATAGTGCCCATATTGAATGGCCTATATTCTGCCCATATATTGCTGGCACACATGGGCCCCAGGTGAACTCCATGTAACACCCATGTGGGATAGCCCATATTTGGCCAATATGTTACCCAGATTTGCCCAGATGGGCCCCAGATCTAACCCATATGGGTTATCTGGGCTGGACCATATGAGTCCCATATGAAACTTGGGTGCAGAATGCTGTGGGGCCCATATTGGCCACCCCATTTGGGATCCATATTTTGGCCCATATGGGACCCATATGGTCCGCACATGGGCGTGCTACCCGGGTAATCACTGAGATAATAATTCATTTTTAAAAAACTAGGTTAATCCATATCAATGACTTACTGTGGGACATAGTTGTGTGCAAATTCCTTGTGTATTTTGGCCACAAGATTTACAGTCAATTCACTTCAAATTGTGTTGGAAACTGATGGGTTAAAATGTATGGACCTTGATTTGGGGAGTTTGTATTAAGGACCATCTGGTCAAGAGATAAGAACTTGGGGAAAGGACTGAAATGATAGAATGCGTGCCTAACATCTTTGAGTGTAAACAAACAACTCTTGTAGGGACAGCAGAGTAATGTAAACAGGTTAGGCAAGACAAAGAAAGGGACGAATGATGGAAGCACAAATCTTGGTACCAGCCAGGAAGAATGTCAGCTAAGGAGGTTAGCATAAACAGTGTTCCTCTCTTGATTGGCACGAAGATAAGGAAGGTACTATGTTTACATTTTTCTGCAACTCCCATTAAAATCAATAGACTCGACAAAGAAGATGTAAGAACATCAGAGATGAGGGTAAGGTTTGGAATAGTCAATGGTCAGGATGATATCCGGGTATAAAGATAGGAGAGAAACAGTGGTCCATTACAACAGTTGGGGATTGACTCAGGGTAAACTGAGACCTCCAGCTTAACAGTGTTGTCCAGAACTACTGGAATGGATCATGGTTCCAGATGTTTTGTTTTACAAGCAGAGAAGGATCAGTTAGAGAAGGAAAGTTAGATGAAAGTTGGAAGGAGTGAGTTTTCTGAGAAGCCTGAACCTGATTTATGATGCAACAACTTGAATCCAGCACTGTATTCTACATAGAACTGGTAGTATGATTATTTGCTCTTTCACATAAGTTAGCAAAAACCTGCATCTAATTGTTGAAGCCTTTGAGTATTCTACTGTTCGTGATACGTATATGTGTGTAAACTTTGAGTAATTATTAAAATGGGTTATAATCTGACTTAGTGCCTCGCCGAATGGTTATTGAGAGATCCGAGCACATTCTAAGACTCACACAATGGTGTATTCTAACGAAAGAAGTGGTTGCAAATACTTATGAGGTAAGGTCTGGAGAACTAAACTTCTACATGGGTGATGGATCTCTAACAAGTGTATTCCTTGAAGTGCTTTGTACATCTCAAAATGTGACATTAGGCTTTATATCAAAAATGTAAAATATAAGCATTTTTACTTTTATTCGTTTCAGATTTATTTTAAACAAGCCTGGATCCTGTCAATGGGGAGTCTGGCCCAGCTGACCAGCTGCTGGCGGAACTTACTCTGAGTGAGAGCATAGACACCTGTGTTGGTGCAGGTGTTGGCGAGCAGCAGCATAAAGCCTGCCTCCTGAAGGATGTAATAATAATAATAATAATCCTTGCATTTGATATAGCGCTTTCCACATCTTATCAACGTCCCAAAGCGCTTCACAGAATATACTGTAAAGTGAATTGACTGTATATATTTGTGGGCGAATCGCAGCAGCCAATTGCGCACAGCAGTGTCACACACACAGTCGTGGATTGAAATGACCAATTTTATTATTGTGTTTTTTTGGAGGGATTATTATTAGGCATGTGGAATAAGGAAACTTGCCCAAGGTTTCGCCCTGACCTGCCTGGATTTGAACACAGGTCTCCCCAGCTTGGTTTTCCCAGCTTGCAAGACAAGTGCTCTAACCACTGAGCCACAGGAGCTCCACAATGTACACAGAGTCGATCTCCCCCATGCCCTCAGATGTGAAAGTCCTGACTTTCCTGTTCAGGAGATAGACCACACTTGTGGCCCACAGAAACACACAGCATCCAGAGATGGTGAAGAGCAAGACGAGTGATCGACTTCGGCTCTCTGCCTGGGGGTCCCTCTCCTCACCCCCCTTGCCCACTGCCCTGAGCCTCCGCCGAGCCTGACCAGCCACTAGAACATGCCGTGCAGTCAGGCTATTAGCCAAGAGGATGACACAGATGGGAACGATTGGAGAGAACACAGGCTCAAAGCGGACGAATGCAGACCAGGCTGTGGATGTAAAGAACACCGCTTTCTCAGCACAGTACATCGGTACAGAGTTCACCACAGACACGGGTTCAAACACAAAATACCAGGGGACACTCTTGACGAAGCAGATGAGGGTTGAGCCAGCGATGAGGCACCAGGCCGTACTCATCGTGCAGTAATGTGGCTTCAGCTGCTGAAAGCAAATGGCAACACAGCGATCGATGGTGAATAAGGTGGTGAGCCAGACTGATGTGTCCATCACTGACGCGAAGAGCACAAAGCGCAGGCTGCAGACTGGAGTGATGGACAGGAATTTCCACGAGAAATAGAAATGGTTCACTCTGCCCAACAAGACCTCCACCACTACCACACACAGGTCAGCAGTTGCCATAGCCAACAGGTAGAGGGTCACACACCTGGACAGACCACATCTGCCCAGTGAGAACACGGCAATAGACAGCAGGTTAACTGTGGGGAAAAGACAGAGAAGGAGAGTTAGTTATTATTATAATAATTCTTGCATTTCATATAGCGAACCATCACGCCTTTGAGACATCTCAAAGATCTTCACCAACTATACTCTCAAGCAAATTCACAGGATGTTTTGATGGTGAAACACAGCTGCCAAATGTGCCCATCAGTTGTCGTCCCACAAACAGTCGTGGACTGAGAGAATACTTTTCAAGGAATTACTACCCACAGAAAAGCCACTTGCCCATGCACTAACAATGCATTCCTACTTACTGTAAGGTAAACAGATGTGCGGACTAAGGAAACTGTCCCCATGTTTCACCTAGCCAGGAATCTAACACAGGTCTCCTAATTAAGCACTCAAACAACAAGACTCCACAGTAATCAATAAGAATAATTATCCTTCATTTGACAGCTCACCTTGTCACATCATCACGATATCACCACCAATGTAATTTTACTGTTTTGTTGGCTTAAATCGCTCCACAGTATTAACTGTAAATCATAATGAATGTTTATGTTACAGTGACATGCAAGGGTTATTGTTAATCTACGGTGACATTAATGCAAACTGCCATGAAGCGAAAGACCAATTTTATTTCAGGCAATCGTCAACCAGGGCAACAGGAAATAGATAGAGGGAAAATCCTTTCTTTTTTCCTGGTGACAATGGAGTTCTGTGAGGCTCGCCATGAAGAGGTAGCAGGTAACTGGTAACAGAGCAGAGTGAGGTTCAAGTTCTTCAACAATGTGGCTCTACCTGCCTCTCACACCCAGGCTGAGCCAGGCTGACACCCAGTGACTAAGCCTGGCTAATACACAATGACTGATCTATTCTGACACACAGTGACAGATCAAGGCTGACATACAGTGACTGAGCCAGACTACAGACACGTAATGAGCCAGGATTGAATGAGCCAGGACCGAGAAAGACTTTGGCTGACACAGAGCAATGGAGCCAGGCTTACAAATATTCACTGAGGCGGCTGACATCAAAAATCACTGCTGGGAATCAAACGTCTCCTGCTTGCAATTTAAACCTACGGACTAATGACTGAGCCGTGGGCCTCCATATCAACCCAATGTCAGCAAAGATTCTGATGCAAGATTACTGCTATTGTAACAAACTGTTCTGCATCTCTCACCTGGGATACCAACCAAGGCAAGAATAGGGTAGTAAATAGCCTCGATGTGAGAGATGGTAATGGAGCCCATCTCGACCAAGCATAGCTCCACGGTGGGTAACCCAGTGAATCATGAAACTGGTGTGGGTGAGCATAGACAGATTTTTATACACACAACACATCCCAGGGACATTCACGGATTAGTTCCAGGCTTCTGAACAAACAAGACAAATACAATCCCATGGAAATGTGGGGGAACAGGGAATTCGGGGTTGTCCCAGCTGAGATGGATCTGACATGTTGACTTGACTAACTGGACCACGACAACTTAGGTATCAGGTCAACGCACTGGTCCTTTCTTCCCTACATGTGCTGTCTGAACTGGACCAACTTCCTTAACTGCAACCTCTGTAGTCATATTGCACAGCTTCTTGCCAAACTTCTCAAATCTATATCCACTTCTCTCTTGAAAGATGTCACATTGGCTTCCGCCGTTACTTTCAGGCAGCTCAAATTACAACAACAACAACAATACAATTACATTGATAGAGTGCTTTTCATGTCGGGAGAATATCCCAAGGCACTGAACAATCAACTCGGGACCCAAGGAGGGAGTGGTCACATTAGGGATAAGGGAAAGCAGTATAGGAGACGTGGAAGCATTATGAGGGGAGCAGAAGGCATGGTCAAATAGGAAGTTCTTGAGACCAACATTGAAGGAGGAAAGGGAGGAAATGAGGTGAAGGGAATTTGGGATGGAGTTCCATAGTGTGGGACCAGCTAGTTAAAATAATATAAGAATAGTTTAGTTGTGAGAGATCAATAATTGTATTTTCTCGCTCTCTAGGTGGGGACTGTTGTGATAGATGCTTTGCAATATAATTAGAAAACATCTTACCTCGACAACAAAGTAAGGAATATGATTATTAAAAGCATCACGTAGGTAGTTGTGCATACATGTACACACACATTCACACAATTATCATTTAGGTGTCTCCAGAAGCTTTTCCCCTTATTGCACCAAACTCCCCAATTTGCCAACTGATGAGAGAATTTCAACAGTTACTTTACCTTTAGATCAGTTTAAACTGGCCGTGAAGGATTGCGGATGAAAGTATAGCAAGAGAGGACATTGAGACTTGTGCAAGCTGAGGTGGATAAGATAACATAGATTCATAGATTCATAGATTCATAGAATTTTACGGCACAAAACGAGGCCATTCGGCCCATCTAGTCTGTGCCGGCTCTTTGAAAAGAGCGATTTAATCCCACTGCCCTGCCCGCTCCCCATAGCCTAATAGACCTGTTCTCCCTAAATAAAGATCTAATTCGCTTTTAAAAGTTGTTATCGAATCAGCCTCCACCACCTTTTCAGGCAATGCATTCCAGATTCAAACAACTCGCTGAGTGAAAAAATTTCTCCTCAGCTCCCCTCTACTTCGCCTTGAAATTATTTTAAATCTGTGACCACGAGTCACAGATTCGCCCACAAGTGGAAATAGTTTTTCTCTATTTGCCCTGTCGAAACCTCTCATGATTTTATAAACCTCTATTAGGTCTCCCCTCAATCTTCTCTGCTCCAGAGAGAATAACCCTAGCCTATCTAGCCTCTCCTCATAGCTGAAGTCCCTCAATCCTGGCACCATCCTAGTAAATCTTCTTTGTACCCTTTCCAATGTCTTCACATCCTTTCTGTAATGTGGTGACCAGAATTGAACACAGTATTCCAGCTGAGGCCTCACCAAAGTCCTATAGAGGTTAGTCAGCACTTCCTGACTTTTGTACTCTATACCCCTAGTTATAAAGCCTAGTATCCCATATGCCTTCTTAACAGCCTTGTCTACCTGTCCTGCCACCTTCAACGAGTCACCAACACAAATCCCCAGGTCTCTCTGTTCCTTCACACAATTTAAAATTTTACTATCTAGCCTATATTGCCTCCCTTCATTTCTTCTCCCAAGTTACAGGAGTAATTGAATAACAACTCCCTACAACCCTGGCCTTCAGATGATCTATTTCTTGACATCCCTTCCAGAAAATATCCAAGTAATCAATTAGCTGAGTTAGTTATGATGATGTACAGATGGGAGAACAGGAATAAGAATCTCAAATAAGGAGGTGAAAAAGCATACAGGACATGGATCCTTTGCAGTTAGAACCTTCTCTAGAACATTTGCCAGGGTGAGGAAGAATCAACGACAACTGTCCCGTGGTAGTATTGTTCTGTTTATGTTTGTAATGCTTTATAATGTATTCGCATAAGTAACAATAAAACAGCTTCAGCCAGTATGGTTTCATCAGTTATTTTGGAACCTGAAGAGTTAAGAGCAGTGCATGGGTCTTTTCTCTAACACACTTCCCTCCAGTCAGAAAACCAGCCATTCACCACAACTCTCTTCATACTGTCTCCCAGCAAGTTCTGGATCCATGCTGCCACTGTCCCTGTAACAGCATTATACCCAGAGGGAAAACACAGAAAAAAGTGAAATCCAGTGAAATGTGAAGATAAAACTGGCAAATCATAGAATCATAGAATTCTATGGCACAAAATGAGGCCATTCAGCCCATCTAGTCTGTGCTGGCTCCTTGAACAGAGCAACTCAATCCCACTGCCCTGTTCTCTCCCCATAACCTAACAGACCCGTTCTCCCTAAATAAAGATCAAATTCTCTTTTAAAAACTGTTATTGAATCGTCCTCCACAACTTTTTGAGGCAATGCATTCCAGATTTGAACAACCTGCTGAGTGAAAACATTTCTCCTCAGCTCCCCTCTGCTTCATTTTGAAACTATTTTAAATCTATGACCACGAGTCACAGATTCGCCCACCAGAGGAAACAGTTTTTCCTTATTCCCCCTGTCGAATCCCCTCATGATTTTATAAACCTCTATAAGGTTTCCTCTCAACCTTCTCTGTTCCAAAGAGAATAAACCTAGCCTATCTCGCCTTTCACCATAACTAAATTCCCTCAATCTTGGTACCATACTGGTAAACCTTCTTAACATCCAGGTGTGGTGACCCGAATTGTACACAATACTCCAGCTGAGGCCTAACCAAAGTTTTTTAGAGGTTAGTCAGCACTTCCTGACATTTGTACTTTATACCCCTATTTAGATACTCTTGTATCCTATATGCCTTCAAAGAGTCACCGACACCATTCCCCAGTTCTCTCTGTTCCCTCACACCACTTAAAATTGTACTATCTAGCCTATATTGCTCCCCTCATTTTTTCTCCAAAATGTATCACCTCACACCTCTCTGCATTAAACTTCATCTGTCATCTCCACTTTACCATTTTATCTGTATCTTCTTGCAGATGGTTACTATCCTCCTCACTATTACTATTCTCCATAACTTAGTATCTCACTGATTAGCAAGATGTCGGAACCAGAGTATGAGCAAGGTGCAAGGTAGGGGGAGGCAAATCACAGAAGTTGGGGTGTAGTTGAAGGCACCTTCAAAAAGGAGAGTCATGAGACCGGCCTTGATGGAGCTAAGAGAGGAAGCGAGGCAAAGGGACTGTGGCATGCAGTTCCACTGTGGTGGGGGGGCAGAGAGGCTGAAAGCCAAATTATAGAATGGGTCAAGTTGGAGACATGGAGCAGACACTGGACATCCCATTTATTCCATTGTTTCTCACAGGATTTCATGTTTATCTTTGTTTCTCACTGTATTTTGTGCTACCTTTGGTTTTCCCTGGACATCACGTTTCTCTTCATATTCCCACTGAATTTCCCAGTTTTTGTTCCATTTCCCACTAGATTTCCCATTTTCTCTTTGTTTTTCACTGGATGATAAAACTTGCCCAAGGCTTCACCGTGACCTGCCAAGAATTGTACTCTGGTCTCACTTGCGAAACAAGTGCTACAGCCACTGAGCTATAGAACTCCACACTGAGCAGTGAGTGACTGTTTCTTCAAATATATTCCTTAACACCTTCAGAATTCTTCTCATAGGCAATGGAGTAAGGAAACTTGCCCAAGGTTTCGCCCTGCTGGGAATTGAACCCAGGTCACTCTTGTGTAAGGTGAGTTCCCTAAATGCTGAACCACAGGACTCCAATATATATGATCACAATGAACCAGCCATACCAAATGCAGGTTAGCAGTTTAGATATTTGGGATTAATATAATGAGACTGAGAGTGAGGGAGATAAGATGAGAGAGAGTGAGAACGACTGAGAAAAAAAAAGAGAGAATGGAACTGAGAGACAGTGAAACTGAGAGAGAGAGACTGGAAGAGAGACACACAGAGAGGGTGAGAAGCAGATAGTGAGGGAGAGAGACACAGAAGGAGTGAGGGAGAGAATGAGAGGGTGAGAGAGAGAGAGGAATGGTTTGCAGTCAGTTCTGCGAGACCCACCCTCTGTATCACTGGTACATGTAGAATTTGACATAAGCTGCCGGTGTGTGCTCAGGCACAGAGTGAGGCAGCTACACACAAAGGTGGGCCTGAGGGTCAGGGCTATTTTGGGGACCCCTTTTCTGTGGCTCTGTGTATCGTGTCCCTGTGGATACCACCCATCTTGAACCTCGCCCACACCCAGCCCAATCAATGGGACAACCTCTCTGGTGACTGCAGTGCTTTTTCTTTTGGTCAAAACTTGGTCAAATCTCAGTGGTTACTCCACTTGGTTTACAAGTGAGAAATGTGGGTTCAATTCCATGTAGGACTGAGCAAAACCTTGGACAAGTTTTCTTACTCCACATCAATCGATAATAATCCCTCAAAAAACAATACTAATTTGATGATTTCAATACCATTACACTACTGTGTGCAATTGGCTGCCATGTTTTGCTCACGTACAGTCCATTCAGTTTACAGTATATTCTGTGAAGCACTCAGAGATATCTAAAAGATGTGGAAAGCGCTACATCCATTGTAAGATTTGTTAGTATTATAGTGAGAGTAAGAATGCGAGAGACAGATGGAAAGACAGACAGAAAATTTGGAGCCAGAGAGACAGATATTGAGAAACAAAGAGAAAGAGTCTGATAATGTGTATGAGAGAGAGATAGATACAGAGGCTGTGAGTGAGACAGACAGACAGGCAGGCAGGCAGAGAGGCAGGTAGAGAGGTAGGTCGAGAGGTAGGTATGGAGAGACAGTGGGAGAGAGGGAGAGCTAGAGTGGGAGGTGTGTAAGTAGAGTGGGAGGTGGGTAGTTAGAGTGGGAGGTGGAGATATAAGTAAAGAGTTAGGTAGAGGTTTAGGTCGGTCATTAGAGAGGTCGGTCGTTAGAGAGGTCGGTATTTTGGGAGGTCAGTCGGTCGGTCAGTAGAGTGTTCGGTCGGTGGGTCAGGCGGTCAATCGGTCGGTCGGTAGACTTATTTCTAATCCATTTGTGAATCTGGGATTCCAGATGCTACGCCTCGAGGCTCTGGAACTCCCTTCCTCACTTGCTTCGCCTTGCCCCCTCTCTTCCCAGTTTCAGGTCACAGTTGAAGACCTTTCTCTTCGACCAAGCTTTTGGTCACCTTCCTGCCCCTGCCCCTGACTCGGTCCCGGGATCTGCTACTGTAAAGCGCTCTGAGATGCCATCCGGCATGGAGGGCGCTATATAAATTGAAGTTTTTGTTGTTGTTGTTGATATACTGCATTGTCCTTTGATCATCCGTGCCCTGGAATATTGGAGCGTGGCTCAGAAACAGAACTAGAGACAATGACAGAAGGCTGGCTCGAGTCAGATAAATGTTCCAGGTAGCAAGCCCATGTGGCATGACCCGAGCCATAGGCGCATGGATCAACCCATATGTATCCCATATGGGGCCCACATGGGTTAGTCCATATGGGGATCTACATGGGCTAGCCCATATGGGTATTATATGGTTAAAACCTGGGCAAGCCCATGTTGGCAGAATGTGGGATAGTCCTTGGGGGTATCATATGGGAAAAGCCTGGGCAAGCCCATGTATGGAGTGGCCCATATGGGTTTCAAATGGGAAATACCTGGGCAAGCCCATATGGGCAGAAGATATGGAAGGCTTTCAATAGTCGATTCACTTGATTCACTTTGCAGCATAGAGTATGGTAGAGGTCACAGGGTGTGTTTGAGAACTGGGACCAGTCACTCAGTCAGGCTGTGATTGCCATGGCAATGGCTGATGATGTCAGTGGCTGGGTGGGGCTCCTGGTCCCTGCACCTTTCGGGCGGAAACCCCGCAGTTGAATCCATGCAGGTCAGAGTAAAGGCACAAGAGACCTATTGTTGAGCAAGTATCTTTTTGCGAGAGTACACGACATAACTTAAAATGTATCATTTGGCCACGCACAATGTACATTTTTGCAAAAGGAGGAAGTTCTCAGCCCATTTGAACACAAACAGCACAACACATCCAAAACATTACACGTGCTAGTAAAAACATACACGTTATGTTTAAACATTTAAAATAGTTTCAAGGCGCAGTAGAGGGGAGCTGAGGATAATTTTTTTCACTCAGCGAGTTGTTCGAATCTGGAATGCATTGCCTGAAAAGGTGGTGGAGTCTGATTCGATAACAACTTTTAAAAGGGAATTAGATCTTTATTTAGGGAGAACGGGTCTATTAGGCTATGGGGAGCGGGCAGGGCAGTGGGATTGAATCGCTCTTTTCAAAGAGCCGGCACAGACTAGATGGGCCGAATGGCCTCCTTTTGTGCCGTAACATTCTATGATTCTATGATTCTATTCTACTGGTTTCCATCTTTCATTCATGCAACTTTTATCCAATCAAATTGTTCGATAAATTCTCATTTCGGATTACCAGAAAAGGTATAAATGGTATATGGTCAAAAAGTTGATTACACTTATCATCCAATCACAGTTGCTATATTAGCCACAAAATGCAAAAATAACGGATGTTAAGATTCTTAAATCACTGTAAACCATAGCATTTTATTGAGATTTACCATGTGTTCCCATGTGAGTAGAATGTTAGTCAGCATCACATTAGAAATATATGGTGATTATTTTATCAATTTCATAGATAAACCCCATATAATGCCGATATGGGATACCCCATATTCTGCCCATATACCGCTGTGGCACATGGGCCCCAGGTAAACCCCATATAATGCCCATATCGGATAGCCCATATTTGGTGCATATTTGACCCAGATTTGCCCAGATGGGTCCCAGATCTAACCCATATGGGTTATCTGGGCTGGTCTATATGGGTCCCATATGAATCTTGGGTGCAGAATCCTGTGGAGCCCATATGGGCCACCCCATATGGGACCCATATTTTGGCACATATGGAACCCATATGGCCCCCACATGGGCTTGCTACCTGGGGTATTACATTGCCAAAATACGGATCAGTTTCAATGAGATCCTGCTTACTTACCCTCAAGGAAGATAAATGATTACACGACAAACATTGTGAAATGTTTCGCAAAATTACATTCTGGAGTCAGCAAAGTAGGACTGCAGTATATTGTATTTAACTTGAATATTCAGTAACTCGCCATAAATTATTATATTTCTCAAATAAACAAGAGTCATTCAGGAGCGATGAAGAAGAAATAAATATATGTTCCAATCTCTAGCAACAGATGGTGGTAACTGGACTGAAGGATTCAGAAATCAAATTACTACCATGGGATTGGGTGGACAGCTATTTAGTTATATAAATATAATTTCTCGTCTTGTCCAGAATTCAATACAGTTCCACTCAACTGCAAGGCAAGTGCACTCACTGAAATAATAATTCATTCAAATAAACTGGGTTAATCCACATCAATGACTTATTGTGGGACATAAATGTGTGCAATTGCCTGGCGTACTTTGCTCACAAGATTTACAGTCAATTCACTTCACAGTGTGTTGGAAACTGATGGGTTAAAATGTATGGACACCATAAACTCGATGGTACCAGTTTATGAACTTGATTTGGGGAGTTTGAGTTAAGGACAATCTGGTCAAGGGATAAGACCTTGGGGGAAGGACTGAAATAATAGAATGTGTGTCTAACATCTGTGAGTGTAAATGAACAACTCTTGTAGGGACAGCAGAGTAATGTAAACCGGTTAGACTGGACAAAGAAAGGGACGAATGATGGGACCACAAATCTTGGTACCAGCCAGGAAGAATGTCAGCTAAGGAGGTTAGCATAAACAGAGTGTTCTTCACTTGATTGGCACTAAGATAAGGAAGGTGATATGTTTACAGTTCTCTGCAACTCCCATTAATATCGTTAGGCAAGACAAAGAAGATGTAAAAACATCAGAGATGAGGGTAAGATTTGGACTGCTCAAGGGTCAGGATGATTGCTGGGTATAAAGATAGGAGAGAAAGAGTGGCTCATTAGAACAGTTGGAGCGTGTCTCAGGGTAAACCGAGACCTCTAGCCTGCCACTGTTGTCCAGAACTACTGGAATGTGTCATGATTCCAGTTGTTTTATTTTACAGGCAGAGAAGGGTCAGTTAGAGAAGGAAAGTTAGAGGAAAGTTAGAAGGAGTGAGTATCATGAGAAGCCTTAACCTGATTTATGGTGTAACAGCTTGAATCCAGCATTGTATTCTACATAGAACTGGTAGTATGATTATTTACTCTTTCACATAAGTTAGGAAAAAGCTGCGTCTAATTGTTGAAGCCTTTGAATATTCTATTGTTTGTGGTATGTATATGTATGGAAAGCTTGAGTAATTATTAAAAACAAACGTGTTATAATCTGACTTAGTGCCTGGCCGAATGGTTATTGAGAGATCTGAACACATTTTAAGACTCACACAATAGGGTATTCCAACCAAATAAGTGGTTGCAAATACTTATGAGGAGAGGTCCAGATAACTGAATATCTACAGGGGAGATGGATCTCTAACAAGTGTATTCCTTGAAGTGCTTTGTACACCTCAAAATGTGACATTAGCCTCTATATCAAAAATGTAAAATATAAGCATTTTTACTTTTATTCATTGCAGATGCAGAACTGTTTATTTTAAACAAGCCTGGATCCTGTCGATGGGGAGTCTGGCCCAGCTGATCAGCTGCTGGCGGAACTTACTTTGAGTGAGAGCATAGACACCTGTGTTGGTGCAGGTGTTGGCGAAGAGCAACATAAAGCCTGCCTCCTGAAGGACGTACACAGAGTCGATCTCCCCCATGCCCTCAGATGTGTAAGTCGTCACTTGCCAGTTCAGGAAATAGATCACACTTGTGGCCCACAGTAACACACAACATCCAGAGATGGTGAAGAGCAAGACGAGTGATCGACTTCGGCTCTCTGCCTGGGGGTCCCTCTCCTCACCCCCCTTGACCACTGCCCTGAGTCTCCGCCGAGCCCGACCAGCCACTAGAACGTGCCGTGCAGTCAGGCTATTGGCCAAGAGGATGACACAGATGGGAACGATTGGAGAGAACACGGGCTCAAAGCGGATGAATGCAGCCCAGGCTGTGGAGGTGAAGTACACCGCTCTCTGAGCACAGTACATCGGTACAGAGTTCACCACAGACACGGGTTCAAACACAAAGTACCAGGGGACACTCTTGAGGAAGCAGATGAGGATTGAGCCAGTGATGAGGCACCATGCCGTCCTCCTCGTACAGTAATGTGGCTTCATCTGCTGACAGCAAATGGCAACACAGCGATCAACAGTGAATAACGTTGTGAGCCAGACAGACGAGTCTGTCGCCGACACGACAATCATGAAGTGGAGGCTGCAGACTGGAGTGATGGACAGGAATGTCGGTGGGAAATAGAAATGGTTCACTCTCCCCAACAAGACCTCCACCACTACCACACACAGGTCAGCAGTAGCCATGGCCAACAGGTAGAGTGTCACACACCTGGACAGACCACATCTGCCCAGTGAGAACACGGCGATAGACAGCAGGTTAACTGTGGGGAAAAGGTAGAAAAGGAGAGAGTTAGTAATTATTATAATAATTCTTGCATTTCATACAGCAAATCATCACGTCTTTGAGACATCTCAAATATCTTCACCAAATAAACTCTCAAGCAAATTCACAGTATGTTTTGATGGCGAAAAGCAGCTGCCAAATGTGCTATCAGTTGTCTTCCCACAAACAGTCGTGGACTGAGAGAAATTTTTTCAAGGAATTATTATCCACAGAACAGCCACTTGCCCATGCACTAACAATGCATTCCTACTTACTGAAAGGTAAACAGAGTTGTGCGGACTAAGGAAACTTTCCCAATGTTTCACCTAGCCAGGAATCTAACACAGGTCTCCTAATTAAGCACTCAGACAACAGGACTCCATCATAATCAATAAGAATAATTATCCTTCATTTGTTAGCTCACCTTACCACATCATCAAGATTTCGCTGCCAATGTAATTTTACTATTTTGTTGCTTTAAATCGCTTCACATTATTCACTGTAAATCTTGGTGACTGGTTATGTTACAGTGACATGCAAGGAATTTTATTATTATTCTACGGTGTTATCAATGCAAACAGCCAGGACGCGAAAGACCAATTTTATTTCAGGCAATCGTCAGCCAGGAGAACAGGAAACAGAGAGAGAGAAAGTCCTTTCTGTTTTATTGGTGACACTGGAGTTCTGCGAGTCTCGCCATGAAGAGATAGCATGTAACAGGTAACAGAGGTGAGGTTCAAGGTCTTCAATATCATGGCTCTACCTGCCTCTTGCACCCAGTGAGTCAACAAGACTGATGCAGGCTGTCACCCAATGACTGATCCAGGCTGATACACAGTGAGTGAGCCCAGCTGAAACACAGTGACTGAGTCCAAGCCAACTGACAGTGACTGAGCCAGGCTGACACCCAGTGACTGGGCCTGGCTAATACACAATGACTGAGCCATTCTTACACACAGTGGAAGACAAAGGCTGACCTACAGTGACTGAGCCAGGCTGACATACAGTGACTGAGCCACGCTAGAGACACGTAATGAGCCAGGATTTAATGAGCCAGGATTTAATGAGCCAGGACCGAGAAAGACTTAGGCTGAGACACAGCAATGGAGCCAAGCTTACAAATATTCACTGAGATGGCTGACATCAACAATCAATGCCGGGAATCAAACATGTGTCTCCTGCTTGCAATTTAAACATACGGACTAATGACTGAGCTGTGGGCCTCCATATCATCCCAATGTCAGCAAAAGTTCTGATGCAAGATTACTGTTAATGTAACAAACTGTTCTGCATCTCTCACCTGGAATACCAACCAAGGCAAGAATAGGGTAGTAAATAGCCTCGATGTGAGAGATGGTAACGGAGCCCATCTAGACGAAGCCTAGCTCCACGGTGGAAAACCCAGTGAATCAGTAAACTGGTGTGGGTGAGCACAGAGCGATTTTTATACACACAACACATCCCAGGGACATTCACAGATTACTTCCAGGCTTTTGAACAAACAAGACAAATGCAATCCTGTCGGAATGTGGGGGGAGCAGGGAAGTGAGGTATCGTGCCAGCTGAGATGCATCTGACATGTTGACTTGACTTACTAAAGTCAAAAAAATTATTTTCTCATTCTCTAGGTGGGGACTGTTGTGTTGGAAGAATCAAAGATAACAGTTGCCTGGTAGTATTGTTCTGTTATGTTTGTAATGCCTTATAGTGTATTTGCATGAGTAACAATAAAACAGCTTCAGCCAATATGGTTTCAACAATTATTTTGGAACCTAAAGAGTTAAGATCAGTTCATGGGTCTTTTCTCTACCACACTTCCCTCCAGTCAGAAAACCAGTCTTTCTCCACAACACTCTTCATTCTGTCTCCCAGCCAGTTCTGGATCCATGTTGCCACTGTCCTTGTAACACCATTATACCCAGAGAAAATTGAAGAAAAAAGTGAAATCCAGTGAAACGTGCAGATAAAACTGACATATCATAGAATCATAGAATTTTATGGCACAAAAGGAAGCCATTTGACCCATTTAGTCTGTGCTGACTCTTTGAAAAGAGCAACTCAATCCCACTCCCCAGCTCTCTCCCCATAACCTAACAGACCTGTTCTCCCTAAATATACATCTAATTCTCTTTTAAAAGCTGTTATTGAATCGGCCTCCACCACCTTTTCAATGCACTCCAGATTCGAACAACCCGCTGAGTGAAAACATTTCTCCTCAGCTCCCCTCTGCTTCATTTTGAAACTATTTAAAATCTGTGACCACGAGTCACAGATTCGCTCAACAGTGGAAACAGTTTTTCCTTATTCACCGTGTCGAATCCCCTCATGATTTTATAAACTTCTATTAGGTCTCCTCTCAACACTCTCTATTCCAAAGAGAATAAACCTAGCTTATCTAGCTTTTCACCATAACTGAAGTCCCTCAATCCTGGTACCATTCTCGTAAACCTTCTTAGCACTCTTTCCAATGCATTAACATCCTTTCTATAGTGTGGTGACCAGAATTGGTCACAGTACTCCAGCTGAGGCCTAACCAAAGTTTTATAAAGTTAAATCAGCACCCCTTCCTGACTTTTGTACTCTACACCCCTATTTATAAAGCCTAGTATCCCATATGCCTTCTTAACGGATTTGTATACCTGTCCTGCCACCTTCAAAAAGTCACTAACACAAATCCCCAGGTCTCTCTGTTCCCTCACACCCCTGAAAACTGTACTATCCAGCCTATATTGCCTCCGCTCATTTCTTCTCCCAAAATGTATCACCTCACACTTCTCTGCATTAAACTTCATCTGCCATGTGTCTGCCCACTTTACCATTTTATTTATATCCTCTTGCAGATGGATACAATCCTCCCTACTGTTTACTCTTCTCCCAAACCTAGTATCACCTGAAAACTTAGAAAATGTGCTCCCTGCACCCACGTCCAGTGGAAAAATGAAGCTAAAAGAGAAATCCATTGTAAAGCGAAGATGAATATGGGAAATCCAGTGGAAAATCAAAGATAGAACGTGAAATTCAGTTTAATTGCATTGCCTTTCATGTTGGAGGACGTCCCAAGGTGCTGATTGTCAGAACCCAAGCATGAGGAAGGGGCAAGGTAGGGGGAGCGAAGGCACAGAAGTGGGGGTGTGGCTGAAGGCACCATCGAAAAGGAGAGTCATGAGACCGGCCTTGATGGAGCTAAGAAAGCAAGTGAGGCAAAGGGACTGTGGCATGCAGTTCTGCTGTGTGGGGGGCAGAGAGGCTGATAGCCAAATTATAGGGTGGGTCAGGTGGGAGATATGGAGCAGACACTGGACATCCCCTTTTTCCTTTGTTTCTCACATGATTTCATGTTTATCTTTGTTTCTCAGTGTATTTTGTGCTACCTCTGGTTTTCCCTGGACATCACGTTTCTCTACCTATTCTCATTGAATTTCCCACTTTGTGTTCCATTTCCCACTGGATTTCCCATTTTCTCTTCGTTTTTCATTGGATGATGAATACTTGCCCAAGGATTCACCCTGACCTGCCAGGAATCGTACCCGGGTCTCAGTTCGAAATAAGTGCTGTAGCCACTGAGCTATAGAACTCCACACTGAGCAGTGAGTGGCTGTTTCTTTCAATATATTTCTTAACACCTTCAGAATTCTTCTCATAGGCAGTGGAGTAGGGAAACTTGCCCAAGGTTTTGCCCTGCTGGGAATTGAACCCAGGTCACTCTTGTGTAAGGTGAGAGTCCCAACCACAGGACTCCAATATATTTGATCACAATGAACCAGCCATACCCAATGCAGTTTAGCAGTTTAGGTATTTGGGATTATTATAATGAGACGGAGAGAGTGAGGGAGATAAGATATGAGAGAAACAGAACGACTGAGGGAAAAAAAAAGACTGAGAGAGAGTGAAACTGAGAGACAGAGATTGGGAGAGAGACACACAAAGAGGGTGAGAGGTAGAGACTGAGGGAGAGAGACACAGAGGGAGTAAAGGAGAGAATGAGAGGGTGAGAGAGAGAAATAAATGGTTTGCAGTCAGTTCTGCGACTCTCTGTATCACTGGTACATGCAGAAGCTGACATCAGCTGCCGGTGTGTGCTCAGGCACAGAGTGAGGCAGCCACACACAAAGGTGGGCCTGAGGGTCAGGGCTATGCTGGGCACCCCTTTTCTGTGGCTCTGTGTATCATGTCCCTGTGGATACCACCCATCTTGAACCTCCCCCACACATAGCCCAATCAGTGGGACAAACTCTCTGGTGACTGCAGTGGTGTTTCTATTGATCAAAACTTGGTCAAATCTCGGTGGTTACTGCACTCAGTTTACAAGTGAGAAATGTGGGTTGAATTCCAGATATGTCAGAGCAGAACCCTGGACAAGTTTCCTTACTCCACATTGGTTGATAATAAACCCTCAAAAAAATAATAAATTGATCATTTCAATACCTGATTATTTGTGAGATACTGCTATGCGCAATTGGCTGCCAAGTCCATTCAGTTTACAGTATATTCTGTGAAGCGCTACGAGACATAGTGCTATGTAGGTTCCGTCAATATGGAAATTTTCTGATTTAGATGTACCGATGGGCTCATATCGACATATACCGATATTTTGGGAGTTTTTGTACTGCGCATGCACACGCATTGCGAGGTGCACTCGCATTCGGAGGTGAATGCACATTTGGAGGTGCGCGCGCATTTGGAGGTGCACGTGCATTTGGGGCCTATCTCCTCAGGAGGTATATCTCTCTCTCTCTCTGTGTCTCTCACACTCACTCTCTCCATCACTGTGTTTTTCTGTCTGTGTCTCTGTGCCTCTTCTCCTCTCCCACATCCCCTGATTCCCCACTCGCCCACCCGCCCGCCCGCCTGTCCATCCATCTGTCCGCCCGCCCACCCGCCCCCACATCCAACCATCCATCCATCCATCCATCCATCCATCCATCCATCCATCCATCCATCCATCCATCCATCCATCCATCCATCGGGGAGAGAGAGACGGCAGATTGGGGGGAGGGAGAGCGAGACAGCGGGGATGGGGTGGAGTGGGAGAGAAAGAGGGTGAGTGAGGGGGTGGGGGTCGAGAGAGAGATGGCAGGGGGGTGGGTGGGGGAAGAGAGAGAGACGGCGGAGGGGTGACGAAAGATGGGGGTGATAGACGGGGGATGTGATAATATAAAGAAGGATGGATGGAGGGATGGGTGGATGGATGTGTGAGAGAGGAGAAAGACACAGACAGAATAACACAGAGATAGAGAGAGTGAGTGTGAGAAACACAGAGAGAGAGAGAGAGATATTTACCTCCTGAGGAGATAGGCCCCGAATGCGTGCGCATCTCCTAATGCGCTTGCACCCCCGCATGCACAGTACGAGAACCAGAAAAATATCGATATATCGGTGTATCTCTTTTTGAGCCCATCGATATATCTAAATCGGAAAAATTCCATATCGACGGACCCTAATGGACACCATAAATTCGATGGTACCAGTTTATGATCTTGTTTTGGGGAGTTTGAGTTAAGGACCATCTGGTCAAGAGATAAAACCTTGGGGAAAGGACTGAAATGATAGAATGCATGTCTAACATCTTCGAGTGTAAATAAACAACTCTTGTAGGGTTATAGTGTAATGTAGACAGGTTAGACAAGACAAAGAAAGGGACGAATGATGGAACCACACATCTTGGTACCAGCCAGGAAGAATGTCAGCTAAGGAGGTTTGCATAAACAGTGTTCTTCTCTTGATTGGCGCTAAGATAAGGAAGGTACTATGTTTACATTTCTCTGCAACTCCCATTAATATCACCAGACAAGACAAAGAAGTTGTTAGAATATCAGAGTTAAGGGTAAGGTTTGGACTGCTCAAGGGTCAGGATGATTTCTAGGAATAGAAACAGGAGAGAAAAAGTGCCTCATTAGAACAGTTAGGGAGTGTCTCAGGGTAAACCGAGACCTCCAGCCTGCCACTGTTTTCCAGAAATACTGGAATGGATCATGATTCCAGTTGTTTTGTTTTACAGGTAGAGAAGGGTCAGTTAGAGAAGGAAAGTTAGTGGAAAGTTAGAAGGAGTGAGTATTTTGAGAAGCCTGAACCCGATTTATGGTGTAACACCTTGAATCCAGCATTGTATTCTACATAGAACTGGTTCTATGATTATTTACTCTTTCACATAAGTTAGGAAAAACCTGCATCTAATTGTTGATGCATTTGTGTATTGAATTTTTTGTGATACGTATATGTGTATGAACCTCGAGTTAAGCATTAAAAAGGGTAATAGTCTGACTTATTGCCTGGCCGAATGGTTATTGAAAGATCCGAACACATTCTGGCACTCATCCAATAGGGTATTCTAACCAAAAAAGTGGTTGCAAACACTTATGAGGAGAGGTCCATAGAACTAACCTTCTACAGGGGTGATGGATCTCTAACAAGTATATTCCATGAAGTGCTATGTACGGCTCAAAATGTGACATTTGGCTCTATATCAAAAAGGTAAAATATAAGCATTTTTACTTTTATTCATTTCAGATGCAGAACTGTTTATTTTAAACAAGCCTGGATCCTGTCGATGGGGAGTCTGGCCCAGCTGACTAGCTGCTGGCGGAACTTACTCTGAGTGAGCGCATAGACACCTGTGTTGCTGCAGGTGTTGGCGAGGAGCAGCATAGTGCCTGCCTCCTGAAAAATGTACATAGCGTCGGTCTCCACCAAGACCTCAGGTGTGTCATTCCTGAATTGACCTTGCCAGTTCAGGAAATAGACCACACTTGTGGCCCACAGTAACACAAAACATCCAGAGATGGTGAAGAGCAAGATGAGTGATCGACTTCGGCTCTCTGCCTGGGGGTCCCTCTCCTCACCCGCCTTGCCCACCGCCCTGAGCCTCCGCCGAGCCCGCCCAGCCACTAGAACATGCCGTGCAGTCAGGCTATTGGCCACAAGGACGACACAGATGGGAACGATTGGGGAGAACACGGGCTCAAAGCGGACGAATGCTGCCCAGGCTGTGGAGGTGAAGAACACCGCTCTCTCGGCACAGTACATCGGTACAGAGTTCACCACTGACACGGGTTCAAACACAAAGTACCAGGGGACACTCTTGAGGCAGCAGATGAGGGTTGAGCCAGTGATGAGGCACCAGGCCGTCCTCCTCGTGCAGTAATGTGGCTTCAGTTGCTGACAGCAAATGGCGATACAGCGATCAACAGTGAATAAGGTGGTGAGCCAGACTGACGTGTCCGTCACCGACACATAGAGCAGGAAGCGCAGGCTGCAGACTGGAGTGATGGACAGGAATGTCAGTGGGAAATAGAAATGGTTCACTCTGCCCAACAAGACCTCCACCACTACCACACACAGGTCAGCAGTAGCCATGGCCAACAGGTAGAGGGTCACACACCTGGACAGACCACATCTGCCCAGTGAGAACACGGCAATAGACAGAAGGTTAACTGTGTGGAAGAGACAGAGAAGGAGAGAGTCAGTTATTATTATAATAATTCTTGCATTTCATTGAGCGAATCATCACATCTTTGAGACATCTCAAAGATCTTCACCAAACATACTCTCGAGAAAATTCACAGGATGTTTTAATGGTGAAAAGCCGCTGCCGATTGTGCCCATCAGTTGTCATCCCACAAACAGTCGTGGACTGAGAGAATTTTTTCAAAGGAATTATTACCCACAGAAAAGCCACTTGCCCATGCACTAACAATGCATTCCTACTTACTGTAAGGTAACCAGAGATGTGCGGACTAAGGAAACGTTCCCAAGGTTTCACCTAACCAGGAATCTAACACAGGTCTCCTAATTAAGCACTCAAAGAATAGGACTCCACAGTAATCAATAAGAATATTTATCCTTCATTTGATAGCTCACCTTGTCACATCATCACGATATCACCACCAATGTAATTTTACTGTTTTGTTGGCTTAAAGCGCTTCACAGTATTCATTGCAAATCATAATGAATGTTTATGTTACAGTGACATGCAAGGGTTATTATTATTCTACGGTGACATCGATGCAAACAGCCATAAAGCGAAAGACCAATTTTATTTCAGGCAATCGTCAGCCAAGACAACAGGAAATAGAGAGAGAGCAAACTCTTTCTGTTTTGCTGGCGACGATGGAATTCTGTGAGGCTCGCCATGAAGAGGTAGCAGGTAACAGGCAACAGAGGAGAGTGAGGTTCAAGTTCTTCAACAACGTGGTTCTACCTGCCTCTCACACCCAGTGAGTCAGCCAGACTGACACACTGTGACTGAGCCAGGCTGACACCCAGTTACTCAGCCTGGCTAATACACCATGACTGATCTATTCTGACATAAAGTGACAGACCAAGGCTGACATACAGTGACTGAGCCACGCTAACATACAGTGACTGAGCCAGGCTACAGAAACGTAATGAGCCAGGATTTAATGAGCCAGGACCGAGAAAGACTTAGGCTGACACACAGCGATGGAGCCAGGCTTACAAATATTCATTGAGATGGCTGACATCAACAATCACTCCCGGGAATCAAACGTGTATCTCCTGCTTGCAATTTAAACCTACGGACTAATGACTGAGCTGTGGGCCTCCATATCATCCCAATATCAGCAAAAGTGCTGATGCAAGATTACTGTTATTGTAATAACCTATTCTGCATCTCTCACCTGGGATACCAACCAAGGCAAGAATAGGGTAGTAAATAGCCTCGATGTGAGAGATGGTAACGGAGCCCATCTCGACCAAGCCTAGCTCCACGGTGGGTAACCCAGTGAATCGGGAAACTGGTGTGGGTGAGCAAAGAGAGATTTTTATACATACAACACATCCCAGTGACATTCACGGATTACTTCCTGGCTTCTGAACAAACAAGACAAATACAATCCTGTGGGAATGTGGGGGGAACAGGGAAGCGGGGGATTGTCCCCGCTGAGATGGATCTGACATGTTGACTTGACTTACTGGACCATGACAACTTAGGTATCAGGTCATCGCACTGGTCCTTTCTTCCCTACATCTGCTCTCTGAACTGCACCAGCTTCCTTGACTGGAACCTCATTATCCATATTGCACAGCTTCTTGCCAAACTTCTCAAATCTATATCCACTTCTCTCTTGAAAGATGTCACATTGGCTTCCACCGTTACTTTCAGGCAGCTCATCTTACAACAAGAACAACAAAAATAAAATTACATTGATAGAGTGCTTTTCACGTCGGGAGAACATCCCAAGGCACTGAACAATCAAGTCGGGACCCAACAGGGAGGTGATCACAGTAGGCGGAAGGGGAAGAAGAGGAGGAGAGGAGGAAGAATTAGAAGGGGAGTAGAAGGCATAGTTGAAGAGGAAGTTCTTGAGACCAATCTTGAAGGAGGAAAGTGGGGAAAGGATTGTGGAATGGAGTTCCGTAGTGTGGGAGAAGTGAGTTAAAATATTACAAGAAGAGTTTAGTTGTGAGATATCAAAAATTGTATTTTCTCGCTCTCTAGGTGGGGTCTGTTGTGATAGATGCTTTGCAATATAATTAGAAAACATATTAACTCGACAACAAAGTAAGGAATATGCTTATTAAAAGAAACACGTAGGTAGTTGTGCATACATGTACACAAACATACACACAATTATCGGTTAGGTTTCTGCAGGCGTTTCCCTTTATTGCACCAAACTCCCCAATTTGCCAACTGATGAGAGAATTTGAGCAGTTACTTTATCTTTAGTTCAGTTTAAACTGGCTGTGAAGGATTGCGGATTTATGGATGAAAAGATAGCACATTGAGACTGGTACAAGCTGACGTGGTTAAGATAACAGGAGTAGTTGAATGTGTATAACAGTGTTAACAACGACGACAACAAAATTACATTTTCACATTGGAAATATATAAATGCTAAATATTATTATTAAATACTAAATCTATATAATAATAAACAGTGTATAACAGTGATTATGGTAATAATCCTTGCATTTTATATTCGCATCTTATTGACGTCTCAAAGTGCTTCACAGAATATGTTGTCAAGTTAGTTGACTCTATTTATGTGTGCGCAGCGCAGCAGCCAATTGCTCACAGCAGTGTCCCACAAACAGTTGTGGATTGAAATGACCAATTCATTGTTATTTTACTCAGAGGGTTTATTATCAGGCGTGTGGAGTAAGGAAAGTCGCCCCAGGTTTCTCCCTGTCAGGAATCAAACCCAGGACTTTCGCTTGACCTACAGGACAACTGATATTATTTCTAGAATATTCTTTCTAGATGAAAATTCATCCAATAAAAAACTTGCAAAAAAAAACTCGCTCTCTAGGTTGGGTCTGTTGTGATAGATGCTTTGCAATATAATTAGAAAACATATTAACTCGACAACAAAGTAAGGAATATGCTTATTAAAAGAAACACGTAGGTAGTTGTGCATAGATATACACGAACATACACACAATTATCGGTTAGGTTTCTGCAGGCGTTTCCCTTTATTGCACCAAACTCCCCAATTTGTCAACTGATGAGAGAATTTGAGCAGTTACTTTATCTTTAGTTCAGTTTAAACTGGCTGTGAAGGATTGTGGATTTACGGATGAAAAGATAACACATTGAGACTGGTACAAGCTGACGTGGTTAAGATAACAGGAGTAGTTGAATAACAACTCCCTACAAACCTGGCCTTCAGATTGTCTATTTCTTGACACCCTTCTGGACAATCTCCAAGTGAGTTCGTTGTGATGATGTACAGATGGGAGAACAGGAATAACAACCCCAATTAAGGAGGTGAAAAAGGATATAAGACATGGATCTTTTGAAGTGAATGATAGAACCCTCTCTAGAACATTTGCCAGGGCGAGGAAGAATCAAAGACAACAGTCTTGTGGTTGTATTGTTCTGTTTATGTTTGTAATGCCTTATAGTGTATTCGCATATGTAACAATAGGACAGCTTCAGCCAGTATGGTTTTATCAGTTATTTTGGAACCTGAAGACTTAAGATCAGTGTATGGGTCTATTCTCCAGCACACTTCCCTCCAGTCAGAAACCCAGCCATTCACCACAACTCTCTTCATTCTGTCTCCCAGCCAGTTCTGGATCCATGCTGCCACTGTCCCTGTAACACCATTTATACCCAGAGGAAAAATGAAGAAGAAAGTGAAATCCAGTGAAACGTGAAGATAAAACTGGCAAATCATAGAATCATAGATTTTATGATCCCACACACTGGAACTCCATCCCGCAATCCCTTTGCCTCGCTTCCTCCTTTTCTTCCTTCAAGGCCGGTCTCAAGATCTTCCTCTTCGACCATACCTTCTGCTCCCCTCCTAACTCTCCTCACTCTCCTACTCTCCTTCCCATCTACCCTTCCCCTCGCCCCCTGCTCGGATCCCGACCTGACTGTTCAGCGCCTTGCGACGTCCTCCCGACGTGAAAGCCGTTCTATAAATATAATTTTGTTGTTGTTGTTGATATGTGGGATACATGATATCACATCTCCACAAGGGGCATTGACATGTACATGTTTCGCTCACGTGTGTGATCGGGCTTCGCCAGTGATTGTGACTTCGCTGCCAGTGGGAACCAATAGAAAAGTGTGCAAATATTTTCCGAACATTGTGAGATTTGAAAATTTTGCAGGAAATATCTGAGAGTTAATTGGTGCTTTTCAGATACATTTTACTGCTACTTTATTGGCAAAAAAATTAAACATGGGTAGCACAAAGCAGATTTTTTCCAAAAAAAAGCATAAACTGTATCTGTTCCTGTTTCTTTAACATAAACTGAGTAGATATTTATTTAGTGGGGGGGGGGGGGGGGGGGTACACCAATGAGGCAACAGAAGTTCTCCAATTCCTGTCTTTCAGGGCTAGCATCACAAACAGATCACAAAAGAAAGATACTGTGTGTGTGTATATATATATATATATATAACTGGCCCATGGTTTCATCCTGCCTGGAATTGAACCCAGATCTCTCGCTTGTAAGGAATTTGCTCTAACCACTGAGCTACCTGACTCCACTCATAGACACAGACACATAAACACACACTCACAGACTGACAGACAGAGAGACAGAGACACACATTATTACAGATAAACATGAACTCACACAGAGACACACACAGCCAAATAGAGAGAGAGAGGCATCAGCACAGAAACACATTGGAGAAGGAGCCAGGGAGACACAGAATCACATGACACACTGAAAATAACAACTGTAGTTTCTAAACTCTGGAATTCCATCCCTCGCCCCCTCCCTGGCCTCCTCAAGACTCTCCTCTTCGATGGACCCATCGGCAACTCCTAACCCCCCATCACCCACTCAGCTCGGGTCTGAATCAATAAAAGTCCAGCGCCTTGGGATATCCTCCTGATGTGAAACGTGCTATACAAATGTAATTTTGTTGTTGTTCTGATCTATCTGCTGCCTTTGATACCATGGACCATACAATCCTCCTCCACCGCATCTCCTCCCTCCTCAACCTTCAAGGTTCTATCCTCGACTGGTTCCGGTCCTATCTCTCCCATCGCCTTCACTTCATCTCCTCCAACAGCTTCTCCTCCAACAGCTTCTCCTCCAGCCCCTGCACAGTCACATGCGGCGTTCTCCAGGGCTCTGTCCTTGTCGCCCTGCTCTTCACCCTCTACACTCTCCCCCTGGGTGACATTATCTGCAGACTTCCACATGTACGTGGATGACAACCAACTCTACCCCTCCGTGTCCACCCTCAACTCCAGGACTACTGGCATTCTGACTCCATGTCTGTCCGACATTGAGTCCTGGACGAGAGCAAATTTTCTACAACTCAACGTCAACAAGATGGAAGCCCACCTGATTGGCTCACGCCAGCGCATCCGCACCTCAGGCAGTGACAACATCAGCGTTCAAGGCTGCTCTCTCCACCTCTCGAAGCCAATCAGAAATCTAGGCATCTTGTTCGACCCCAAGCTATCCTTCCTCCCCCACATCCGCTCCATGACCGGCACAGCCTTCCATCACCTCCGCAATATTGCCAGAATCCGCCACTACCTCAACCCCACGCCGTCGAAACTCTCAGCCACGCCTTTGTCACTTCCAGGCTTGGCTACGGGAACTCTTTCCTCATCGGCCTCCCCAGCTCCTCCCTTCACAGACTGCAGATCATTCAGAACTCTGCAGCTTGTGTTCTCTCCCGTACCAGGCTCCGCGACCACATCAATCCCACCCTCGCCCGTCTCCACTGGCTCCCCGTCACCCAGAGGATTGAATTTGAGATCCTTGTCCTCACTTTCAAGGCCATTCACGGCCTTGCCTCTCTCTCTGACCTATTCTCTCCCTACCAGTCTGCCCGCACCCTCCACTCAGCAGACTCAGGCATGCTCCGCGTCCACCGCCCAACCATCGGTGGCCGGGCTTTCAGCCTCTCTGCTGACACACTGTGGAACTCCATCCCGCAGCCCCTCCACCTCGCTTCCTCCCTTTCCTCCCTTTCCTCCTTCAAGGCCAGTCTCAAGATCTTCCTCTTCGACTGCGCCTTCAGCTGCCCCACTATCTCTCCCTCTCTCCTTCCCCTTCCCCCTACCCCAACCCTCCCCCACTGCTCAGGTCCCGTCCTGACTGATCAGCGCTTTGGGAAGTCCTCCCGACGTGAAAGGCGCTATATAAGTGTAATTTGTTGTTGTTTATTGAAGCTCATTTGCCACTTGTTCTGTGAAGCTTGCCTGGAGTTGCCTCACGCACAGTAATGTCAGGTAACAAAGCTGAGAGGTCTGCGGCCCGGAGGAACTTGTATACACACAAATGTCAAGTCTGTGTCCCTCTCTTGCACACAATTAGGAATGGCAGTAAAGGCTTGCAGCGCAATCATATGTCCAATAGGTGGCGGCGCGTCACTGTAATTTCCCCCCTGTAGTTCCCAGTAATAACACCGCTCCCTAGTGGCTAAACACAGTTTCACAGCAAATTCACTTTAAAAATTCTTAATATTTATCAATCACAAACAAAGTGTATTTATTTAGGCAGACTATCATGGGATCATGATTCTGAGCTTTTCCTCAACAATGTTGCATTATAATTGATGCCTGAATTTTCGTTCATGAATTTTCGTTCGTTTTCATGTATTGATATAAATGAACAATTCCCCACTGAATCCCAGGACAGCGGTAGAACAGAAAAAGAAACAATTCACAATTCAGAAGGCAAATCAACAACCTGAAAATTCTACAGTTTGTACACAACAAAAACAACTTGCACTTGTACTCAGATTGCTTAACGATGGTAGAGACTGAATCCGAACCGAGGGGTGTGTGTGGGGAGGTGGGATGGGGTGGAGGGGAGAGATGGGGTAACAGGGAGGAAAGGCAGGTATTAATGCAGGACTTGAAGAAGATAAGATACTGTATCAAATACAAGGTATTTTTTGCATGAGTTAAATGCAAGAGTTAGAAAGTTATGTCATGGGATTCAGTGGGGAATCATCTTCAAGACACGTAAAACTAACAAAAATAAATAATAAAAATTATAATCATATGGACTGTGGGGAAGTCGATCTGTGGAATTGGCTGCTGCGTTTCCACAAAATACACATATCTCTCCAACCTGCTGACTCTCAATCAACCTGCACCCCACCCCCAACCCCTCTGTTCAGCAGGCTATGGTCTGCTCCATGTCTTCCACCTCACCCAACCTACAAACACTGGCCAGGCTTTCAGCCTCTCTGCCCCAAACTCTGGAACTCCACACCCCAGTTCCTTTGCCTTGTTTGCTCTCTTGCCTCCATGAAGGTCGGTCTCATGACTTCTTTTTGATGATGCATTCAGCCGTGCTCCCACCTCTCTGCCTTCCCTCCCCTTACCTTGCCCCTTCCTCATGCTCGGGTCCCGACATCTCACTAAGCAGCCTCTTGGGACATTCAACCAAAGTGAAAAGTGCTCTATAAATGTGATTTTATTGTTGTTGTTTCAGAATATTCTGTGAATGGCTTTGAGATAGCTAGGAGATGGGATAAGCTGCAATATCAAATGCAAGGATGATGATTATTATTATTCAAAGTGGTGACCTTCAGAATTTAGCCTGTGTATTTTACATCCCTCTCCCCAGCCATCATTGCAACATGTGTCATTCTTATCAAAGGATTGAATGTTTCTGTGTACAGTAAAAGCCCATTTAACCGGCACCTGCGGGACCTGGCCAATGCCAGTTGGTCGGATCCAACACCGAAAACCCAACACAAAAAAAATTAACTTGTTGAAATTAACTTAAAATTTACTTGAAATTAACTTGAAAAATTAACTTGCACATACCATATTAATAATAGACTAAATAATAACATAATAACAGAATATGATTCTATGATTCTATGAATACTGTATGGGTACTTTATTGGAAATGTTGTATGCTGTACCATATACATAATAGACTAAATACAGTATTAACAAATATTGTAATAACAGAATATTGTATTGGTACTTTTCTTTATACTTAAATTCTCCAATGGTAACCACCATGGGAGGAAAAGAAACGGCAGCGCGACTTTAAGGCTCTACTAGCGGCAAGCCAAAATACCTGTACAGTACTCTTATGTGACAATCGATTCATCAAATGTGCCACCGCTATTGTGCTAGATAATATCCGGTTAATCGGATGGAGACTTTTTTTGACGTACTGGTTAAACAGAAGTTCTGGTTGATCGAGTCATGGATTAACAGGCTTTTACTGTATTTTCAATTGGAGCAACAACACTTTGCCACTCACACTGGGTAATGAGCCAGAGCACTTCACAGTGGTGTTCGTCTGACGAAGAGCTGAGAGAAGAGGGGTGTTTATAGTTTGTTTATAGTTTCTTAGAAAAGTCTTCAGGTGCAAGCTGAAAATGGGGGAAGGAAGGGATGAGGCGGATGCATTGAGGAAGAGTTTGCTAGAGATTAACAGCGTAGTTAATATTAGAGGACATGGCTGTGTGCCAGTTAACCTCCCCTAGCCATCCCCATTCTCACCCACCCCATCCCCCTCATTGCCCAGACCCAACTCCTCCCCTTCCTCAACAAGCCCATGCCCTCCTCACCCACACATTAAGTGGGTTCCTGTGGCTCAGTGGCCTTGCAAGTGACAGACCTGGGGCGGGTGAAACGATGGGAAGGTTTCCTTACTCTGCACTCCTGTGATCACACAGCATTCTGGAGGAAACCGTTAGTTGGTCGTTTGGCAGATCACTTTGCTGGGAGTAATAATTGCTCCAAATTTTTAAAAGACTCATGACAGTTTGAGGTACATCTGTTATCCGCAAGTAGCTGCCTCTCCAATAAATAAACAGTCTCGACAAATTACACTATGATGTGCTTTAAGACAAATGGAAAGTGTGATCAAGCGCCATGACAAATACAATGTAGATTATCAGATACTGGGAGCTGAATGTTCGATCCTTTCTTGTATTCAGTATGACTGATGTAGACATTTCTGTGTGTAAATTGGTGCCACATTCACTAACAAACAGAACGGTCGCTTTACAGTAAATCCTGAGAAAGATTTGAGATTCTGACAAGGTGTACAATGTGTGATATTAACTACGAACTTCATTGTATAATTACACAGATTATAAACGGTTACACACGAAGTGCACATGTTGAATGTTTGAACACGAACACATTGAGATGAGGACCAGGGGATGGGTTTTACACACAGTGCGTCAGGCTCCTCTGATGCTGTGAATGATGTTTAATGAGGATTATTCACAGTTGCTGTGCTGCGGGGGGTTACAGTGGCTCAGTGTTGACACTGAATGTCAGGCCGTGTTGTGGCTTCTCAGTGACACTGACCACAGGCGGCTTTCCCTGCCTGGGACACAATGTGGAGCTGACATCACCCAGCCCCACACTGGGTACCCTGTAGTTCATTGGTTAGAGCTCACGTCTAAACCACAGTCCTGTAGCTCAGTGGTTGGACCCATAGGTTCACAAGCCACAGTCCTGTAGCTCAGTGGTTAGAGCTGTCACCTAGCAATCGAGAAACTTGGGTTGGATTCTTGACATTAAGAAACATTGGGCAATTTCCTCTCTCCTCAAACTGTTTACCAGCAAGAGTTCGGAACCGTTTGTCAGCTGCTTGGCACATCACTTTCCCAGAGTAATATTTCCTATTAAATAATTAATAAATGTATCCCTTGAATCCACATCTGTTTGTGGGACACTGTTCTGTGCAATTTTCTGCCGTGTTTCACCCATACAATACACAGTTAGTTAACTTTATAGCATATTCCATGATTCCCCACCACAGCCTTGTTGGAGTTACAGTCAAACACAGTCGATGACTGGGGAGTTTCCTGGCAGATAAACAGTGACACAGAGTTTCTCCCGACTTCGTTCAAATAGGGATTGAAGTAAGGATAAACAACAACCACAACAAAATTACATTTATAGAGCGCATTTCACATCGGGAGAATCTCCCAAGGCACTGAACAGTTAGATCGGGACCCAAGCAGGCAGGGGGCAATGTCAGGGTTAGGGACAGGGGGACAGAGAGTAGGAGAGGGGGGAGAGTTAGGTGGGCAGCAGAAGACAAGGTTGAAGAGGAAGGTCTTGGACCGGCCTCGAAGGAGGAGAGGTAGTGAGGCAAAGGGATTGTGGGGTGAGAGGCTGAAAGCCCGGCCACCGATGGTAGGGCGGTTCAGGTGGGGAATGGAGTGGATGGGCAGCCTGGTAGGGAGACAGCAGGTCAGAGAGATAGGTGAAGGCAAGGCCATGAATCCTCTGGTGACACGATGATTCTTTGGTTCCTGTTGTTGGCCACCTGCACCTCCCAGTAATGTCTCCCTGATGTGAAGCCCTCAGAGGCCAGGACACAGACTGGTATTAGACCTCTTTGGGGAGTCTGGGAGCTCTTGCTATTCATCTCCTTATCTCACAATGGTCAGTTCCTCAGATGGATTGAGACTGGGTTGGGCTGTGTCAGGATCTCGAGTCTGAGCTGAGAGAGAGAGAGAGTGAGAGAGAGTGCTTAACACTGAGAATTGCTGCAGGTTGATGAGAATATTGTGGTTCCCGTCACTCAGTCTCTTACCTGCACAGTTGGAAATCCCTAGTTTGTCTCCACAGACTATGAACGGAATTAGAATGACCAAGTTATTAGATCAACCTCTGACCCACACATTACAATAAGCATTTATGTCTACTCTGTAGTCATGTTTATAAAACAAGTTTTCATATGAAAACAAACAGTGATGTGTGACAGGCGATGAGAGATATTATTGATGGGAACTTACCTGTGATACCTCGGTTCAGTTTGACAACGTAGCTGATATAGAGACATAGCACCAGCACAGCAAGGCCGAGGAGCAGTAAGAAACCCACCAGCACTTTCGGAAAGAACTGGTCTGTCAGGAAATGTAAATAAATGTGTAAAGATTTATTCTGATATAGGAGCTCCTGTAGCTCAGAGATCACTCGCCTTACAAGCATGAGACCTGTGTTCGAATCCAGGCAGATCAAGGCCAAACCTTGGGCAAGTTTCCTTACTCCACACCCCTAATAATAATCCCTCCAAAACAATCCACAATAATAAAATTGGTCATTTCAATCCACGACCATTTGTGGGACGCTGCTGTGCGCAATTGGCTGCCGCATTTCGCTCACAAATATACAGTCAATTCATTTTACAATACATTCTGTGAACTGCTTTGAGACATTGATAAGATGTGAAAAGTGCTATATCAAATGCAAGGATTATTATTATAATACCTCACTTACACATGTCTAAGGCATTCACAAATATCTATTCACACACAAGCTACTGTACATCTCTCAGACTATTACTTACATCACTCTGACACACACATATCTCAGACTATTAATAATATAACGCACACATATCTCTCAGACGACATTCTTTATATGCACAGACAATTTAGCATATAAAAGGTAGTATCAGTCAGCAACAGTGAGAAGCAGATAAGACCAACTCCCAGCTTCTCGCGCAGGCAACAACAACAACAACAACAACTTCGATTTATATAGCATCCTCCATGATGGATTGTGGTGGGGAGGAGACCAGTGAGGAGGGCATTGGAAAATATCCAGCCGAGAGTTGACATAGGCATAGATCAGGGTTTCAGAAGCCTTTGGGGCAAGATATTGCCAGTGACGGGTGATCCGTTGGAGGTGGAAAAAAGCAGTGCTGGTGAGGGACCAGATGTGGGGTTGGGTGGAAGGACAGTAAGGGGTTGAACTTGACGTATAGTTTGCGTACGGGTTCAGAGAGTTTAGGGGTAGGTCAGGTAAGTGGAGGAGGTGAGAGCTGTGTGATTGAAGACGTTGACGAGAGCCAAAGAGTATGGCTCTTGTATCTTGTCAACATTTAGCTGCAGGAAATTCACGTTCATCCAGCTCCTGATGTTTGACAAGAGGCTGACAAAACATCAGGGATCTAGAGGTTGCAAAGTGAGGTGGAGAAATAGAGTTGGGTGTCATCCGCATACATGGGTTCAGATCTAGCCACCACACCTCAGGGAAGATATATTGTCCTGGATCGGGAGCAGCACAGGTTCACCAGAATGTAACTTAACCCTAAAAGTGTTAAGTTATGATGAAAGACTGCACAAACTTGGATTGTATTCCCTTGAGCTTAGAAGGTTGAGGGTGATTTGATTGAGGTAGATGATAAAGGGATTTTATAGGGTGGATACAGAGAAGCTATTTCTTCTGGTGGAGGGAACCAAAACAAGGGGTATAGTCTTAAAATTAGAAACAGGCCATTTAAGAATGAAATCAGGAAACATTTTCTCACTCAAACGGTGGTAGAAATCTGTAATTTTCTCCCCCTCCCATCACTCCCACACTCCCTACAGCCAAACACCTCCCCACAGCCATCACACCCCGCAGGCTCCATAACTTCTGCAGCACTCATCCCCCACAGCCCTCAAACCCCTCAGCCCTCAGCTCCCCCATAGCCCTCAAACCCCTGAGCCCTCACTCCCACCACCGCATCCCACAGACCTCACCACCACCACAGCCCTCACAACCTACTGTGCCTCACAACAACAACAACAAAATTACATTTATAGAGTGCATTTCACATTGTGAGGACGTCCCAAGGCGCTGAACAGTTAGATTGGGACCCGAGCAGGGGGGAAGGGTTAGGGAAGGGGGAAGCGGAAGGAGAGTCAGAAAGGGGAAGAGTTAGTGGGGCAGCCTGAGGCATGGTTGAAGAGGAAAGTCTTGAGACCGGCCTTGAAGGAGGAAAGGGAGGAAGTGAGGTGAAGGGATGGAATTCCAGAGTGTGGGGGCAGAGAAGCTGAAAACCCGGACACTGATGGTAGGGTGGTTTGGGTGGTTTGGGCGGTGGACGTGGAGCAGACCAGAGCTTGCTGTGGAGGGGACAGGCGGCTGATAGGGAGGACAGCAGGTCAGAGAGGGAAGTGGGGGCAAACCCGTGAATGGCCTTAAAAGTGAGAATGAGGATCTTGAATTCGATCCTCTGGGGGACGGGGAGCCAATGGAGATGGGCGAGGGTGGGAGTGATGCGGTCGCAGAGCCTGGTGTGGGAGAGTATATGAGCTGCAGAGGTCTGAATATTCTGACAGCTTTCCCATCCTCTCTCCGCACCCCCCACCCCACCACAGCCATTACCATATCAATGACCCTCAACGTTTACCCCCCCACAACCAAAGCCTTCACAACCCCCACAGTCCTCAACCCCACAGTCCTCACCTCCCCCACAGCCCTCACTTCACCCCCAACCATCAGTTCCCCTCACTCCACTCCACAGACCTCACCTTTTATCTGCACCTCCACTTCTTCTGGCTTCTCCTGGAACTCTTGTCTCAGTGAACGTTTCTGCTCCTGTAGTTTACGATCGATGGCCTTTTGCTCCTCCATCAACTGTAAACGCTCTTCCTCCAGAGCCATTTCCAGGTGACGGATCTTTTCCGCTCGCAGACGTTTTAGCTCAACCAGCTGTTTGTGAGCTCGAGTTTCTTCCTCCCTCACTCTCTCCACATGTTCCATTTTCTCATGTTGGCCTGGGGGCGGGAGGCGGTGGAAAAAATCAGGAATGTCAGCGTTTCTATTCAGTGTCACAAACAGTGTGACGCAACATACCCCAGTCACACGGGAGGCTGGGGTTAATAACAACGACGACGACAACAACTTCGATTTATATGGCGCCCTTCGCGGTGGACGGCATCTCAGAGCGCTTCACAATAGCGGATCCCGGGACTGAGCCAGGGGCAGGGGGAGAAAGGTGACCAAAGGCGCGATCAAAGAGAAAGGTCTTCAGCCAAGACATGAAACTAGGAAGAGAGCGGATGAGGTGAAGGGAGTGAGGAAGGGAGTTCCAGAGCCTCAGGACGTACTGGCTGAAAGCACAGACACCAAGAGTGGAGCAGAGGTTTTGGGGGACAAGGAGGAGGCCCGGTGGAACGAAAGCAATGGGTGCTGTTTTGAGGAGAGAGGAGGTCAGAGAGGTAGGGGGATTCAGAGGAGTGGAAGGATTTGAAAACAAGGGTGAGGATGTTGAAATTTATCCTCTCTGGGACAAGGAGCCAGTGAAGTCTGGCAAGGACTGGGGTAATCGGGGAGCAAAGTTTGGTGCGGGTGAGAATGCAAGCAGCAGAATTTTGTATGAGTGGTGGAGGGGAGGCCGGCGAGGAGGGCATTGCAATAGTCCAGCCGAGAGGTGACAAAGGCATGGACCAGGGTTTCTGTGGCTTTTGGGGGCGAGATATTGCCGGAGACAGGAGATCCATAAAAATGTAATTTTGTTGTTGCTGTATAATGGCATCTGTAGACTATCATCAATAGTCCATGCGGAAGGTACAACAGATTGATTTGGAGTCCTGTAGCTCAGTGGTTAGAGCACTCGCCTTACAAACATGAGACCTGTGTTTCGAATCCAGGCAGGTAAGGGTGAAACCTTGGGCAAATTTCCTTACTCCATATGCCTAATAATAATTGATCCAAAATAAAATCTATAGTAAAGTGGTAATTTTCAATCCATGACTATTTGTGAGATACTGATGTGCATAGTTGGCTGCCGAATTTCGCCCACAAATATACAGTCAATTCACTTTACAGTATGTGTTGTTGTTGTAGACTTGATGGAGCCAGTGTCACATAGTAGGCTGGACTAAATCACATCACAGCATTCAGAATTGTAGACATCGGCCTCAATCCGTAAAAGTCTAGTCAGACCACAACTGGAATAATGACCAGACAAACCAAGCCCTCACAGACTCCCCTGGTTTCTGTATCTCTTCACTTCAGGGATTGATCAGTGAGTCTACACTCCCCCCTCTCCCCCCGCCATTGGCTGGTATATCTTTCCTGAGATTGAGAGTCAGGGGAAAGACTGTAAGTAATAATAATAATCCTTGCCTTTGATATAGCGCTTTTCACATCTTATCGACGTCTCAAAGCGCTTCACAGAATATACTGTAAAGTGAATTGACTGTATATTTGTCGGCAAATCACCACAGCCATTTGTGCACAGCAGTGCCGCACAAACACTCGTGGGTTGAAAATGACCAATTTTTAATATTATGGTGTTTTTGGACGGATTATTACTAGGCGTGTGGAGTATGGAAACTTGCTCAAGGTTTCACCCTGAGCTACCTGGATTCAAACACAGGTCTCACACTTGTAAGGCAAGTTTACAATTCCCTCTTGATTGATACAAACATTAAGAGATCTCACACCTTGAGCAAACATGTAGACAGCTAATGCTGTCAGCACTCCCAGGATCAGCACAATAATGAAAAGCTGAAAGTTTCCCTTCCCTCTAGGCCTTATTTCAGGCCCATGTTTCCTCTCTTCAGGTGGGCTTTTGGCTGCCTCCTCGCTGGTATCGATTGTTTCAATGTTTACTGCTTTCTGACATTTCTGCTCTTCTTCACGTTGATCGCAAAGCCAGGCTTCCTTCTCTGTCGCTCTTTTGATTTCCTCATCTTTGGCTGAGGAAGATAACAGCACAAACAACATGAGGCAGCAAAGAGCTGTGGATACAGACATTGAGCCAAAACAGGACAGCTCTGGTCAGATGACACCTGGACTGTGCTGCTCTGCGTGGCATTGAAAGGGCAATGATTGGATGGAGGAGTGTGAGGATCATAGATCAAACTCTTTCAACACTGACCTGCTCCATGTCCCCCACCCGAACCGCCCTTCCATCAGTGGCCGGGCTTTCAGCCTCTGTGCACCCACACTCTAGAACTCCATCCCACTATCCCTATGCCTCGCTTCCTCCCTTTCCTCATTCAAGGCCGGTCTCAAGACCTTCCTCTTCGATCATGCCTTCTGCTGCCCTCCCAACTCTCCCCCATTTCCTACTCTCCACCCCCTGTCCCTACCCCAACCCATCCCCCACTGCTCGAGTCCCGACCCAACTGTCTCGTGCTTTGGGACGTCCTCCCGACATGAAATGCGCTCTATAAATGTAATTTTATTGTTGTTGTTGTTACTCAATGCCAAACTAAAATGGCTACTTATTTAAGGAATCTTCTGTCAATCACTACTACTATTTTAATGAATTTCTTTCCTGTTTTGGTGAATATTGTATTGAATATGCAATGTTTTGTTTCAGATTTTCAGCATCTGAAATATGTTGTGTTTTCATTTCTCACCTCTAATCTGCTGCTCCATCTCTTCTGATTTCTTATGAAATTCTTGTCTCAGTGAACATTGCTGCTCCTGCAGTTTATGTGTCATCGCTTCCTTCTCTTCCGACAATTTCTGCCACAATTCTGTCAGGGACATTTTCAAGTGATCAATCTCTTCCTTTCCCAATCGGTTCTCATCAATCAGCTGTTGGTGAGCATGAGATTCCTGTTCCCTCGCACTCTCCATCTGATTGATTTTCTCGCTTTGAGCTAAAAAGAAGAAACATATAAAGTCCAGTGTATTTATGAATGTCCAAACAGTGTGAGGCAGCAAACACCAGTCACACAGGCTGGAAACACTACATCACAGCACTCTGAGCCCAAGGTGTCACCCACTATCTATACAGCTATGTCATATCACAGCTTCGTGTAACAAAGTGAATGAATTGTGGGATGTACTTCCATATGGTGGTGGAAGAGAAGTGTGAAAGTAGAGTTGGGTGTCAGATGGAGTTGGAAAAGTAGAACTGTCGATCATGTGATCCTCCTCCACCGCCTGTCCTCCATCATCCACCTCAGTGGGACTACAATCGCTTGATTCGAGTCCTACCTCACAAACCGCAAGCAGTACATCTTCACTAAATACTTACCTTCCCATTTACCGCTTGGTCACCTGCGGGGAAACCCAAGGATCCATCTTGGCCCCCATCTCTTCCTCATCTACACTCTCCCTCTTCATGATGTTATCCACAGACGTAGGGTCAACTTCCACATGTATGTGGTTGACAATAACAAAATTATATTTTTGACACCCAACTCTACATTTTCACCTCCAGTTGCAACTCCCAGTCCCCTGATATTTTGTCAGCTTGTCTGTCGGACATCAGTAGCTAGACAAGTGTAAATTTCCTGTAGTTAAATGTCAACAAGACAGGAGCCCAGTTATGCTGGGGGCTGTGTGTGTGCTGGACTATGCTGGGGCTGCGTGTGCACTGGGCTATGCTGGGGGCTGTGTGTGTGCGGGGCTGAGTGGGTGCTGGGGGCTGTGGGGTTCAGCGTGACTATCAGAGACATTTACCTGAGCTGATGCTGTCTATCATTTCTCTATAGATTGTCCCAGGCAGACGTTCCTCACAAACTGACAGCTCAAAATCCTCGTCACTGATCCTAAAATAAAAGAAGTTCAGAATATAAACTGAAACTACACAGTGTGTTTCGCGTCCATCATTCATTCTGGGATAAAACAACATCAACATAATTACATTTATAAAGTGCATTTCACATCAGGGGACGTCCCAAGGTGCTGAACAATTAGGTCGGGACCCAAGAAGGGGGGAAGAGTTTGGGTAGGGACAGAGAGTTGGACAGTAGGAAGCAGAGGAAGAGGTCGAAGAGGAAGATCTTGAGATGGGTCTTGAAGGAGGAAAGGGAGGAAGCGAGGTGGAGGGGCTGTGGGATGGAGTTCCATAGTGTGGGGGCAGAGAGACTGAAAGCCCGGCCGCCAATGGTTGGGTGGTTAGGGCGGTGGACATGCGGAGTAGGTCAGAGCCCAGTGAACGGAGGGGACGGGCAAGTTGATAGGAAGACAGCAGATCAGAGAGATAGGCAGGTGCAAGTCTGTGAATGGCTTTGAAAGTGGGGACAAGGATCTGGAATTCGATCCTCTGGGTGACAGAGAGCCAGTGGAGATGGGTGAGGGTGGGAGTGATGTAATCACGGAGCCTAGTGCGGGAGAGTATACGAGCTGCAGAATTCGGAATAATCTAAGAAAACACAAAATACTGAGGATGTTGGAAATGTGAAATAAAAATTTGTTGAATTTTAATTCAATTTAATTCAATTAAAAATGAATTCAATTCTAGGATAGTTGGTAAATACACATGTCATTTCATACCTTCTCCTGCGACCAATTTCCTCCTGATGAAATCAAACACAGACATTGTGAGCTGACACTGAGACACACATTGTAAACTCACACACAGTTCTATGTCATAGTTTACTGTCATTATTATAGAATATGACAATATAACAATCAATTAAATTTTAAAAAATCATAATAAAATACGTTTTTTTAAAAGCATCTCAATAATAAAAAATATTGGTCATTTCAATCCATGACTGTTTGTGGGGACGCTGCTGTGTGCAGTGTTTAGCGGAGGTGTACTGTGGCTACTGTGTTTCACGGGCTGGGCTATGCTGGGGGCTGTGTGTGTGTGCTGGGCTACGCTGGGGGCTGTGTGTGTGTGCTGGGCTAAGCTGGGGGCTGTGTGTGTGGGCTGGGTTTTGCTGGGTGCCCACAAATATGCAGTCGATTGACTTTGCGGTATATTCTGTGAAGCGCTTTCAGATGTGGATAAGATGTGAAAAGCGCAACATCAAAAGCAAGGATGAGTTAATTAATTATAATGATGTTCCTCAATTAATATTGTCTCGAGTGACACAAAGTTTGTATATACACCAGTATATACAACAGTAAAGTGATTATGGACAGGGACATACAGTGGTACCTTTTCCCAAATCTACTAAATATTGAATCAATGTCGCAACATAGGAGTCAGGTTCGACCCCCAATTATCCTTCCTCCCCCATATCCAGTCCCTCACAAGCACCATCATCTTCCATCTCTGACATATCACCTATCTCTGGCAATATCTCACCCAAAAAGTCGCCCAAACCTTGGTCCATGCTTTCATCTCCTCTTGGCTGGACAATTCAAATGCTGTCCTTGCCGGTCTCCCCTCCAGCACCATTCATAAAATCTAGCTGATACAGATCTCCGCCGCCCGCATTCTCACCCATACAAAACTCCACTCTCCATTTACCCCAGTCCTTACCAGACTTCACTGGCTCCCTGTCCCAGAAAGGATCGATTTCAAGAGCCTCACTCTTGTATTCAAACCCCTCCACTCCTCTGCACCTCCCACTTCTCTGACATCCTCTCCCCTCACAACAGTGACTATTGCCTTCACTCCATTGGGTCTGGCCTCCTCCTTCTCCCCAGAATCCTCCGCTCCACCATTGGCGGCCATGCCTTCAGCCACTACGCCCCGAGGCTCTGGAACTCCGTCCCTCACTCCATCTGCCTCGCCCCCCCCTCCTTTCCTATTCTCAGATCTTGGCTAAAGACCTTTCTTTTTTATCACAATTTTGGTTGCCTTCCTCCCCCTCCCCCTGATGCAGCTCCAAGATTCGTTGTTGGGAAGCTCTCTGAGATGCCGCTCAGCATGGAGGGTACTATGTAAATCCAAGTTGTTGTTGTTGTATGACCTGTGTATCAATCAGACTATAACTGTTACGGTAAACTATAGTTTCATCTCTTTACCTGCAGAAATGTCAGAGTGTCTTTTTTCATTTGTTTCTGTAACTCTGAGATTCCGTATTTAAAAGATTCGAATTTGTCCAGAATCCTTTGGAGATTTGTCTCCATTTGGTGTAAAATCTTCTTTTCTTCCCGTTTAACAACTTCCATTAGCACCTGCTCTTTGCCAGTCAAGCGCTTGTGGATTTCAGCATATTCAGATACGATGTGGCCCTGTAGAATTCTCACCTGTTCCTGTAAAATATAAAATAATAATAATCCTTGAATTTGATATAGTGCTGTTCACCTCTTCTAGACGTCTCAAAGCACTTCACAGATTATACTGTAAAGTGAATTGATTGTACACTTGTGGGCAAATTGCGGCAGCCAATTATGCACAGCAACGTCCCACACTGTCATGGATTGAAATGACCAATTTTATTATTGTGGTTTTTTGGAGGGATTATTATTAGGCGTGTAGAGTAAGGAAACTTGCCTGGATTCCCCAAGGTTTCGCCCTGACCTGCCTGTATTCGAACACAGGTATCACACTTGTCAGGCAAGTGCTCTAACCACTGAGCTACAGGAGCTCCACTCAATATCAGTAAAGGCCGGACTGGGATGTCAACAACAACTTTGATTTATATAGCAGCCTCCACGCTGAGCGGTGTCTCAGGGCTCTTCACAATAACAGATCCGAGGATTGAGCCAGAGCCAGGGACCGAAAGCGCGGTCGAAAAGAAAGGTCTTTAGCCGAGACCTGAAAATAGGAGAGGAGGGGGAAAGGCGAAGGGAGTGAGAGATGGAGTTCCAGAACCTAGTGGCTCAAAGCACGGCTGTCGATGGTGGAGTGCAGGTTTCGGTGGACAAGGAGTAGGCCAGACCCAGTGGAGCAGAGCCAACGGGTACTGTTGTGAGGGGAGAGGTGGTCAGAGAGGTAGTGGGTGTAGAGGAGTGGAGGGATTTGAATACAAAAGCATGAGGATCTTGAAATCGATCCTCTCTGGGACAGGGAGCCAGTGCAGTCTGGCAAGAACTAGGGTAATCTGGGAGCGGAGTTTTGTACGGGGAAGAATGTGGGCGGCAGAGTTCTGTATGCATGTACTCACACTATAGAGAGACACTAATTGCACAGACACAACTTACCTCAACCTCTAAAATCTTTTGTCTCTGTTTATCTTCAGCTTGTTCAGCAGTTTCCTTCCTCTTTGAGAGAGAACCTAAGGAGGATTTCACTTGATCCTGGAAAAAATTCAGAAAATAAAAGTGTTTGAAGTGGAAAATATAATGTATATAAAATAATAATATAATATAATCCTTGTACTGTATTTTGATATAGCACTTTTCATATCTTATTGATGTCTCAAAGTGTTTCACAGAATATATTGTAAAGAGAAATATGGCAGCCAATTGCGCACAGCAGCATCCCCATAAATAGTCGTGGATTCATGGAACTTTAAATAGAATTATCCCTCCTCACCCACTCGGAAAATTTACCACACCTGGACTTATCAGTTTTATTTCTCCCCCCAGCACCCATCACGTCCCCCACCCCCCCGTGCCGTTCCCTCCCCAATCCCCCCCGTCCTCCCCTTCTTCCATCCCTCACTCACTGCAGCACCTTTCATATCAGGACAAGGTCTCATATATTTTGTTGGCGAAACGTAGCAGCCAATTGCGCACAACTGCATCCCACAAAGAGTCGTGGATTGAAATTATCAATTTTATTATTACTGTATTGTGTTTTTTTTGGAGGGATTATTATTAGGTGTGTGTGTAGAGAAGGAAACTTGCCCAAGGTTTTGCCCTGATCTGCCTGGATTCAAACACAGGTCTCACACTTGTAAGGCAAGTGCTTTAACCACTGAGCGATAGGAGCTGCATGAAGTGAAGTAAGAGTTAATTCCATATGTGGGATAATCTTACCTTGTAGATTTTAGCAGCTTTGTCAATGTCCAGGATGCTGTGATCCCTGTGTTCTGTCTCATCTTTGCAAACGGAGCAGATCAATTTATTATCAATTTCACAGAAAAGCTTCAGTGGTTCCATTTGGTGTTTCTCACAGTTGCGTTTAATTTCCATTTCTGTCGAGTACAGGCTCCGTTTCTGAGCTTTCTCTGCTAGATTCGTTAGGCCCCAATTAACTGCAAGTTTCCCCTCTGGAGAATTCTTCTTACAAACAGGACATATTCCCTTCTGATTTTCCAAGCTCTGGGTGATACAGGAGCGGCAGTAGTTGTGGCCACACTCTGTGGTAACGGGATCAGTGAATATTTCCAGACAAATGGGACATTTTAATTCCTCAGTGAAATCCTCGAGTTTGGAAGCCATTTTCACCCTCAGCTCTTCCTGTTTTAAACTGTGGGCGTTTCCAATCTCTGTCTGTGACAGACAAAAACTTCCCCCACAGATCTGTCACGTGATCATGATCGTGAATCTTGGAAACAAGGAGAAAGTGATCACAGACACGGGAGATACAATTCTCTGTTCATTTCATTTCATTTCACATTGGTCACCAGTGGTATTCCTAGGTTGGGAACTGAAGAATAATAACAATCCATGTGTTTGATAAAGCGCCTTCACAAGAACAACATCGATTTATATAGCGCCCTCCATGCCGGATGGCGTCTCAGAGCGCTTCACAAGAGCGGACCCCAGGACCGATCTTGAATTGGATCCTCTGAGGGACGGGGAACCAGTGGAGACAGTAAATCAGGTGCTGGGATAACTGCCTACAGTGAACGTGCAGAGCTGAACTCACAGTCTCTCAGAGCAAAGGGCAAAAACAACATGTAAACCAAACAAAGCTAAAATATACCAGCAACAGCTCACACTGGGCTGGTTTGTTTCACTGACAATCAGTTTGGTTGTGAAACCTTGTCATATTGTGGAACTCCTGTAGCTCAGTGGTTAGAGCACTCGCCTTACAAGCTTGAGACCTGTGTCCAAATCCAGGCAGATCAGGGCGAGACCTTGGCAAGTTTCCTTTCTCCACACACATGCCTAATAATAATCCGTCCAAAAAAAACACACAATGATAAAAAATGGTAATTTCAATCCACGGCTGGAAGCGCTCTGAGATGCCGTCTCAGTGGAGGGCGTGATATAAATTGAAGTTGTTGTTGTTGTAGTGGGGACGCTGCTGTGCGCAATTGGCTGCCACTTTTTGCGCATGAATATACAGTCAATTCACTTTACAGTACGTTCTGTGAAGCGCTTTGAGACGTTGATAAGATGTGAAAAGCACGATATCAAACGCAAGGATTATTATTATTATATTCAGTTGACTTATGTAGCCATAATCAACAACAATAACAAAACATAGGTTTGTAGAGCAGGTTTCCTGTCAGGAGGACGTCTGTGCGTTACTGCAGTTTACATCATAGAATCATAGAATCTTACAGCCCATTAAGTCTTTAAAAAGAGCAATTTCATCCCATTCCCCAGCTCTCTCGCCATAACCGCGCAAACCCGTCCTCCCCAAATAAATGTCTGTCTCTGACATCACTGATATCTTTATCAACAGAGAGCAGCAGCGTTTCCTGTGCGTTTCCTCTGCTCGTTTTATTGCCAGGGCTGTAGGGAGTTGTTATTCAACTGCTCCTGTTATCTTATCCACTTCAGCTGGTACCAGCCTCAATGTGCTCTCGCTGTCTTTCCATCCATTAATCTACATTCTTTCAGGCCGGTTTAAACTCAACTAAAGCTAAAGTAATTATTGAAATTCTCTCGTCAGATAGTAATTTAGGGAAGTGTGTGCAATAAGAGGGAACGCCTGCAGAAACCTGACTGTTACTTATGTGTGTGTGAACCTACGCACAACTACCGACATGATTGAATTAAAAATCATATTCCGTACTTCTTATAAACCTAATATGTTTCCCTAATTATATTGGAAAGCATCTATCATAACATCACTAACCTCTCCACCCCCATCCTCACTGTCACTAACCCACCCTCACAGTCGCTAACCCCCCCTCTCACTGTCACTAACCCCCTCCCCCCCTCACTGTCACTAACCCCCCCACTCACTGTCACTAACCCCCCCCCCTTCACAGTCACTAACCCGCCCCCACCTCACTTCAGTAACCCCCCCCTCACAGTCACTAACCCCCCCTCACAGTCACTAACCCCCCTCCCCCCCTCACAGTCACTAACCCCCCTTCCCCTCACAGTCACTAACCCGCCCCCACCTCACGTCACTAACCCCCCCATCACTGTCACTAACCCCCCCCCTCACAGTCACTAACCCTCCTCCCCCCCCTCACAGTCACTAACGCCCCCCTCAGAGTCACTAACCCCCGCCCCCTCACAGTCACTAACCCCCTCCCCCCTCACTGTCACTAACCCCACCCCCCACTGTCACTAACACCCCCCCTCACAGTCACTAACCCCCTCCCCCCCTCACTGTCACTAACCGCCCTCCCCCCCTCACTGTCCCTAACCCCCCCCCCTCACAGTCACTAACCCCCTCCCCCCCTCACTGTCACTAACCGCCCTCCCCTCCTCACTGTCACTAACCCCCCCTCACAGTCACTAACCCCTCACAGTCAGTAACCCCCCTCACAGTCACTAACCCCCCCCTCACAGTCACTAACGCCCCCTCACAGTCACTAACCCCCCACAGTCACTAACCCCCCTCCCCGCCACAGTCACTAACCCCCCTCCCCCCTCAAAGTCAATAAACCCCCCTCCCCCCCTCACTGTCACTAACCCCCCCCTCACAGTCACTAACCCCCCACCTCACTGTCACTAACCCCCCCTCACAGTCACTAACCCCCTCCCCTCTCACTGTCACTAACCCCCCCTCACAGTCACTAACCCCCTCCCCTCTCACTGTCACTAACCCCCCCTCACAGTCACCAACCCCCCCTCACAGTCACTAACCCCCCCCTCACAGTCACTAACCCCCCCCTCACAGTCACTAGCCCCTCACAGTCACTAACCCCCCTCACAGTCACTAACCCCCCTCCCCCCCACAGTCACTAACCCCCCTCCCCCCTCCAAGTCAATAAACCCCCCTCTCCCCCTCACTGTCACTAACCCCCCTCACAGTCACTAACCCTCCCTCACAGTCACTAACCCCTCACAGTCACTAACCACCCTCACAGTCACTAACCCCCCTCCCCCCCACAGTCACTAACCCCCCTCCAAGTCAATAAACCCCCCTCTCCCCCTCACTGTCACTACCCCCCCCCCTCACAGTCACTAACCCCCCACCTCACTGTCACTAACCCCCCCTCACAGTCACTAACCCCCCTCCCCCCTCAAAGTCAATAAACCCCCCTCCCCCCTCACTGTCACTAACCCCCCCTCACAGTCACTAACCCCCCTCTCACAGTCACTAACCCCCCTCCACCCTCACAGTCACTAGACCCCCTCCCCCCTCACAGTCACTAACCTCCCTCACAGTCACTAACACCCCCGCCCCTCCCTCACTGGCACTAACCCCCCCCTCCCCCCACTCACAGTCACTAACCCTCCCCCCTCACAGTCAATAACCCCCCCCTCCCCCCTCACTGTCACTAACCCCCACCTCCCCCCTCACTGTCACTAACCCCCTCCCCCCTCACTGTCACTAACCCCTCCCTCCACCCTCACAGTCACTAAACCCCCCCCCTTCCCCCTCACAGTCACTAAACCCCCTCCCCCCTCACAGTCACTAAACCCCCCTCCCTCACCGTCACTAACCCCCCACCACCCAGTCACTAACCCCCCCTCACAGTCATTAACCACCTCCCTCACTGTCACTAACCCCCCTCCCCCCTCACTGTCACTAACTCACCCTCCCTCACAGTCACTAACCCCGCCATCCCCCCCTCACTGTCAGTAACCTCCACCTCCCCACCCTCACAGTCACTAATCCCCTGACCCTGCTCAGCAGGCTCTGGATTGCTCCATGTCCTCCAACCCATCCACTCCACCATTGGCAGGGAATCATTCTGTCCCCAAACTCTGGAATTCCTTCCCACATTCCCTCCAACTCGTGCCCTCCCTGGCCTCCTTCAATTCCCATCGCAAACCACTCCTCTTTGATGGCCCCATTAGTTACCCCAAAACTCCTCCCTTTCATCCACCCCCCGACTCCCTGTTCCCAACCCTCACCCATGCCTTCATTACATCCCAGTTCGTCTACGCCAATGCCCTGCTGGTCGACCTCCCCAAATCCTCCCTCCCCAGGCTGCAGATAATCCAGAACTCTGCGGCCTGTGTCCTTTACCATTACAAACTCCATGACCCCATCTACCCCATCCTTGCCAGATTCAATTGACTCCCCATCATCCAGAGGATCCACTTCAAGATCCTGGTCCTGACATTTAAAGCCCTCCACAACCTCACCCCTACATCACCCCACATCCGTGACCTCTGATTCCCTAAACAACCTGCCTGCCCCTTCCGTTCAGCAGGCTCTGGCCTACTCCACGTACCCCGATCCACCCATCCACCTGTCCATTGATGGGCGAGCCTTCAGCCACTCTGCCCCCAACCTCTGGAATTCCAACCCAAAGTTCCTCCACCTTGCCCCCTCCCTGGCCTCCTTAAATCTCACGTCAAGACTCAGTTCCATGGACCGATCAGCAACCCTGTATCCCCACCTTCTCCCCTTCCCCCACCCACCCATCATCCCCCACCCACCCACTTCTTCAGCTCGGGTCTGAAGCATTAACGTCCAGCGCCTTGGGACATCCTCCTGAGTGAAAGGTGCCACACAAGTGTAATTTTGTTGTTTGTTGTTGTTGATGCTCAAAAGGGCAGCACCTAGGAGTTGCCAACAGTGGAACCAGCCTCATTGTTGAAAGCTGGGATTAAATGTGCAGGGAGCACAGACCATCCATGGATGTTTAGTTAAAACAAATGTTCGGAGTTCTGTGTGAGAGGAACTGAAGTCAGTTGTATTTTATGCTTTACCGTTTATTTATTAGCAAGAGAAAAAAGCAGAATTTCACAATGATTGAATAAATATGGTTATAACAGCAACAACAACAAATTTCATTTATAGAGTGCCTTTCACATCAGGAGCATGTCCCAAGGCACTGAACAATCAGGTCGGGACCCGAGCAGTGGGGGAAGGGTTTGTTGCGATTCATGAGTTTGTGCGTCTTGTTAAGTAATTATGATGCCTCATGTTAATTCGGCATCAAGGTGTGGACTGTTGCGATTTGTAAAATCAATCCAATCATTGTAGGGCATGTATCAAGCCTAAATATGGGCATTGCTGGTCATGTGATATTTAGGCGCCAAACAGTGTGTACGTGCCAAAGTAAGCATGGTCAATGGAGGTACAAGGCCAGAGTGAGGTCTTGCAATTGGCTGAGTAACTGTTCTGGTGACACGTGACCGCAAGAGCCTTGACCTTTTAAAAGCATCGAGACAAAGGAATAAGCAGAGCGGAGACGGAGGAGCAGGACCTGATGGAAGACACTGTAACGTGACAGTAGCCAAACCGCTCTCGAGAAGGAGAAACAACTGATGGAAGATACTGTAACCGACAGTAGGTTGCAGAGGATAAAGAATCAACCTCTTGCTGGACAGTATATACCACTAAACAGAGGAGAGTATTGGGGTGGACAGTATACACCACCAAACAGAGGAGAGTATTGGGGTGGACAGTATACACCACCAAACAGAGGAGAGTATTGGGGTGGACAGTATACACCACCAAACAGAGGAGAGTATTGGGTTGCAGAGGATAAAGAATCAATCTCTTGTTGGACAGTATACACCATTAAGGGATCCCTGTGTTTAGTGTCAAGCCCTGACGGGTTAGCCTGAATAAACAACCTGGTTTGATGAGATAGGACTCTAGTGCATTTCACTCATTGGTCGAAATCTCTTAACAGGTTGGGGTAGGGGAAGGAGAGTAGGAAAGGGGGAAGAGTTAGGAGGGCAGCAGAAGGCACGGTCGAAGAGGAACACAACACCCTCTCCACTACCCTTGACACCCTGGCCCCCCTCACCTCCAAAACCGTCTCCCATTCCCGATCATCACCGTGGTACACATCTCACCTCCGTTCCCTCAAAAGCCAAGTGAGAGCAGTTGAACGCACCTGGCTCAAATCTGGCCTCACGGTCCACCGGCAAATCTGGCTGGACTGCATCAAATTTTACCGCTCCGCCCTAGCCACCGCCAAATCAGCCTTCTACTCCAGGATAATCCTGGAAGCGAAGGACAACCACCGCCTCCTCTTCGCCACCACCAACCAGCTCCTCCGCTCCCCCCGCCTCACCTCGCAGATCCTCTCCTCAAACGTTCGTTGTGAGGAAATGCTAGATTTCCTCGAGTCCAAAATTGAGAAAATCCGCTCTGCGGTTTCCTCCCCCCACCACTCCTCCACCTCCGTGCCCTCATCAGCTACCTCAACCCCTACTCACCCCCCATTTCACACTTTCAACCCCACCACCCCGCTTTCAGTCACAAAAACAATCACCTCATGAAACCCACCACGTGCTCATTGGACCCCATCCCCACCCCCCTCCTCCGCACCCAGCTCCATTTGTTAGACCCGCTCATTTCTGACACCATTAACCTTTCCCTCTCCTCAGGAACCGTCCCTACCTCCCTTAAAACAGCCACCATCACCCCTATCCTGAAGAAACCCTCCCTTGATGCGTCGCAACCATCAAGTTATCGACCCATCTCCAACCTCCCGTTTCTATCCAAGGTCCTTGAAAGAGTGGTTGCCTCCCAGCTCCGCTCTTTCCTTTCAAATCACTCACTTCTTGAACCCCTCCAATCAGGTTTCCGCCCTATCCACAGTACAGAAACTGCCCTGGTTAAGGTCACAAATGACATCCTAACCGCCTGTGACCAGGGCTCCCTCTGCCTCCTCGTCCTCCTTGACCTGTCTGCTGCGTTCGACACAGTCGATCACACCATCCTCCTTCAACGTCTTTCATCCCACCTCAACCTTCAAGGCACAGTCCTTGAATGGTTCCATTCTTATTTGACCCACCGTTTACATTTTGTTTCTTCCAATGGCTTTTCTTCAAACCCCCGCACAGTTTCCCACGGCGTCCCTCAGGGCTCTGTCCTAGGTCCCCTTCTTTTCACCCTTCACACGCTCCCCCTGGGCGACGTCATCCGCAGACATGGGGTATATTTCCACATGTATGCGGATGACACCCAGTTGTACCTTTCTGCTTCATCCCTCAACCCCCAGACGATCGATGTTCTGACAGCATGTCTGTCCGACATCGAATCGTGGACGAGGGACAACTTTTTGCAATTGAACGTGAATAAGACCGAGGCCCTCCTGATTGGCTCAAGCCAGCGCCTCCGCACATCGGGCGCTGCCAGCCTCAACATCCAAGGCTGCACTCTCCACCTCACAAAGCCAATCAGGAACCTCGGCATCATGTTCGATCAAAAACTTTCCTTCCTCCCCCACATCCGCGCCTTGACCGGCACCGCTTATTTCCACCTGCGCAACATTGCCAGGCTCCGCAACTGTCTTACCCCCCGCGCTGCCGAAACACTCGTGCACACATACATCACCTCACGGCTGGATTACGGAAATTCTCTCCTAGTCGGCCTCCCCAGTTCCTCCATTCATAGGCTGCAGGCCATCCAAAACTCTGCAGCCCGTGTACTATCCCGCACCCGCCTCCGTGACCACATAACTCCTACCCTCGCCCGTCTCCACTGGCTCCCCATCCTCCAGAGGATCGAATTTAAGATCCTCGTCCTCACCTACAAGGCCGCTGCAAGCCCACCCGGACCCTCCGTTCAGCAGGACTTGGCCTGCTCCAAGCCCCCCGCCCGAACCGCCCCACCATCGGAGGCAGGGCCTTCAGTTTTTCTGCTCTGACCCTATGGAATTCCATCCCCCAATCCCTCCGTCTCGTTTCTTCCCTTTCCTATTTCAAGGCCGGTTTGAAGACTTTCCTCTTCGACCGTGCCTTTTGTTCCACCCAGAATTTTTCGACCTCCCCTATGTGTTTCACCCCTCCCCGTACACTCCCCTCCCAGCTCGGGTCACACGCCTCCTGTGCAGCGCCTTGGGACGTCCTCCCAATGTGAAATACTGGAACAAGTAGCGTGGTTCCAGTTATTCTGTTTTACAGGCAGGAAAGGGCCAGTCACAGAAGCAACTACATTGGTAATATAGTTCTGTTCATGTAGGGTGTAATGTAGTGTAATGTAGGGTGGTGGAGGCAGACGATGGGTCGGTACAGGAAGAGTGCCACAGGGGGAGGTGGTCAGAGGATTCGAGGGCAAAGAGGAAAATTCAGAGGAGGTGGAGCAGGAGGGGGTGACAGAGACTGAGAGAGAGAGACACACATACACACAGGGAGAGAGACACACACACACTGAGACACACACACAGAAATTCTGAGCTAACTCTCGCTCTCCTCTCCCCCTCACTCCACACATACACAGAGACACACACACACAGAGAGAGACCGAGTCAGGGTAGGAGGAAGGTGATCGTAGGTTCGGTCGAAAAGAAAGGTCTTAAGGCGCGACCTGAAAATGGAAAAGGAGGGGCTAAGGCGGAGGGATTGTAGGAGGGAGTTCTAGGGTTTGGCGGTGCAGTGACTGAAAGTACAGCCGCCGATGGTGGAGCAGAGGATTTGGGGGAGAAGGAGTAGGCCAGACCCGGTAGAGTGGAGGCAGTCGGTACTGCTGTGAGGAGAGAGGAGGTCAGTGAGGTCAGGGGTGCGGAGAAGTGGAGGGATTTAAACACAAGAGTGAGAATCTTGAAGTCGAACCACTCTGTGACAGAGAGCCTGTGAAATCCGGCCAGGACTGGGGTAATCGAGGAGAGAAGTTTGGTTGGGGTGAGAATGTGGGCGGCGGAGTTCTGTATGAACTGAATTTTGTGACTGGTGGTGGAGGGGAGACCGGAGAGGCGAGGGGTGGAGGAGTCTAGCTGTACCTTCACAGCATGACTGTGAACTTTATTTAATGGTCTGTCGAAGGTACAGTATATAGTTAGAGATACAACAGAGATAAAGAGAAAGTCATCGAGAGGACGAGAAACAGAGAGGGAGGGAGAGAGAGAGAAAAAAGGTGTTGAAGAGAGTCAGAATGGGAGCGTCAGAGAGGGAAGAGGTAGCAAAGTACGATATTACAGTGAGAGAAAATGTTTGGTTACAATTGGTACAGATATAAGGCTCCCCCTTAACAAAAACAATCCCATTCTTTGTGTATTTAGGGGAATGTTGCCCACGAAATATACAGTCAATTCATTTTACACTCAATTCTGTGAAATGCTTTGAAACATCTGACCGAGGTGATCAACTGCTGTATCAAATATCAAGAATTATTATTATCATTGAGCATAATGAGAACAGAAATGTTTGATACCAATTTCTTACAACAACAACACAATGACATACAGGGCCATTCACATCACAAGGACATTAATTACAATTAAATAATTTCATATTGGAAGGTCATTAATTAAAATGCCCTATTCAACAGACGAGCAAAAAAAACCTTGTCGTGGTATAAACTCCTCTGTAAACATGGTCTGGGTCCAGACTTGATCTATTAGTTGGTAAGGAATTCTTCCTATTTGTCAATCTGAGCTGTAGTTTGATTGCTGGCTTTGTTGACAGACAGGAGCGAGGAGTGTTGTGTGCAGCCTTCTCTCTCTCTCTCTCTCCTAAACTGAAAGCTTGAAAAATGACATCAAGTCTGCAGAGCAAAACTCGGCTGATTCTGATTCCCTTTCAGACCTTTGTTTTCAAGTACTGTGGCAGGTTCTGTTAATCGCTATTAGCGTTTTTGAAAATATTGCAAAATAGGCTCCAATTATATCATTGACACAGAGGTACTGACACTGCAACCCCACCTCTGAACCTGTTTGGAGACGGGAGGCAAACATGTCATCACAATTCATATCAGAAGACTACAGCAGCCATTCTCTGTCAGTGCACACCTCCACCTTTAGCCTAGTTTATGAATAAGTGCAAAGTGTTTGGTTGATAGGTTATTTTACAGCGATGCAGAGCTGTCAGATTAGTAGAAGTGGAGCATTTGCACTGTAAGCTTTCAGAAGATAAAACACAAGTTGTCTTGGGTGACCAGTTATCCTGTTTGGACCATACTCTCTGTGTTTTGTTTGAGTTGGGCTGGCTGGACATTTCTAAACATATAAACCAGACACCAAAAAAGGTCTAAAATCCATTCTTTTTTAATTACGTACAATTTACAATAGTAATCCTTCCAGTTGACATAGACATTACCATGTCTTCAAGACATTGCAAAGCTCGTCACAGGATTTTTACTCCAAATTGTTGTGACTGTGTACCTGCAAGTGAATGCTGCAACCAATCTGCATTTTGGGACATCCTCTCGACTTGAAAAGCGCTATATAAGTGCAATTTTGTTGTATTTTGTTGTTGTTGCACACAGCAATATGCCAGAAACAGTAGTGAAGTCAATAAGTTCACAACATGTTTTAAAATAATACATTTATTTAAATCTTCAATAAACTATCCTGGACCTATTGACAGGGTTTCTGCCTAGGTTTGGCTTGGCAAGAGTTGTCAGCTCCAGGCCAGTGTATTCCTGTAATGATATTAAAACAAATCTTGCATTATGTGTAGCCCCTATCCTGTATGGAGGACCTCCGAAAGCACTTCACAGAATTGTAAATTAGAGTGATTGTGGTTGAACGCGGCATCCAATTTATGCGCAGGAATGTCCAACAAACAGCCATGGACTGAATGAGCAAGTGTTTATTTGGGGATCTTTGGCTGGGACACCAGGAGCCTGGGATCATTCACATCCACCTGAATAACCAGGCAAACAAGGTCTGTGTTTAGGATCTCATCCAAACTACAGCACTTCCAACAGTCTGGCTCACTCCAGTCATCTTAGAATTCATGAGTTCAAAGTTCAGACATGGGACTTGAACCCATTATTGCCTGACTCAGACAAGAATACTGTTATCTAAGACAGCCTGACACATAAACTGAGCAACTTGACATATTCCCACCGATGGATAACACACTGGCATGATATACTCATAGAGCCAGTGATAATCAAACTCTATTCCTGTCTGTTCATAAGTCAATGAAAATGAACAAGGAGTCTTGGAGACTGAATTTAGATTTGAAAGACTTTAGGTAACATAATAAAGATATAATCCTTCACCTCAGGAGGCTATCTGAAAGCACCCCACTGGAGTTATTGTCATTAATAAGGAATCTTAATACAAATTACATTACTGTTTTAAATGTGAATTTGAATGCATGTTATTTTCTCACCCTGGTGTTTAGTTAATCCTGAGCCAGACATTAATATACAGGCAAGAGGGCAACCAAGTGAAGTGCTCCCAGATTTCACCAATGCCCCAGATGTCAAGAATGACATTAAAACAGATCAGAGTGTAGCCCTCTGATATTTTTCCCCATTCTGTGAGGAGTTACCCTGCTTCTGGTCAGTTAGGAAGCTGAGAATCTCAACTGGTACAGAAAATGCCAGACCCTGTGTTGTTTGACTTACAGCTCTGCTGCTACAACACTGTACAACGGGAGCAGTCACTCTGTCTTCCTTCAAATCATCAGGACTTTGAGCTGACAGTCTGGGCTGACACTCCCAACATAGTGCTGTAAATGCGTTGCATTGTTGGACTTGCCATCCTTCAGACCACATGTTAAACCCAGATCCCATCCTGATGCAGGAGGTGCCTTCCTTTACATGAATGTTCCTTCTGCCTGTTCCGGTGGATGTTAAAGATTCCACAGTATTATTCCTGAAAGAAAAGGGAGTTTCTCCAAGTGTCCTGGCCAAGAACTTCCCAGGTAAAATGAGTCATTAACTTCATGGCTTTTTGTGGAACATTGCTGTTGAGATCACCTACAAAATACATTGTCACTGTTTTAGTGTTTGTGGGCGCCAATTGCCTGTCTGACTTGACTGATATTAACCTTGAGAGTGGTCTATAGGACAGCCCAGGAACATTTTAAAGATAACATTTTAAATCTAAACGTTTATTTTGCCGCCACTGCAAAGTAGTCACTATAGAAGTGACCTCATGTGACTTGCCTAAAGCATACCTTAGGTTTCAGCATCTTAAAGTGGCCTTCTGACCTGACAGGGTTATATAAATTGATTTTTTTGTTGTAAAACAACACTTCTGCTCCAGAGTTTGTAGACCACAGACCCGTAGAGATTTGTAGCAAAGAAGGAGTCATTTGACCCATTGTGCCTGTGCCAGCCCTTCGAAAGAGCTATGAGGGGAGCCAAAGGCATGGTCAAAGAGGAAGGTCTTGAGACCGGCCTTGAAGGAGGAAAGGGAGGAAGCGAGGAGGAGGGACAGCGGGATGGAGTTCCATGGTGTGGGAGCAGAGAGGCAGAAAGCCCAGCCGCCGATGGTCAGGCGGTTAGGGTGGTGGATGTGGAGCAGGTGTGAGTCTGCTGAACAGAGGGGATGGGCAGGCTGATAGGGAGGACAGCAGGTCAGAAAGATAGGCAGGGGCAAGGCCGTGAATGGGATTGAAAATCAGGAAGAAGATCTTGAATTTGATCCTCTGGGTGATAGGGAGTCAGTGGAGACGGGCGAGGGTGGGAGTGATGTGGTCGTGAAACCTGGTATGGGAGAGTACATGAGCTGCAGAGTTCTGAATGATCTGCAGCCTATGAAGGGAGGAGCTGGGGAGGTGACCCGTAGATGAAGAGAGAGTTCCCGTAGTTGTGTCTGGAAGTGATAAAGGCGTGGATGAGAGTTTCAGCGGCGTGGGGGTTGAGGTAGTGGCGGAGTCTGGCAAGGTTGCAGAGGTGGTGGAAGGCCAGTCATGGAGTGGATATAAGGGCGGAAGGACAGTTCGGGGTCAAACAAGATGCCCAGATTCCTGACCAGGAAGGTACCAGGAATTAGGGACTTCAGTTATGAGGAAATACTAGAGAGGCTAGGTTTATTCTCATTGGAACAAAGAAGGTTATGAGGAGACCTAATAGAGGTTTTCAAGGTTTTCAAGATCATGAGGGAATTCGATAGAGAAAACAGGGAAAAACTGTTTCCACTGTTGGTTGTGTCAGTGACTCAACGTCCCAAATTTAAAATAGTTCCTAAAAGAAGCGGAGGGGAGGTGAGGAGCGAGTTGTCTGAATCTGGAATGCATTGCCTGAAAAGGTGGTGGAGGCTGATTCGATAACAACCTTTAAAAGAGATGTAGACATTTATTTGCGAAGTTATGGGCAGAGAGCTGGGCAGTGGGATTGAGTTGATCTTTTCAAAGAGCCGGCACAAATTCGATGGACCGAATGGCCCCATTTTGTGCTGTAAGATTCTATGATTCTATGTGGAGTAACAACAACAACAACAACTTTGATTTATATAGCGCCCCCCACGCGAGAAGGCATCTCAGAGCACTTCACAGTTACGGGTCCCGGGACCGAGGCAGGAGCAGGGGCAGAAAGGTGAGCAAAAGCTCGGTCGAAGAGAAAGGTCTTCAACTGTGACCTGAAACTGGGAAGAGAGGGGGCGAGGCGAAGCGAGTGAGGAAGGGAGATCCAGAGCTTCGGGGCGTAGTGGCTAAAGGCACGGCCGCCGAGGGTGAAGCGGAGGACTCGGGGGACATGGAGGAGGCCAGACCCAGAGGAGCGGAGGCAGCGGGTGCTGGGTGGTGGGGAGAGGAGATCAGTGAGATAGGGGGGAGCAGAGGAGTGGAGAGATTTGAAAACAAGGGTGAGGATCTTGAAGTCGATCCTCTCTGGGACAGGGAGCCAGTGAAGTCTGGCAAGGATTGGGGTAATGGGGGAGCGAAGCTTAGAGCGGGTGAGTATGCGGGAGGCAGAGATCTGGATAAGCTGGATTTTGTGGATTGTGGTGGAGGGGAGACCGGCGAGGAGGGCGTTGCAGTAGTCCAGCCGAGAGGTGACAAAGGCGTGGACCAAGGACCAAGTAAGGAAACTTGCCTAAGGTTTCACCCTGACCTGCTTGGATTCAAAAACAGATCTCATGCTTGTAAGGCGAGTGCTCTAACCTCTGAGATACAGGAGCTCCAAAAGTTTGGGAATTGTTAGTGTGGTGTTCCCTAGAGAAATTGAGCAGTGAATGGGATGTTACAGTTCCCAGGTACAGAGCCTCACGTGTATTCCACCATACAAAGGGCCCGGGTTCTGGGTTAGGGTCAATTATCTGATGGAGGACTCCGGCACGGATGTGCAGCAGGTGTTGTGCTTTGCGCTCGGACGCCCAAACACAAAGGGAGAGATGTAAACAAAAGCTTGGACAAGTCACTGCCTCCAGCTCCCCCGAGGAACCCACACACTGTTCTGCAGCGAGCGGCAGCCTGGAGATGGAGCGCGGCCTCTTGTGTGTCTTCTCAGTTCTGGCTCTGAGCGTCAGGTAAGCCAGGTCACTGACTGTCTCTGGGATTAGTCTAACTTGGCGGTGGACAGACAGACCCTTGTAACTATAGCTTCAAATGCAAGTTGTTGTAGCTGTTGTTGTCTCAAAGATGCTGTATTATTTGCAAAGATTATTATTATGTGATACAGTCTGTTATACTTTCGTTTACTATAAAATCTCCCGTTTACAGCTAAACATTATCAGCTTTCAATTTACAGTTTTAAGTTAATATCACTTTCAAATGTAAAACCTGCAGCTTTTATCACTACTGATTTTAATTGACAAAATTACATTTGTAGAGTGCCTTTCACGTCAGGAGGACGCACCAAGGCGCTGAATAGTTGGGTCGGGACCTGAGTAGAGGAGAAAGGGTCGGGGTAGGGGGACGGAGACTAGGAAAGGGGGAAGAGTTAGGAGGGCAGAAGGCACGGTCGAAGAGGAAGGTCTTGAAACTAGCCTTGAAGGAGGAAAGGGGGGAAGCGAGGCGACGGGATTGTGGGATGGAGTTCCAGCTTGTGGGGGCAGAGAGGCTGAAAGCCCGGCCACTGACAGGTGAATGGTTCGGGTGGGGGACATGGAGCAGGTCAGAGCCTGCTGAATGGAGGATGCGGGCAGGCTGATAGGGAGACAGCAGGTCGGAGATAGGCATGGGCAAGGCCATCGATGACCTTGAAAGTGAGGATGATGATCTTGAATTGGATAGTCTGGGGGGATGGGGAGCCAATGGAGATGGGCGAGGGTGGGAGGGATGTGGATGCAGAGCCTAAAACACGAGCTGCAGAGTTCTGAATAATTATCCGGGACCTGGCTAATGCCGGTTAAAGCACCTGCTGGATACTCGGCCGAAAACCCAACCTACAAATAATTAATTTTTAAAAAGTTAATTGATTTTTAAAACGTACCATATTAATAATAGACTAAATAATAACAGAATATTGGATACCAATAAAGCAATAAATATCGATTACAAAGCACACAATCAAAGGGGTACTCTCCTATTATTCTTTCTCTCTCTCTTTCACACACACACACACACACACAATCACTCTGGCATCTCAATGGTTCCAAACCCACTCCCCCTACACTTCAGAGGAAGTGGAGGGGGAGTGGGTTTGGGCACTGTAACTTAAGTTGCCTTCAAAGTTTTGAATCTCACATATTGCATTCATTTTGTCTGAAGCGCTTTATTGCAGGGAGTGGGTGAGTGAGTCGTTTTACACACAGCGGCCAGGCAGTTCAGAGATATCTTTAAACTAGTACAAAAGTTCCACGTCTGAATGACGTTGTTCTCATTGGAGGCAGAAGAGAGGAATGCAAACGTGTTATTGAGAAAGCAGAGAGTGAGCGGCAGTCGCCGCTGCCACTGTTTAGTTGTTTTATTTATTTTAAGGTTTTTTTGCTGCCTTTTTGGTCTCAGTGACTTTTTCACTTGTTTATTTTCACAGCTCTCTCGCTCTCGTGATTTTTTAAAACTTTCCTTCCAAATGATCCAAGGATCGGCATCAAGGCCGGTTTGAAGACGTTCCTCTTCGACCATGACTTTTGTTCCACCCCGAACTCTTCGACCTCCCTTTCGTGTTTCACCCCTTCCGAAACACTCCCCTCTCAGCTCGGGTCACACGCCTCCTGTGCAGCGCCTTGGGACGTCCTCCCGACGTGAAAGGCGCTCTATAAATGTAATTTGTTGTTGTTGTTGTTTCATTTCACTTTTGAAGTTAGATTTGTTTTTAATATCAGACCTGGGGTAAGGGGAAGCGCTGAGTGTGTCTCTGATATACGCTGCAGCTTCCCAAGGTCACAGGTATTTGTAAAATAAACCAGACTTGAGATGTGTAACAAACTTTGCATTGCTGAGGATAAAGAAGGATTGGGACAGCGGCTCCTACCTTCAGGACAGAAAGCCTCAACTCACTCTGGCTCCTGTGTGAGAAGGGAATTCTGTCTGCAGTTCACTGCTAAAGAGGAGAAATTTGATCCTTACTATTTTCAGGAGCCTGGACATTACACAGCGTTGCGATGCCTCTCTGTGTGTGTAGTGTGTGTGTGTTTGTTACAAATAACAAAACTATGCTACCGGTTTTGAAGTGGCGGTTGCAACAGGTTCAATACATCTCTCCAACTCTATTCAGTCAATTCACTGAGCGCCAGACCAGGCGCCTGTAACCTTTTTATCAGATGCTGCCCACTACACCAATTTGTTGATCTTAACTCTTTAGATTCTGAAATAACTAATGATACCGTATTGGCTGAAGCTGGTTTTATTTTTGCTTCTGCAAACACCCACTACAGGATGTTACAAACATGAACAGAACTATATTACCAGTGTAGTTGCCTTCTGTGACTGGCCCTTTCCTGCCTGTAAAACAGAATAACTGGAACCACGCTACCTGTTCCAGTATTCTAGACCACAGTGTCAGGCCGGAGATCTCGTTTCCACCTTGAGATATTTCCCAACTGTTGTGCTGAGCCACTCTTTCCCTCCTATCTTTATACTTCTCCACATCAGTCACTTATCTTGACTCACAGAGCAGAGGAGCTCAAACACCTCCCCATCTACCCAGGCCTGTTTTGTTTGCCTCCTCGCTTACCCCATGATTTCTCACCTCATCTAGACAAAGAGTAGTGATATTGATGTCTTTCGTTGAACATATTTTCTGTTCTCCATCCTTCACACTTATCAAATCTACTACAACTAATAACTGGTTGGCATTCAGTTATTTTACAGAGAGAGCTGGTTTCTGGAATTCTGCAGCCTTGTTAGTTTAAACCTAAATTTTTAGTGTTATACTAATTTTATAAATAGTGTTATACTATTTTAGTGTTAATTGTACACATTGATTTACTTATTAAATATGAAATAAACCTAATGAATTGATTGAACTAAACAGCCCCACACGCAGTGAAGCATCTATGAGCACTTGACAGTGGTGGAGACTGAGGCCAAGCCGGTGGGTGGGTGGGTGGGTGGGTGGGTGGAGGAGAGTTGACAGTTTGCACGGACGAAGATGAAGCGGCACCTGAAGATGGGAAAGCCAAGAGACCAGGCAGAGGATTAGAGTAAGAGTGTTCCACGGTTTAGGGAGATGATGTCCTATTGTGGGTGATGGTGGATGGGATGGACGGAAGGCTGGAGTCAGTTGAGGAGAGGCAGCGGGTACTGGTTTGGCAGGTGAGCACGTTTGGGAGGTAACGTGCTCACCTGCCAAACCAGTACCCGATGCCACCGTGGGAACTTTTGTGAGAATGGCGATCATAGAGAAATGCGTTTATGTATGGGGTGTCACAGTGCCCAGACCCTCAGTGTCCAACCACACAAATGGCCCGGCTTCTGGGATAGGGTTAGGGTCAAGTATCAGGTACAGGATTCAGTCACGGATGTGCAGCAGGTGTTGTGTTATGCGCTCGGATGCTCAAACACAAAGGGAGAGACATACACAGATGCCTGGACACGTCACTGCCTCCAACTCTCCCCAGGGAACCCACACATACAGGGTCTGTCCTGCAGCAAGTGGCAGCTTGGAGATAGAGCACGCCCTCTTGTGTGTCTTCTCTCTCCTCGCTCTGAACCTAATCTAAGTCAGGTCTGCCTGCTCTTCAGTTCACTATCATTCATTGCCTCTGGTGTCAACCAAGCCTGGGTGTGGTCTGAGATACCCTCGTCACTGCAGCCTCGCTCAGCTCAGCCTCTAGAGCATCCTAGCCCAGCCCAGCTGAGCTGAACCAAGCTAAGCTGAGAGAGTACTGGTAACTGCACATTGTCCCAACCCTCGCCCACACCACTCTGAGCACATTAATAACAAACTTACCTTTCTGCACACAGTAAGTGGAAAATCGGTTGTAAGTTGATTGTCGGGGGAAGTAATTCCTTCAAAAATAGTAAGAACAATAAAATTATTGTCACTCAATCAACAACTGTTTGTGGAACAATGATGTGAGCAAATGGCTGCTTGGAGTGTTCAACAAATTTATTTCGAGACATTTTGACCCTGGTAAGTAATCCGCCAACTGACTTGCAACCAGAATCCTACTCCCAGCTGGATCAACAGAGGCATGTGGGGAAAGGAAACTTGTCGAAGGTTTCGTCCCATCTAGGAATCAACCCATCTAGGTTTCGTCCCATCTAGTTCCTCTCTCCTGTGAGATGAGGGTTCTCACCACAATATTACAAGAATCATTCATTTCCTAACATTTGGAGCTCCAAAACAGGACACATTTCAGTCTCAACTTGACTTAGTCATTCGCAATCTGTTCTTTGAGATATAGGCTGTAGGTATAAGACACCTTCCTGTTGGAAATGTTTCCACCAGTCGACTAAAGACCAGGTTCATACAACAACAACAAATTGACATTTATAAAGCGCCTTTCATGTCAGGAGGACGTCCCAAGGCACTGAACAGCTAGTTCGGGACCCAAGCAGGGGTGAGGGGGAGGGTCGGCATAGAGGCAGGGGGGCGGAGTGTAGGAAACGGGGGAGAGTTACGAGGGCAGCAGAAGGCACGGTTGAAGAGGAAGGTCTTGAAATCGGCCTTGAAGGAGGAAAGAGAGGAAGCGAGATGTAGGGATTGCAGGATGGAGTTCCAGATTGTGGGGGGCACAGAGGTTGAAAGCCTCTGTGCCCCCCACTGATGGTAGGGCGGTTTGGACGGGGGATATGGAGCAGGCCAGAGCCCGCTGAATGGAGGGGAAGGTCAGGCTGATAGGGAGGTCGGAGAGATAAGCAGGTGTAAGGCCGTGAATGGCCTCGAAAGTGAGGACGAGGACTAGTTGGGGACTGTGAGCTCGCAATCTTGGCCTCAGCTTCATCATAATACTGTATATAATACAGTATAATACTGAGGGAGGAAGAATAACATCCATATTATGAATACGAACCAGGTAATAATCCCACTCCAAAAAAAATCCACACTGTTTGTGGGACACTATTGTGTGCAATTGGCTGCCACAGTTTCATTCATATATCCATATCTGTATATTCGGTGAAGCGCTATGGGACATCTCAATGGTGTGAAGGGGATTGTATGCCATGAATATTATTGTGAATATTATTTTGCCATGTTATGGTATGAAGTATTTGAGACATTGAAATGAGTCACCGAGTCGCTGACCCAAATACCAGGCTTTTACAATGATTTAACATGAAGCTTGTTGTTGCCAGTTGCCTTGCAGACTGCCCGGACCCTCAACACTACACCCCGCTCTCTGAACAGCAGAAGCAGCGAGTGGAGAAGAACATGAATAAGCTGGTGGTTTACGAGCATAATGACTTCAGGGGTCTGTCTCGGGAGTTTACCTGCGACCATCCCAACCTCCAGGAGGTTAGTTTTGCCAAAGCTATCTCTTCACTGAAGGTGTTTGGGCAGCCCTGGAAAGCCTGCAGCCAGCCCTCTTACACTGGAGTCTATAGGGTGTACGAGGAAGGCCTTTACACTAATCTGGGCAATTTTGGGAAACAAACCTCATCATTGGAGATGATTCAGGCGGAGCTGTGGAACCCCAGGATCACTCTGTTTAACGCTACCAACTTCGGGGGCATCGCGCGCACATACAGCCAGGAGACCGACCTGAGCATGGGCAACATGGACAACCAGGCCTACTCACACAAAGTCAGCCGTGGAGTCTGGCTGCTGTATGATCGCCCAGGCTGCGATGGCTATAAGCTACTGACGTGGCGCAAGGAATTGTTGCGTGACTATTCCACTATGGGCTTCAACTCGTCCATTTCCTACCTGCGGCCTTTGAGAGCGGTGGAGTCTGTGGTCATGGGGGTCCGGGTGCTTTGGGAGCAAGGCTCAGTCAGCAAGAGCAAGCAATCTGCCGGGGAGATCACCAGTGAGAACCCGTCTCCCATCGCCCAGACGCTGACGGTGGTGCAGAGCATCACCAGGGAAGTCAGCGTCACTCAGTCCATCAGCTTCAGTGCCAGCTCGTCCCTCACTCTGGGCACAAGCTTCAGCCTGGTGTCCACTCTCAGCGACGGCCCCCTCACCAACTCCTTTGGCCTGGAGCTGCGGCTCGACCTGCAGCTGGGCTTCAGGGTGCAGAAGGGCCGCATCGAGTCCAAGACGTCCACCTTCAAACGGCAGCTGACTCTGCCCACCGTGATCCCCGCACACTCCAAGGTCACGGTTAGGATTATGAGGGAGACCAGCAGCTTCACCTTCCCTGTGGAGATGCAAGTGTGGAGAGGCTCGAGCACCTGCACAGAGACTGCGGAGCTGAGCCTGACAGACACCACTGGAGTAAACATCCAGTATCAATCCCAGCAATTGAACTGACTGACCAGTCAGGCCCTGGGCAATGCCTGGCATTGATATAGAACCTTACACAGTGAAAGGCTGGGGAAGGTTTAATACTCCACATGGCTCCATTTACCTGCAGTCAATTCTTAGTCAATTGGCGTATAATAATAATAAATAAACCTGGCATTTGATATAGAGCTTTTCACATCTTATTAATGTCTCAAAGCACTTCACACAATATACTGTAAAGTGAATTGACTGTATATTTGTGGACAAAACGTGGCAGCCAATTACGCCCAGCAGTGTCCCACAAACAGTCAAGTATTTAAATGACTAATTTCATTATTGTGTTTTTTTAGGTGTGTGGAGTAAGGAAACTTGCCCAAGGTTTCGCCGTGATCTGCCTGGATTTAAACACAGGTCTCACACTTGTAATAATCCGTCCAAAAAAAAACACAATAATAAAATTGGTCATTTCAATCCACGACTGTTTGTGGGACACTGCTGTTGCGATTCGCCTACAAATATATACAGTCAATTCACTTTACAGTATATTCTGTGAAGCGCTTTGGGACGTTGATAAAATGTGAAAAGCGCTATATCAAATGCAAGGATTATTATTGTAAGGCGAGTGCTCTAATCACTGAGCTACAGGAGCTCCATAAATCTCTTTCTCGGGTGTGAAAATTCCTTCAACAAATAATAGTAATAAAAATCCACTTTCCTATTAACTTCAATCCACGACTGTTTGTGGGACACTGCTGATGGCAATTGGCTGCTGCATTTTGGCTACGAAATACGCAAGTCTCCAACAACAACAACTTTGATTTATATAGCGCCCTCCACACCGGACGGCGTCTCAGGGCACTTTGGATGTGATAGGCTGCACATCAAATATAAAATGTAAAACGCGAGGAAGAAGGCCGTCCATACCATTGTATCCCTGCCAACTCCCACAAGTAAGGGGACCCGGGTTCGATTCCCGGGTAGGTCAGGATAAAACCACAGGTAAGTTTCTTCACTTCATACACATGCCTCTGCTTGACCCCTGTTTCCAAGTCCCTCCACTCCTATGCACACCCCCTACCTCTCCAACCTCCTCTCTCCTCAAAACAGTTGCCTCCTCCTTGTCCCCCGAATCCTCCACTCCACCATCGGTGGCTGTGCCTTCAGCCACTACTCCCTGAGCCTCTGGAACTCCCTTCCTCACCCCCTTCACCTCGCCCCCTCTCTTCCTAGTTTCAGGTGAGTGAGCAAAACACCTTTCTCTTCAATGTCGCCTTCAGTTGCCTTCCTCCCGCTGGCCCTGGGTTGTCCCCGGGACCTGGTTATTGTGAAATAACTGGTACGCCATCCGGCGTGGAGCTCGCTATGTAAATCAATTGTTGTTGTTGTTGTTGTTGTTCGTTACCAGCTATAAGTAGGTACCACATTGTCCCGAGGATATTGCTGATTAGAGTGTAAGATGTGACTCTGTGTAAGTCTGTGTCCTACTCCCCTCTAAGGTTCCAATAAAAGGCTTAGCTTTTGCATGCACCCTTGTGTATGTGTGCGTATGTGTGTCTGCATTCTTGTTTCCAATTGATTTTGTGGGAAGCTAGCCTTGCTCCGTGGTAATGTCTTTGCCTCTGAGTCACAATGTTGTGGGTTCAAGCCCCGCCTGAGTACATGGGATCACACAGTCCGAGCTAGCGCTCCAGCGCAGAGCTTGGGGAACGTTACATTGTTGGATATGCCATCCTTCAGATGAGATATTAAACCGAGGCCGGGTCAGTTAGTTGAGGGCAGACATTAATAAATAGAGGGCAATTGAAAGACAGAAGAGAACTAGGTACCAGGATGTTACCAGGAATGAGGCACTTCAGTTATGAGGAAAGGCTAGAGAGGCTAGGTTTATTCTGATTGGAGCAGAGAAGGTTATGAGGAGACCTAATAAGAGGTTTTCAAGATCATGAGGGGATTTGATAGGGTCAACGGGGAAAAGCTGTTTCTAGTGGTGGGTGTATCAGTGACTCGTGGTCACAGATTTAAAATAGTTTCTAAAAGAAGCAGAGGGGAGGTGAAGAGAATTTTTTCACTCAGCGAATTGTTCAAATCTGGAATGCATTGCCTGAGAAGGTGGTGGAGGCCGATTCGATAACAACTTTTATCGAGATGTAGACATTTATTTGGGGAGGACGGGTTTGCACAGTTGTGGGGAGAGCTGGGGAGTGGGATTGAGTTGCTCTTTTCGAAGAACTCGATGGGCTGAATGGCCTCATTTTGTGCCGTAAGATTCTATGATTCTATACTCTTTCTCTATGCCCCCCCTCCACCCCTCTGACCCCCCACTCGATCTAATCAAAATAAAATTAGCCAAAGCGGTCTGTAGGAAATTTTCTCCCACAAACTACACAGTCAATCCACTTCCTGGTACTGTATATTGCATTTGCAATGCCTCAAACGTGATATGGAGTTTTATCAAATGCAAGAATGGTCATTATTATTAAGTCTTTCACTCAGAAAAAAGTTGCCCTTAGAAGCAACCCCAAATTGGGCAGCTTCTCTGAGCACTTGACAGTGGCCAAGTCTAAACTTGATTCGGGGAGATAGGGAAAGGGGAGGTGACCATAAGCGCAATCAAAAATGTAGGTCTTTAAGTGGGATTTGAAAGTGGGGCTGGAGGGGATAAGATGGAGGGATTCAGGGCGGGAATTCCAGAATTCAGGGCCTTGTGGCTGAATACACATTTGTCGATAGTGGTGTGAGGGCATGTGGGATGAACAGAAGGCAGGAGTCAGCCAAGCGATAAGCAAATCATGACCCAATCAACTGTAACTCCCGTATAACTGGCACCTCACAAAAAAAGGTCCCCATTCGAATAACCGGATCTTATCTGGCACAATCGCAGTGCCACATTTAACGAGTCAATTGTTGCACTAGAGTACAGTACAATTAATTCTGAATGTTGCCGTTGGGGCACTTCCGTTTTTTCATCTTAAAGCAGCACTGTCCCTCTCCTTTTTCCTCTCCCTCTCTCCCTTTTCTCACCCTCTCCTTCCTTCCGCTTTATCTCTCCCTCTCCCTTTCTATCTCTTCCGCTTTCTTTCTTCCCTCTCTCTCTGACGGATACTAGATTGCCTGTGTAGCCTGATGGTATCGTGGGTTTATACACTGTTTTGGTGGGGAGTGGGGTGGGAGAAGGAGAGAGAAGCAGGGAGACGGGAGGCGGAGCGAGAGAAAGAGAGAAGTGGGAGTGGGAGAGAGAGGTGGAGGAGAGGAGGGCAGAGAAAGGGAGGGGGTGAGTTGATTCATTTTGATGGAAAATGAGAAGAGTGGAGGGGGGTTGGGTTTGAAGCCATTGAGATGCCAGTCTGACTGAGTGTCTGTGTGTGAAAGAGAGAGGGAAGGAGGGAGAGAAAGAAAGGAAAAAATGAGCGTGTGTACCCCTTTAAGAGAAAAAATACTCTTCCATCCGCCATTGTAGAAATTTGCTTTGTGATTGTGTGCTGCATTAAAGCGATATTTATTGCTTTATTGGTAAGTATCCATACAATATTCTGTTATTATTTAGTCTATTATTAATATGGTACATTTAAAACAAAGTTAATTTTTTTTGTATTGAGTTTTCGGCAGCTGACAGCCCGAATATCCGGTTTAACTGGCACTGGCCAGGTCCTGAGGATGCCGGATAAACAGGCTTTTACTGTACCAGCAAAAACAGCCCCAAGCCCTGAGTAATGAACCATTACACTCTCCAGCAGACACACACCCTGGTGACAACCTCATATGTGCACAACAGGCACATGGGTGAAGTACTGCAGTGATAACGATAGCACGTCAGGAGAGAAGGGAAACAAACTGTCGTACCGGTACTTTAATTAATTCACCGGTGCTGAATCACTCAGATATGTGTGCTGTACATCAGAACAGAACCCTTATTTCCTGCGTCAGAAAACGATTCTAATGTGGATTGGGAACAACACTGGCTCCAGGAAAGCTTTCTGTAGGTGGATTAATGATAGATGGTGGGTACAACAACAACAACAACTTAGATTTATATAGTGCCCTCCGCACCAGGCACACGGTGTCTCAGTATATGGTTTATTTCAACAAGACACAATTACAGTCGGCATAACACAACAATTCATATCAAGTCACAAAAAAGAGTGATGAGCTACAAAATCACATTACACAAACACACAATTAGCAGGAATAGTCGTGTTTATCCCTGCCACATCAGTTAGGAATACAGTGCAGAAAACAACAAATTAAATACCAGCTTCTAATATGTCTTCCCAGACTTGAGCTGGCAGACAATGCTAAAGAACTAATCATCAACAACAACAACAACTTCTATTTATATAGCGCCCTCCACACTGGACGGCGTCTCAGAGCGCTTCACAATAGCGGATCCCGGGGGCGAACCAGGAGCAGGGGGAGAAAGGTGACCAAAAGCACGGTGAAAGAGAAAGGTCTTTAGCTGAGACCTGAAACTGGGAAGAGAGAGGGAGAGGCGAAGGGAGCGAGGAAAGGAGTTCCAGAGCCTCGGGGCGTAGTGGCTGAAGGCATGGCCGCTGATGGTGGAGCGGAGGATTCTGGGGACAAGGAGGAGGCCAGATCTGGTGGAGGGGAAGGCAGCAGGTGTTGGTTTGAGGAGAGAAGAGGTCAGAGAGGTGGGGGGTTGCAGAGGAGTGGAGGGATTTGAAAACAAGGATGAGTGAGGATCTTGAAATCGATCCTCTCCGGGACAGGGAGGCAGTGAAGTCTGGCAAGGACTGGGGTAATTGGGGAGCAAAGTTTGGTGTAGTGAGAATGCGGGCGGCCGAGTTTTGAATGATACAGCCGTGAGGTGACAAAAGCATGGACCAGGGTTTCAGTGACTTTTGGGGTGAGGTATTGCCGGAGACGGGCGATCCGTCGGAGTTGGAAAAAAGCGGTGCTGGTGATGGACTGGATGTGGGGGAGGAAGGTCAGTTGGGGGTAGAACCTGACGCCAAGATTGTACACAGGTTTGGAGTGTTTTAGGGGCAGGCCGTGAAGGTGGAGGAGGTGAAAGCCGTGTGATTCAAGACGTTTACGAGACCCAAGGAGTATGGCTTCCGTCTTGTCAACATTCAGCTGCTGGAAGTTCACGCTCATCCGGCTCCTGATGTCTGACAGACTGACAGGGGACTGGGTGGGGGTCGCAAAGTAAGGTGGAGAAATAGAGTTGGGTGTCATCTGCATATATGTGGAAGTGTACCTCGTGTCTGCGGATGACATCCCCAAGAGGGAGCATGCATGATCGAGGAAGAGGAGGGGGCCGAGGATGGATCCTTGGGCTACCCCACAGGTAACCAGGTAGGAGCGGGAGGAAAAGCCGTTTATGGAGATGTACTGCTGGTAGTTTGTAAGGTAGGACTCGAACCAGGCGAGTGTGGTCTCACTGAGGTGGATGACCTTGGACAGGCGGTGAAGGAGGAATGGCATGGTCAACTGTGTCGAACCCAGTGGACAGATCCAGGAGGATAAGGAGGCAGAGGGAGCCCTGGTCACAGATAGATAGGACATTGTTGATGACTTTCACTCTGTAGTGTGGGCAGGGCGGAAACCAGATTGGAGGGGTTCGAAAAGGGAGTGGGAGGAGAGGTGGGCGTGGAGTTGGTTGACATCAACAAGTTTAAATACTTTGGCAAGGAAGAGTAGGTTTGAGATGGGGCAGAAGAGGCTAGGGTTTGAGAGATCACGGGAAGATTTTTTTGAAGAAGGGGGTGATAGCAGCAGTTTTGAGGGGGGCAGGGACTGATCCTGTGGAGAGGGACTGGTTGATGATGTCAGCCAGAAGTGGGCAGAGGCGGGGGAGCTGGGTGAGCAGTAGGTTGATGGGAAGGGGGTCGAGGCAACAGGTGGTGGGCTTCATTGAGGTGATGGTGCGTGAGAGGGAGGAAGGAGAGATGGGGGAGAAGGAATGTAGGAATGGGGTCGTGAACTGGAGATCTCACCAATCAAACTTAAATTGTACCTTGAACTGAAACATATTTCCTGTTTTCAACTTCTGGACAAAAGGGACTCGAGTGTGAAGATCTTCAGGCTTCTCTCTGGATTGGGACCCAACTGCTGCCCAGAGTGGTGTCTTCTGTTGGCCTGACTCTTTCTGGACAGTAACTAGATCTTCCGACTTATCTGTCCAAAAACCTGTCAGCCTACTATTCCTCCACTTTGTGTCAGCTCCCAGCCTCTGTTGGTTTGACTTACTACCCAGTTTGTGATTGACTTCTCTCTGGATTCCTTCCCTTACCTTACCTTAGGCTGAAGACAATTATCATGCATTCCTTTTCTGTTAAGATTCCCTAATATCCCAGAGCCAGGCCTCGTTAATTGTTTCAGAAGCAAACTCTGACTCAAGATTTCCTTATCTCAGGCTGGAGATTTGAAAATATTTGAAACTATTTGAAAATATTTCCAATAACAGGACTAGAAGTTTAGAAGTAAATAACTCATGCCAGGTTCACCTGGTCTTGGGATTTTTATAAAATGTAATTTCTATCAATTCCACAAATGAATATTTTTCAACATTTCCCACAGTAACAGCAGCTTTTGTGATCTTTCTTCTTTCAGGACCCAGTCAAACTTTGCATGTCCAAAAAATGTATACAGTCTCTCCCGTGTGCTCATGCTGGTGTCGCTGAAGGCACAGTTTCCTACTGAAACTCATTTCACATTCTGTACATTTATATGGTTTCTCTCCTGTGTGATCGCTGGTGTCTCTGGAGATGGCCCGACTGAGTAAAACTCTTTCCGCATTCAGCACATGGATAGGGTCTCTCTCCTGTGTGCGATCGATGGTGGATCTGGAGGATTCCCGACCGTGTGAAACTCTGCCCACATTCAGCACATTTATATGGTTTCTCTCCTGTGTGTGATCGATGGTGGATCTGCAGGTCTCCTGACCGCGTGAAATTCTGCCCACATTCAGCACATTTATAAGGTCTCTCTCCAGTGTGTGATCGCTGGTGCATCTGAAGATGCTCTGAGCGGGTGAAACTCTTTCCACATTCAGCACATTTATACGGTCTCTCTCCTGTGTGTGATCGCTGGTGTCTCTGGAGATCCGCTGATGTTGTGAAACTCTCTCCACATTCGGCACATTTATACGGTCTCTCTCCTGTGTGTGATCGATAGTGAACCTTGAGATCCCCCGATTGTGTGAAACTCTTTCCACATTCAGCACATTTATAAGGCCTGTCTCCTGTGTGTGATCGATAATGGACTTGAAGGTTACTGGACGTTGTGAAAGTCTTTCCACATACAACACAGTCATATGGTCTTTCTCCTGAAATCGATCGCTGGGAACTCTGCAGATATCCTGTTTGCGTAAACCCCTTTTCTGCAACATTATATGTGATAGATCCTTGACACCCTTCCTCCTGTGAAGAAACATTGATGCCACGAGCAGATTCAGCAGATGTGTCTGGATGGAGCTCGGAATGTCTCCTGCTGCGATTCTGATTGAACTCAGCAGGAATAAACATAATGTTATAATCAAGTTGAGGGTGAGACTCGGAATCATCCACTTTGGGATCTGATGGGAGGAAAGAAATATCTGTGAGATAAACATATGTGAGTTTTCTTTACGAATTTCACCAATTCTAAATGAATCCTTTCATTTGTACAGACATTGATCAAGTCACAATACTATAAGTCTTTACAGTAACTACTTTCAAGTTTTGTCTCAACAACAATAACATAGATTTATACATAGGCCTTCACGCAGGTCAGTTTTTGTTGGCAGCCACTTCCCAAATAGCTGTGATTGTTGGAGTGGATGGCTGCCCAGGCCACAGGGAGGAAACTCTTATTTTAATTTAACGTATTCCATTATCTGAGGTGCCAACCTCTGGGTGACATGTTAAATCGAGGTACAGACCTGTTCAGGTAGATGTTAAATATCAATAAAACTATTCGAAAAGAGAAGCGAGTTTTTCTCTCCTACCCAGTGTCCTGGTTGACAATATAGTTATAGACAATAGAAAGAGGCAATTCAGGCCATTTTTCTCACGTCAGGTCTTCAAAGAACTGTCAAAATTAATCCCACTCTCCCGCTTTCTCACCATAGCCTTGCAAATTTTTCCTCCCCAAATATTCATCCACTTGTCTCTTGAAAGTTGTTATGAAATCTGTTTCCACCACCATTTGCGGCAGTGCATTCCAGATCTGAACAAATCGAATATCTCAAATAAAATTAGTCAATATAAAGGTGATATATAAAATTTTCAATACTCCCGTGGGATCTTTCATGTCTCTCTAAAGAGGCACAGAGGGAGGCACAGAGGGACCTCACTTAAAAAGTGAATGCTATGGCTGTGATTTCTGATGACCTCTAGAGACTCAGTCTGCATGAAAGAGACAGAGTCTGTGTGTGTGAAGGACAGAGACAAACTGTGTGTATTAGAATGACAGAGTGTGAGAGAGAGAGAGAGAGAGACTATGTGCGTGTGTGAGAGCTGCACGTTAATCCATCCATCTCTAACAGCAGCACAAAAACTAAAGATAAATATAATGGCAGGACATGACCCCCATTCAGAGAGGGAGAGGTCTGTTTTATGTCTGTAAGATTCTGTAATTTATGTTAAATAATATCACTAATTATATTTGCAATGCACATACTGTATATACAGTAGAAGCCCTGTTTATCCGTGACTCGATGCGGCAGCACTTCCGTATAACCGGCACGCCCCAAAAAATGTCCCCATTCGATAAACCAGAACTTATCCGGAACAATAGCAGTGGAGCATTTGTAAATGCATAAATAATAACAGAATAACAGAATATTGCATTGGCACTCACCATCAAAATCACTCTCCCGCGCCCTCACCCCACTAGTAGATGCTGCGCTTGAAGCCATGATGCTGCGGTTGAGGTTTACAGTCCAGCGACTCCCCACAAAATGGAGCATGCCACTCGGGCGAAAAAAGCCAAAAATGCTAGCCAATAACCCACATTGTTGCACAGGTGCAGTATTTTGTTATGCCGCCAGTAGAGTCTAGGGCTTCGGCTTGAAGCTAGTAGTCGCGCGACTTTAAAATCGCGCTGCCGCCTCCCTCACCCGCCCGGCGTCCCCCATTCAAAAAAGAATCGCTGGACTGCAAACTCCAACCAGCAAAGGTGAGAAGCGCAAGAGAGCAGCCCCAACAACAAGCACCAACACAATACTCTGCCACTATCTGCTATTACCTAGTCTGGTGTGTATGGTGTATGTTAAAATAACTTAAATTTTTTTGTGGTGGGTTTTCGCTGCGGGCCGCCCGAATATCCAGCGGGCGCTTTAACCGACATTGGCCAGGTCCCGCGGGTGCCGGATAAACGGGCTTCTACTGTATATATTTGGAACATATGCAATCGCATGCGAGGGTAGCTGTTTGGAACTTGCTTTGAAGAAGATCCATTTCAAAGTGAAACACAATACTGATTTAATTTCCTCCTTATCAGTCATGTTCTCATGCAAAGCTGGTCTGCAGCTGTAGAGAGCTATGTTGCATTTGTTTTTAAAAAGGAACCATCTGATTGACGAGCTTTAGCATCTGCGCCTATTTTACAAGCACCTATTTACAGTATTTAAAAGTAGCAGCCACAGCTTTTGTTAATTCAGCAGTCTTATTACAGCACAAACATAAGAAACTGTGTCCAATCACCTATGTATCCAGTGTTTAGAGCGCCCACCTAACAAGCGAGAGACCTGGGTTCTGTTCCAAGCAGGGCAAAACCTTGGGAAAGGTTACTCCACATGCCTAATAATAATCCCTCCAAAAAAAACTGATCATTTCAGTTCGATCAGTTCGATAACAACTTTTAAAAGGGAATTAGATCTTTATTTAGGGAGAACGGGTCTATTAGGCTATGGGGAGCGGGCAGGGCAGTGGGATTGAATCGCTCTTTTCAAAGAGCCGGCACAGACTAGATGGGCCGAATGGCCTACTTTTGTGCCGTAAAATTCTATGATTCTATGATTCTAATCCATGACTGTTTCTGAGACACTACTGTGGACAGCTGTCCACTGCGTTTCACCCACAGATACAGTCAATTTAATTTACAGTATATTCTATGAAACATAGACATCTAGAAGACCTGATCAGGTGCTGTATAAAATCCAAGGATTATTATTATACCCAGAGTACTGACTTCTTTAGAATCACATTTTTCAAAATGTGAACAATATTCGTCAATTTTTGGGCGGTACAACATTTTGAGAACATTGTTGGTTTATCACTTATGATTTTGTTAACCAATCTAACTTATAGATAAGTCGATTCAAATACGGATCAGTATCAAATGTCTCTGACTCAATGCACTTCGCTGTTATAAGGACGAGACATTACAATTAAACATTCACTTCAACATGTTTGGCTAACAATTTGTAAGATGACGAAGATACTCTCCCCCTCTCCTCCTCCCTCGCCTCCCCCTCTCTCCCTCCCTCTAGGCACCTAATTTGCCTACCTCTCGGCACCTCCTCTCCCCCTCCCCCTCCCCCTCTCCCACTCCCTCGCCATGGGTCGCGTCCCCCTAGGCACCTCACTTGCCTCTCCCTCAGCATCTCCTCTCCCCCTCCCTCGCCTCCTCCTCATCCCCTCCCTCGCCTACTCCTCTCCCCCGCGTCCCCCTAGGTACCTCACTTGCCTACCCGTCACCTCCCCCTCTCCCCCTCCCTCACCTCCCCCTCTTCCCCTCCCTCACCTCCCCTTCTCCCCCTCCCCCTCTCCCTCACCTCCCCCTCTCCTCTCCCTCACCTCCCCCTCTTCCCCTCCCTCACCTCCCCCTCTTCCCCTCCCCCTCCCTCACCTCCCCCCTCTTCCCCTCCCTCACCTCCCCCTCTCCTCTCCCCCTGGTCGCCCCCTCCCCACCACCTCCTCGGTTCTCAATCACTGACTGTCCTGAGCGCCTTGGGCCGCCCTCCTGAAGTGACCCGTCACGTGATGTTGCCGAGGTGCCGTCTTTGACTACAGCTCCCATGCTGCCTCGCGCGGCCCGGCCCCGTCATCTGGGCCTGGGAGCCGCCAGGCATGCCGGGAGGTGTAGTCTCCGGGCCTCAGCCTCGCGCTGGGGGCGACAGGCAGAGGCCTGTGTGTGCACTGCACCTGCTGCGCGCGATGCCGCCTCCTCCTCCTGCCGCCCCCATCCTCTCCTCTCTCCTCTCTCTCCTTGTGTCCCTATCTCCGTCATCGCTGGACCCGCCGCCATTATTTTTGGTGCTCTCCAGCCGCCGCCTCCGCCGCCGCCGACGCACGCGACGTAATGACGTAGTAAGGCTTAGCACGCGGTGACGCCGACACGTCCACCCCACCGAACTGAGAAGAACTGCAATGCTCACCTCCTCCACAAAGTGTCGCTACCGATTGTCCGAGTTCACGTGATATCCGCCATGTTGGTTGGTCCTCATATGGCAAAATGATGAGCAAATCTGAGCAATCTGAGTCAAGAGTATCTCAGAACTCAAAGTATTGCTTCGGGATTTCTGCTTTGTAATTCTTCATGGTTTGACATCCATCTTCTGTCTTTGATTTTGTTTTGCTTTTGTTTTCTTTTTCAAATCGCAGGTTTCCCAGAAGCGGCCGGGCCTGTCCTCCTGAAGGAACGGCTGCTGGACACCAAGTCAACGCTCTACCATCGGCTCAGGTCACTGTGAGGAGAAGTGCTTTGATCGTACCGGCCAAACTGCATGTCTCCACCCTGACGCTGCCCCCACTCTCTTCAACTTTCCTGAACATCTCATCAAGGTACATGTCTCTAGGTTTACATTCACTGTGTTAGTGCAATGATCCTGATACATAAGGTGAATTTAGGTAAAGTTCATCATGACATTCGATACATCCATTTGACCGTTAGTTTTTCTTTGAATTTCAGATTAATCTTCAGTATTTTTTCCGTCTGACTCAAGCTCGTTTTGATCAAAATTTCGGGAACGTTTTGTCACCAATAATCAATTTGATATTCAGTTACTACATGACTGAATTTAACCCTGCAAATTCCTCCAGCCAGCCTTAAATTAGTTTGCAGTGAATTAGATTTTTATGACATATTTATTATTTTTTAATTGTTTATCTGTTTTTCATTTAGGGAGGGGCACACCCATTTATTTATTCCGTATGCAAAACTTCATCTTTTGTCTCCTCCATAATGCCCTTGGTATTGTTATTTTGGCATTATTGTATTTCATATCATTCAAATATTTTATTTTCTATTTAACTTTGCAGACTGTCCACCATCGGAAGCCTCCATTTCCCAGAGTATCCTCCCAGCCTGAACCTCAAGCTGAACCTGAGGAGGATGTCAACCTCATTGCTAATGAGTTGACTGGGGGCAAACTGCCAGGCGCATGGCATCTAAAGGCACAGCACAATTCAACTCACCAGTTCATCAAATCCGAGAACTCCGACCAAGACCCATCCAGCAGAACTCAACCACACTTGCAGCATCAACGAAAGTCCGAGGAGTTTAAAATGCAAAATTGACAAGATGTATGATCGCGCAGCTTCACTTCAGAAACGGCTTAAGACGCCACAAACCAAGTCATGGCGACTTCATAAAAAAGTGGACACTTTGCAAGCTGTGGTAAAGAAACTGAGGGAGAAAAATCTGCTGTCAGATCAGGGCTTGGAAATGCTGGAGAAAACATGTGACGTACCAGCAGAAATTATGAAGAGACTCGTCAATGCTAGGAGTAAAGACACAACCTCGAAGGAAAACTATCCCCCAGCACCTCATACATTTGCTCTCACCCTTCACATCTACTCTGCCAAGGGATATAGCTTTGTTAGGAAAACCTTTGACTTGCAGCTACCACACCCATCTGCCATTCGGAAATAGTACAGCACCATTGATGAGAATCCTGGATTTACCGCAGGAGCATTTGACACCCTGGAGATGAAGACACAGCAGGCATAGGTGAATGGACATGAACTTCTATGTGCTCTGATGCTCAACGAGAGGACCATCAAGATGCACATTCAGTGGGATGGAAGCAGGTTTCATGGCTATGTCGACATAGGTATTGAGTGCGATGATGACAGCAATTTAGTTGTAGCTGATGCATTGGTATTTCTGATCGTACCATTGAACTCCAACTGGAAACTTCCTGTCGGCGACTTCCTCATCAATGGGATGTCGGGAGCTGAGCGCGCAAACCTTGTTCAGCAGTGCCTAAGTAAGCTGACATTGGTGTGTGGATAGAGTCGCTTACTTGTGATGGTCCATCTTCCCATGTCACAATGCTGGAGACTTTGGGTGCCACAATGAAAGTGTCCGAACGTTTCCCTTCTTTCCCCCGCCCACTGAATTCCGACCATCGTGTAAGTGTATTCTTAGACATTTGCCACATGCTAAACTGTTCTTCTAACGGTTTCTCCTCAAACCCCCGCACAGTTTCTCACGGCGTCTCCCAGGGCTTGCATATCTGTATATTGTATTCGAGGACTATGAATACATTATGGCGGCTTTGCACCTCGGTCTGTGCATTGTGTATAGAGATGAGCATTCTGGGTCTTGTAGTTCAGTGTGTGCGCATCCCGATTTTTTTCCTTGACATATCGACTTTTTGGATATATCGATATTTTTGAAATGCCTATATCGGCATATCAATATGAAAATTATATTGGGTTTTAGTGGTATATCGATATACCACTAGTGGATACAAATGTCCACCTTACCCCCGGGCCACATTTACAACAACAACAAAATGACATTGATACAGTGTCTTTCACGTCGGGAGGACGTCCCAAAGCGCTGAACACTCAGGTCGGGACCCAAGCAGGTGGGGATGGATCGGGGGGGTCAGGGAGAAGGAGAGTAGGAAAGGTGGGAGGGTTAGAAGGGGAGCAGAAGGTACGGTCGAAGAGGAAGGTCTTCAGACCGGCCTTGAAGGAGGAAAGGGAGGAAGTGAGGCGAAGGGATTGCGGGATGAAGTTTCACAGTGTGGGAGCATTTATTCAACGCCTTTCATGTCGGGAGGATGGGAGGAGCTGTAGCTCAGTGGTTAGAGCACTCGCCTTACAATAGTGAGACCTCAAGCTCACACATCACACTAACAAATTCAAAGTGTTGTCAATGGTAAATGTAAAGTTATTGGTTCCACAATTTTAATTTTTTTTCATTTCATTAACATTTTTAACAATTTAATGTTTTTTGTTATTACTTACGGATTAAAAACAGACAAAGAAAATAATAAATTTGCTGTTATCATTCGTGAAATTCAATGTGAAGGAGTGGGGTGGGGGGGAAGCAAAACAAAAACTTTGTTGAATTAGTGCGGGGTGGGGGGGGCGCTATTTAAGTTTGGAAGCCACTACCTTAATCCCTCTATACTTTAGGAGTCTATCAATCTCAGTCCTGAATATAATAATGATAATCCTTGCATTTGATATAGCGCTTTTCATGTCTTCTGGATGTTTCAAAGCGCTTCACAAAATCTACTGTAAAGTGAATCGACTGAATATATTTGTGGGCGAAACACGGCAGCCAATTGCGCACAGCAGCGGCCCCCACAAACAGTCGGGGATTGAAATGGCCAGTGTTATAATTATTTTTTGTTGAAGGACGGTTGAGGAGTCGAGTGATTCTCTGCCCCCACCCCCCCACACTCACCCACCCCTTGTCCCCTGCCCCTCGTTCTCTCTCCCCCTCCCCCAACCATTCAAGGACTGAGCATCCACAGCCTTCTGGGGCAGAGAATTCCCAAAATACAGGGTGGAGGGCAGGGAGGGTGTCTGTGTTGGCGTGAGGTAACTTTCTCAGACGTTTGTATCAATTCTGTGCGTTTTTTGTCTCCCCTCTCATATTACAGTCTCACACAGGCCGTGATCGGAAAGTTGAGTTGAAATACGACTTCAGTTTCGACCACGTTTTCGATCCCAAGGCCAGACAGTCGGAGGTGTTTGAGGAAATCGCTCAGCTTGTCCAGGTAATAACATTTGATATAGCGCTTTTCATGTCTTCTAGACGTCTCAAAGCGCTTCACAGCATATACTGTAGAGTGAATTGACTGCATATTAGTGGGCAAAACGTGGCAGCCAATTGCGAACAGCAGCGTCCCCGCAAACAATCATGGATTAAAATGAACCTTTCTACCCCCGCCAACCTAACCCTAACCCTAAGGATGGCTCGGGATCCATTATTGTGAAGAGCTCTGAGACGCCGTCTGGCGTGGAGGGCGCGATATAAGTTGAAGTTGTTGTTGTTGTGTCTGTGGGTCTGTCTGTCTGTCTGTGTGGGTCTGTCTGTATGTGGGTGTGTCTGTATGTGTGTACCTGCCTGTCTCTGTCTCTCCTTCTCTCGCTATGTGTGTGTCTCTCTCTCTGTCTGTGTAACTGTGTGTGTGTGTGTGTGTGTGTGTCACTGTTTGTTGCTGTGTGTGTGTCTCTCTCTCTCTGTCTTTCTTTCTGTGTAACTGCGTGTGCGACTATTTATTGCTGTTTGTGTGTGTGTGTGTCTCTCTCTCTGTCTATTTGTCTCTGTGTGTGTGTTTCTCTCTTTATCCTTGTCCGCCAGGCCTCATCCACAACGAACTCAGCCGGTCGATCACTCGGACGTTAATTGTCCAAGAAGCTACGTCGAAAGCAGGCCATCTAAAGGCCAGGGTTGTAGGGAGGGAGACCTTGAGTTGGCTCTCTTGCTACTCACTTGGCAATTTCCCCAAAAGCTGTGTCTAGTTATACATCCTTTCTAGCCTGAAGGGCATCCTCTACAACACTCGTGGAGCTGCGCATATTAGTTTCTGACTAATCGTTGGCCTGGTGCTAGTTTGGCTAATATTGACAAAGTCCAACTCTTTTATTCTGCTTCATGTATGAATTGAACCGTTACTCCCCAATATCCTCCCGAGTGGATAGTCTACATTCCTTTGTGCCTCTGTTAATTGGCCTCTGTCATTTTTCTCGAGCTCGCTCCCTTCAATGGTTGCTGATTAGTCAACTATCTCACCCTTGATGAGAATTTCTCTC